>VXBJ01001580.1:462755-483762 GCA_013400055.1 Nycticryphes semicollaris
GGTTTGTTTTTTATCGAAGGTAGCTTAATGGTTGGACTACATGATCTCAAAGGTCCCTTCCAACCTAGGCAATTCTATGATTCTCTGAGGCAAAGAACTTTTCATACACGCTGGTACTGTACAGAAGCTAGAGATCACATGTGTGCTTTAAATAATAAAGTGCATGCACTTTATTGTTGTTGTTGTTCATAGTGGTCATTATCAATGTTAAACAATATAAAATATTTAAAAGGAGT
The DNA here is from genome assembly GCA_013400055.1 of Nycticryphes semicollaris. Lineage (NCBI taxonomy): Eukaryota > Metazoa > Chordata > Aves > Charadriiformes > Rostratulidae > Nycticryphes > Nycticryphes semicollaris. The sequence continues at coordinate 462,992 of VXBJ01001580.1, forward strand.
TAAGGTTGCAGTAGCCAAAGACAAACATTCAATAATCACCTTGATGTTCATTCATCCCTTACAGAGTTGTAACCATGCACTGCTCTGACTGCTTTAGAAAAGAGTGTGATAGCCTTATCTTCACAGTCTCTCTTCAGGAAGAGAATGTGAGATTAGACAGCAAAGAGAGCAACACTGAAATTGCTGACTTGATTTATGGAGAAGCTATCCCACTCTTGTTCATGAAAGCTTGCCCTCAAAGATTATTTAAAATTGTTTTCTTTTGGTAAGCACTAGTGTAATAAAGTCTTCTGCCAACATTTGTGAACATCTGGCATTTTTAGTGTTCAATACTCATACAAAAGGTGCGCTGTCATCTTCATACCTTCATAAGTGTTTAACACTGCATATGTGAAGTGAGAAGAATTATTATTATTTTGAGAAGAATTAAAAACATAAACTGCTTAAATGTGCAAGTGGATATAGTTCTTCACTGAGTTTCTAAACTTGAAAGCAGAATTTGCAACTGTTTTTTCATACATGCTGAGTGATGACGTGTATCAAGTTAGGACTGAATATGTAGATTACTTGTTGAATGTAACTTCATTATAGAGAACACATTTCCTATTATGCAGTACTGATATACTATTTGTGTTTCTCTATTGCAGTGTAATGACTGGAATGTTGTTTATATTTGCCTGTCTTTCAGATACAATTTTTTTGCTTATTTATTTACTGTGGCAAAGTCCAGGTTGTGGTGGTTCTCTGAAATTTAGTGCTTCCTTTCAGAAATTCAAAGTTATCTCTAAATAACCTTCTCTCACAGCTTTGCCACTAATTTTCATGACATTAGGACTGGACGCCATGTAGTGATTTACAACAAAATTACATTGTTTTAGCCTACTAAGGCAGTAAATAACTTCTTTCACTACTGCACAGTAAGAAACAGTCATGAACATGTAACAATTAAGGTTTGTTTTGTAAATTATGTCATATATATCAGCAGAACTACTATTTTAGTCTTCCATGACAACCTTATTTCTGACTCTAGCTGGTTTTACTCTCAGGTTCCTAAACATAACCTGATATTGCTTTCTCTGATGCTTTCCTTGATTGCTTTGACTGATTACCTTCTTCACTGTTCAGTACAACTTTTTTCTCAAAAAAACATATTGTATCTCTGTCTCAACTCATTTCATATGCTTGGAACATGATCCTTGTCAAGCTAAGCTCATTTTCTATTGCAGAATATTTGATAAATGTCAACATTTCATACAGGTTCCTATCTCCATTAGTAATCACTGGCGTATTTGTTTTTATTGTTTTGAAAGGAAATACATGGTTTTGCCTGTTTTGCTCACATCATCTGTCTGTAGCTTCTATTAGACTTTATTTCATGCTGCCCAAATATTGTATTTTCTTTTCAGGTCTGTTTTTAGCTTCGTCTTATAAACAGTCAGTGGTTGAAATCCAGGTTTCTGAATGTCTAAGTTTTGATGAAATGTTTTCTCACTGTCACTCACCAGTTTACCTGACTTCACCTTGCCACAAGTCCACCCTGTATTCACCTTTACACTTTCGGTCAAGGACCGTATTTCCAAAGTGGTAGCATCTGGCCTTCTTCCTCTGATCACTCTCCTTTGGAATTAAGTCCTCAGCTGAGCACTCACATCCCACCTGCTCCCAAATGCATCCAAAGTCCAAGCAGATCCACACAGCAGGTTCATTGTCCAACATAAGACAGTATTGGATGGTCCCCAGTTCAGAAAGGAAGAACAAAATTGTCACTTGTGCCCAGGTCTGTGTACACAGGCAAACATTGCTCACAGGTTTGCATCAAGACTTTCACAGATGTTCATCGGCAGAATTCCCGTTACATCAACAGCTGCATCCTTCTCAAACCTGTGTCATGCTGTTTCTGACCCTTGTGTTGTGTTTTCCCCAGTCATCAGTCAACAGAAAGTCATGCCAGTCCACTGGTCTTCCACATATTGGCAATCCTTCATCAGTCATTCAGATCAAAACCAATAGATCAAGCAAGACCAACCGCTACCCACAATCAGGGAAGAAATTTGGCCCTGTAGTTAACATAGTTTCACCATACCTGATTTCCACAGTGACAAGAGTATTCACATCTTCTGCGGTATATCACTACTTTGTGTCTTTTGTACCATTCCTCATGCTGCACTGCAGTGAGAACTCTTCCCCTGACAGCTAGGGTTGCAGAAGATTTTTAAAAGAATCTGTTGGTCTACTCAAATATGTATAGATAACTTACGCAAGTGTCATTTTCTGGGATGTGATCTGTGTGTCTTTTTGCAGTTGGTGTGTGAAGTTATTCAGAATAATTTTCAGGGTCTCCAGGTTTTCTGGAACTTTTACGAATTTGTTAAACCATCCAGTGGTCTTTCACTTTCTATTTTCACCTGTCTGATTGATTTTTATATGACCCCAGGCAAGAGCAGATTTCCAGTAAAAGCAAACCGGGTCACATCATTTATTTCACTCACTTCCTCAAGACCATTTACAGGATTCCTTCCTCAGATTGTTTTATTTTTGATCACATTAGAGGTTGGGATTTTTCCCCCTTTTATTTGGTGCGTGTTTTGTAATAACAGCAAGCTGTACATGTCTACTTCTTATATATATATGCAGACAGATATATGAGATATTCATATAATAAGATATAATATATATGAGATAAAATATTTCTTGTTTATGTTTCGGAGAAGATATATCACATATATACTTATATTATGTATACGGGATACATTTTATATCTTGACACTCAAGATAATTATAGATATCAGCACCTTTTTGTGTACAGAGAAGTTGAACTCTAAGCCCTCAGGCCTCTCTGAGTCNTTGTTTTGCCATATTACTTAATTAATCCAGCTGCTCTAGAATTTCATTCTTCTTTCACTAGATATTAAACCAACTTGTCAATTGTAATTGCAGAGCTCCTTTTTCCGTTTTTATTTAGTTCAGACCAGTTTTACTGAGTCTATCTTTTCCTTGTGTTCTGTCTCTTTATTTCATTCATTTGTAGTCCAAAGGAAATGCTTGGATACAGGGTTGAAATTAAAAAATTGGCAGCAATTTTGTGAAATAACAATTGCAATTCGTACAGAAACTTAATTAATATTACAAAATATTTTAATATTAAATATTGTAAAAGTTATATCTGTCAGAGTGTAGTAAAAGTCATGGAATCAGGTTCACCTAGAGCAGGCTGGACAGAACCACATCCAGGTGGGTTTTGAATATCTCCAGAGAAGGAGATTCCACAACTTCTCTGGGCAGCCTGTTCCAGTGCTCTGGCACACTTAGTGAAGTTTTTTCTCATGTTGAGATGGAACTTCAAGTGTTCCAGGATCTGTGCATTGCCCCTTGTCCTGTCACCAGGCACCACTGGGAAGAGCTTGACCCCATCCTCTTGATAAGATCCCCTCTCAGTCTTCTCTTCTCCTGTCGAAGTCATCCACTCTGACAATAGTGGACAGGGTGCCGTGCTATAATTCTAACACATCAGTAATAAGTAACTTTAAGTTGTAAATAAATTCCCGCTATGTTGAGTTAAAGATGTGTTGATCTGTTAAAATGGGCTCACAGTACAACTCTGCTGTGCGCTTAAGAAAATGAGTACTTCTGAGGAATATCAGGCAACATTCAGTACTTGCAAAATTGTTTCTTCCTCTGTGCACAAGCACACAAAGCTCCTTTTTAAAAAAGTGCATACATAGCTTTCTTGTCTTTGTTTAATTTTGCCTTCCCTCTTCTATTGACACTGATTAGGAAAACACAAGCAGAAGGTGATACAAAGGAAGCATGAGCAATGTAGTAATGAAATAAGGTAAATGAGTATCATTTCTCCCTCAGCACTTAAACAGCAGGGAGAAGAACTACCTGGGTCTGAGAGACATAACCCTTCTGTCATCAAGTGTGTTGTTTCACCCACCAAATATTCTAGAATCAAGAGCTGTGAGCAGCTCCCTTACAGTCCACAGGAGTTCAGCCTATATCATAACTGGGAGTGAGTTCAGGCCCAAGAGAACAAGCAGACTTACTGCCACACAGTTTTGCCAGCTAGAGAGTGTAAATGAGCCTCAGTCTTTCCTGTCATTTTCCCAGAACAATCCCCATTTTCATGTCTTCTTGAAAGACATTGTCCTCACATATCTGTTCTCTTTAAGCCTCTACCTGTCTGAAGTTCTACACTGGTAAATATTTGTTCATTTCCCAGGGAGCTGAAACCTAAAAACTACTGAATCAATGCTAACACATGTGATCTGCTCTTCTTCTTATCTCTCTGTGCAATTTTTTTTATTATTTTGTTGAGCATATTTAGTGTTGCAGTCTCTGTGTGGAGTATTATATTTTTTAAATAATGCAATATTGCTGACAGGGTTTGCATGATGGAATCATTGATATTGATGTGACAGCCTTGATGTCTCTCTGCTTATTATCATGAAGTATGTCTGCTGTGATGCAGAAAGCAGTATTCTTGATCCCCTCTTCACTCCACATGATTAGTTGTGCTGCCCTAAAAAAAATCTTAATTCACTCTGAATAGTGACAGTGATCTTGACAATCATTAACACTCATCCTCAGTGTGAAATCCATTCACAGACTTTTCCTTTCATTCCCATTTTTATGAGGCAATAATCCAGTCCAGGTGGATACCTCCAGCACACACTTGAATCATCCATCACCCAGAGGAACTGCAGGCATCCAGGGTACCCCAGCAGTGCAGAGTGTGCCTCCACGAGGCACCAGGGGATGCCAGTAGGCATGAGAAACAGACTTAAGCATCTGTAAAAAAAGAAAGCACTGTAAACTCAAGCGCTAGCAGTATCCAAAGTGAGATTTCTTAACATTTCTAAGGTGCTGTGTCTAAGCTACAGCTCAGAGCCGGCACATCTAGTGAGAGAAATTTCTTTTTGTCTCATGCCAGATCCTCTGGGAGTAGTACAGTTGTCTTTTGGACATAGTTCTGATCCTGATACCTGTGAAACAGCCCTCCTGCCCAGGAAAGAGTATGAGAAGGCAGTGGATGCTAACCAGAAGAGTGACAGGCACTGGTGTAATAGCCTAGAGCAAAGGGTTGTGCTTGCTCTTATCTGTCTTCTCAGCCATCTAGTTCCATTATCACCTCCAAAAGTACTGGTCTTCATTTAATACTTTCACTTCTGCCAACCCAGTCTTTGAACTAGATGATCTCTAGAGGTCCCTTCCAACTCCGACAATTTCGTGAATGCTATTCACTTCCTTGGGTGTGGAAATAGGATGAAATTCTTAACAGACTTGCGTAGCTGCAATCTCTACGACTATCTTGACAACTGCCTAAAGAACAAACAGAAAGAGACCAAGGCTGTCCTTGCCAGCTTCCAACAATGATGAACTATGCCATATGCACAGTTCCTGCACAAGAAATTATAATGAATCAGGCTAGTAGCCTCTTGTCTGAAGAAGACTGTCTGAGCCTGAGAGCAGAAATATCGTTTCAATGCCAAGTTGTTAAGCTATGTTTCAAAGTTACTGCCAGTGAATAAGCTGCTACACTCCATTCCCAGCTTCCTTGTTCAAAAAAAATAAATTAAAAATGTATGGACTTAACTGAGTGTTAGAACAAATTAAAATTAGTTTACAGGCAGAATTCTCTTTTTACACTTGAAAGAAGGATCATTTTCCACTGTACAGCCATCTAAGGTGCATTGTCCACCCAGAACACAGAATCTAAAAATGGACTTCTGTGAATTCCTCTTCAGTTCTCTGACAAGTCCATGCCCCTGAAACAAATTTAGCCTGTTTTAGTTAAATTTTCTTTTCTACTTCAGGGCTATGGGATTAGTTGCCACAGAAAAACAGAGCTAGGGAGGAAACCTATGTCATAATTGTTAGGAGAGTTGAAGTGAAGAGCCCACCAACAGCCACTGGATGTGTCTACCCACTAGTGCAATGGTCTTCTCACAGCTCTCTGCCTGCTTGTCAATGGTTAGGGTTTTTTAGCAGCTCAGAACTACCCAACTGACTAAAACTCTAGCATCTTGTGCTGTGCCAATCACTGCTACCAGCAAAGTTCTGCTGCAGAGCTGGCATGGCAGCGACAACATTTTAGAAAAGGGGCAGTAGAGAGCACTGCCTCTGCCACACAGCCCAGGTGGCTCTTCCCACACTGCTCAAGAGCTCCTCTGGGTACCTATTTTAAAACTTTGGTGATGTGCTGTTGCAATAGTTACTAAATTACTCAAGGGACCCACCTGGTTTGTGCCTGCTAAAACTGTTCTTACTTAGGGAAGAATACCTGATGCTGCTAGAATACAATAAGGTTTGCTACACTAAATTAAGTTATTTTAGGTTGTTTGCTGATCTTAAAGTCACACAGATACTGCACATGTTTAGTCTAAACACATACTTATATTAAACACCTGGTTTGCATGTTCTTTTTAATAGCATGTTCATTAGACATGTTTCAGGAGGTTTTAAGTGTCCAATATGATATTCCTTTCTTTTATTTCGCTGTATTGTCCAATATGATATTCCTTTCTTTTATTTCGTTGTATTTCTTGTTACTATGAATTACATGTGGAAGTAAGACAGCTCCTTGATGCAGTTTGGGAATGTTGTTTACTTAGTTACAATTCATAACAACAAGAGAAAGGCTGGGTGATTCTGGGTTTAAGAGAAGGAGATGAAACTGGTATCTAGCTTGGTATCTAGTGTACAGAGTAGTACTGACCAATTTACTCAACACATCATTTCTCGAACTTAACTGCATTTTAAAATATGAATTCCTAATCACATGGAATTACTTTTGCACAATTTTAGTCTATCGAAAGATAAGGATTCACTGGTATTTTAATTTTTTAAATGTTGTAAGCAGGCATAAAACACAAAAGTCATGTTACAATGACAAGGTATCCAACTTGGTAAAATCCACATGGCTAACTACAGAAATTGCCCAGAGAAATTGTGGATGCCCCATCCCTGGAAGTGTTCAAGGCCAGGCTGGATGGGGCTTTGAGCAACCTGGTCTAGTGAGAGGTGTGCCTGCGCATGGCAGGGGGTTGGAACTCGATGATCTTTAAGGTCCCTTCCAACTGTAACCATTCTGTGATTCTGTGAACTATTCTTACTGCTGAGAAGCTCATCCACATCATCACTTTGTTACCTTGTATTATCCAGCTCTTCCCCACAATCTTTAGGTCAAACAGCATTTTTAGATGGTTTTATTTTCTTTACTATATGGTTGTAGTGCAAAGTCCTTCCTCTGGCTCTTTCATGACCACTGTAAACGGCCTCAGCAGTCAGAAAAATGAGCAGGTTTTCAGTCTCAGCAGACAGACCCTAAGTGTGCAAGAAAAAAAAATTCTGGAGAAGCTTCTTCAGAGCTATGGTTGACTCACATTGGCAAGGCCAAGCACATTGTTGTACTTTGGCTATAGAGAAAGAGGGCTTCAGACTCTCAGCTATCAGCCAGCCAGTGTGTTTTTCCAGCTCTGCTTTCACTGCAAACTACAAAAGAGTGTAAAGATGGTGCAGTCATGGTTTGACAGCTTTTTATGACAATAAATTTGGAAGAAAGGAGTTTTGAAACTCAATCTCTATAAGGTCTCTTTGCTAAGAGTTCTCAAATGAGAGAAAGCACTGCAAAACATTATAAAGATGTGCCAAATGGTGTTATATTGAAAAAACAAGAAAATTAAAAATAATTACAGCTTACCCCAAACATCAGTGGTGCAATCTGCAGTAAGCGATAACATAACTTTCACATGATGGAATTCTACTGGCAAGAACACCTCAATGTCAGCTATAAGTACAGGCAGTAAAGGAAGAATGTCCATGATAACACTTACAGAAATAGGCTAAGATGTATATAATACTAACAGCAATTAGTAAAGGAAAAAGAAAATGAATGAACTGTTTATCACTGAGTAATATTAGGTGGCAATTTAGAAAGCAATATAGCCTATTATAAAAATATATTTTTTCATAATACATAATACTTGTAAATTACCAGCTGCATTCATTCTAAGCATTTCTTTTCTGAAGCTTAGCTTTTAAACAGTTCTAGTGGAGGAAGAAAAAAGACATCTGATCTCTACATCTAGCTCTGTAGTATTAACCAAGTCTTTGTCTCCCTCCTGTGTCCACAGCCCATAATTAACATGAATTTGAGAGAAACGTGAATGATTTCTTTCAAATATTTATAGTCAATGCTTTAAAGTCTTATTTTCAATTCATATGCAAAGTCACATTAATATTTCTTAGATAAAATAAATACTTCCTAGATAAAAGGTAGTTCACATCTGATAAAAGCGGGTCAGAAAAAAATTGCAAAGTAGACTGAGCAAAATCAATCCAGTCCCTTTGTAATTCATGATTGATTTTTTCCCCCTGCTAAAGTACTGCGTCTAACATTTCTTGGTAACCTGTAATATAGTAGTTTGCAAAAACTTATCCAAGACCTCCAAACTTTTCTTTTAACAGCCAGACTGCTGAATTTACATGATCTCATCAAGCAATAACTTTCAAAAACATTAACCTTAGAAGTGGGAGAAATGATTAATGCACAGATGAAATATACCATTAAATCTTAAACTAATCAATAATTAAATTCTGCAATATCTAAGTAAAGTTGCCTGTTTTTATTTCCGAAGGGAATATGTGGAGCTAAGGTGGATATATCATGCATTTTTGATGCATGTACACATCTATGCCTCATTAAGTAGCATGAGACTCCTTTAAAAGAAAGATATTAGTAAATGGGAAATATCCTCAAACACATCATATGAAATCTACCCTTTCATTTTTCACTTCTTTTCCTTTTTCTCATATTTGCAACTGTCTTTGAGAAACACCTAGTATGCAGTTTGTTGGTATATTTTTAAGTTTTCTAGTGCTGAATATGCTCCCCTTTTTAGGGGAATCTGTGGAGCACAGCCTTTCTCTTTTTCTGTAAGGGAACAAATTTCCTCTTTTAAATCAAGTCACATTCCTTGGAAGGCACCACATATGACACAAGCATTCAAACCTCCAGGATAGGAGAAAAAGTTTTTCCAAAAAATACACATAAACAAAACTTAAAAGTTTTGTATGAACTCTTAGAAATTTGAAGAAGAATGTTCCAAATATTTCCAACAAAAAATTTACACACAGAGACAGCTATTGTGCATTCATTTGGGCGTGGGGATCAATGGCTATCATTTTAATCAAATGAAAGTCTGGAATAAACCCACAACATTTCAGCTGTTGAGTTACATGTCTCTTACTTGCTGTAAATCCATCAGCAACAGCTTTTAATCTTCCACTTCTCTTTGCTGTTAGCTATCTGTACCTTTCCCAAAGGAGAATGAAGACCTCAGGTGAAATCCTTTTCTCATATATGTTTTAGCCATACACACCTGAAGGTGGGCCTGGCAGATTCCTTTCAATAAACTGAGGTAGATGATCCAATCCTAACAGTATTTAAAGCATAAAAAACTACCTACTTTTAATGAAAAGAATGTCTTTTGTAGCCCTTTTGTAGAGCTTGGATATATTGGCTACAATTCTTTTCCCATTTCCTGCCTCCCCAAAAAGGTCACTAGAATCTTCCAGCTAGTCCTACCTTTCATTTACTAAAATAAGAAAGAGTTAATCGAGATCTTTAGAAAATAATCTTTCCATTTAGCCATCAGTCTGCAAATAATTTGATATTAGATAGCCAAAAATCATCTAAAAAAAATTTAGACACTCTTCCTATTATTGCAAGTGATCTGAAGAACATTAAACCATTATAAACCTTTTGAGAATTGTACCCTAAAAAGCCACCTGACGCTTATGGTTTTGACGCAGCAGAGGGGTCAAAATTTTTCTTCTTTTTCTAACTCTTCGTTGCTCTAATATAAAATATTAGTAGTTCTCAAATCCCTCCATGCTTTCAGTTACAGGAATTCTCTCAGTCTGTGATCTGATTTCCCATAAATCTCTTCCTCCATTGACTTCTGCAGGATGACACATTGGCTCTCTGAAGTTGTAACCCATCACCAAGTTATTTTCTCGCTGTTCGTATTTAAAGGAGAAATTAAATAGTCTTGTTAGGTTTATGGCTTTGAAAATCCCTCCAACAGGGACATAGAGAGAAAACTTAAGTATTCCTTATAGTTACCTTTTCTTATCTACGTAAAGAGAAAGGCAGTACAGTCACGTCTCATGATTCAGGCCAAGTTGGCCAATGACAAGACAACAGATGCTCTGCCCCACCTCTCACTCCAAAGAGAAGAAGATAAATAGTTATGAGTTTAGGGGGACAAATTTAAATTACTGTAATGAAATATTAATAATAAGATTAAAAGGAAATAATTAAATANTTCTCCCCACAGGTGCAACACCTCAACAGGGCAAACAACTAAGTCGGCTGACCCTGGCTGCCACAGCAACAAGTGTAATAAAGAGCCTCTCTCACTAAACAGAAAGTTGGCTTCACCCCAAACCAGGATAAAGAGCTAGAATAAAGTTGTTTCACAGAGCTTCTTCAGCAGTTACCCTCTTTATTATAACTTCATTTGAATATTTTCTGCCTCCCTAACTCTACTTTCCTCCATCTTCTTTTATTCAGACAGCCAATATAACCACAATGAGATGTAAGTGGGATTTGTAACCCATCCTTAGGTGGTTTAATGATGGGGAGGTCACAAGAAGACCAATACAGATGGGGTCATTTTTCTGTGGGGTAAGGAAGAGGTACCACACTTCTGTCACATACATTTTCTAATTAAATGTGATAGAATGATCATGAGCCAAAAAGTAGAGTCAGGTCAAATTCTCTTTGACTTTCAGTGAGAATTTTGCTTAAGCATTGAAGTGCTTAGCCCACAATAGTCTCTAGTAGGAACATTTTTGAAAATGAGTTTTGAAATAGCAGTAATATTGGTGGTTTGTTTGGCATTAGATGCTGCACAATTCAGCTGCAGTTAAACAAGCCAAGCTTTCTATTTCTGCAGGCACCATAGTGGAAAGAGGACCAGCATGTGGGCAGTAATTTTCATTGTTTATTTTACTCCTGTATCCTTTGATAGCCAGCTGGTGATGGATGGGAAGCAGTGGAATGATGCAGCCTCCCTCTTCTGAGAGCTGTTTTGTACAGCAATCTAGATACTAATAAAACCCTGTGAAAGACCACACTTTCACAAACTGCTGAAGTGATATGACCATTATATGCTGATAATGATAAATTGAAGAAGTAATTGGCAATAATTTGTTTCCCTTTTCCTTGAAAGAAAATTACTCATGTGGTTAAATGCTACCAGTATATTATGAAAATGAAGTTATTCTCTTCCCAGGCCATTCTTACAGCTAGAATCCATGTCTGCTATTTTTGCATCCTTCACTACTGTCTAGTTCTATACTCCATGCAAAAAGGATTGGTCTTTCTTCTCTTTTTGTATCACACAGAATACTACAACCCAGACAAGGATCACAAGATTTAAACCTTGTGACAGACATAAAGCACCAAAATATTTTTGTAACCTAAGGAGATTGAAAGGACATATTTCTTTATATGGCACTTAATGGTACAGTATAATTTCCTAAACAGGTCACTGAGCCAAGATAATAGTGCAACAAATATTTTACTGAGAAAAAAAAAAGATCTAAATTAATGTAGAGTTAGAAAGAAAGTTATCTGAATAATTTAAAAGTCATCCTTAGCTATACGAAGCAAGATTAGCATACAAGAGCTCAGCTTTGGCCCTCATCTCTGAAAACACATCAAAGGTTACTTGTTTGGGATGAGAAGGAAATTCATTACATCACTAGTTATCCGGTAGAATCACACACCCCAACAAAATTCGGCTTCTGACAAACTTGTGATTGCAGAGATGTAATAAATATGCAAATAGCATGAAATATATTTCAAAGAGCCAAAAGAGAGATTTTGATGCCCACATGTCTATCGACACTGACATGAGCTCCCAAGCATTCTTTTTTTTATAAGAAATGTTTAATTGCTCTTTATTGAGCAGAACATTTCCTTCTGCTTGTAAAAGAAATTATTGCTTTTCCCCTCTGGTTCAGTCAGAGGAAGTTAATAGTCCCAGTTTTGTCTGGCAGCAGAGACAGTTAATGACTGGAAGACTATCATAAACAGGGTTTATTGCCCAAATTACAATCCACTTCCTAATCAGCCTTCTTTGTTCAGATTGCCCTCCTGGCATTTTGGCGATTTTCTGACTTATTTTCCAGTTCACAAAGACATGTCTCTGATGTTTAAAAATTTAATGTGCTTTTTTCTTATAGTATTCACAATTTATGACTGCAAATTCTCACGTGCATTGCGATATGTGTATTTATCAACTTCATGACACCAGTCAAAGTGCTTCTCATTGAAGGTGATTCTTCAGTGTGCAACAAAATCTATGTTCACACACTCAGAATAAACTAGTTCTTTCTCTGCCCTTGTGTTGTTCCTCTCACTGTAAAGTCAAAGTACTATTATTAAGGGATAGGTATAAAAAATATAATTGTACGTACTTGCAAATTTTTTAAGGTAAGAAAAATTGATACAGTTCTGTGTATGTAACAGTAATTCTTACTATGACATCATAAATGCACATAGAGATTTGCTGTAAAAAACCTAAAAACCCTGCTTCGTAGTGCTAACAAAGCAGTCTAACATAATGATCAAATGTAGCTGTTATTATGGTTGGAATAACCATGGAATGAGGATATTTAAAGACATTTGAAGATGGATTTTCTTTAATTTAGCACTTCAGGAACAAGAAAATTGTTATACAAAACAAAAATTAAAAACTGTGTTTCTTTAAAGAGCAGATTTCAGAAAAGGAGATTATGGGACTACATACTTCAGAACTTCTTTGCTATTACTCTTCATAGTTAGATTCCAGATTTTCTAAATTGATATGATGCAGACACTAACTCAGAGTGAAATAGAGTAGCAAGAAATATGAAAGTCAAATTCTCACCAGGAAAAGGAAATCAATAAACACACTGTATAAACTCAGCCAGTATTGTTATAGGTGGTCAGTAGTAGTAAAACTCTACCAAGATCACAGGAGTGAAATGTGACCAGGTCTCATCAAATGCCATTATTGCCATTGTATTCAACAAGTCTCCAAAATTTTGCATCATTTTACAAGATGGGGATATGCAGAAAGTTATCTCAAATTCACTGGAAGTGGGAGAAAACAGTGACTCGTTTTAAACATAGCACCTACTCCCTAATCGTCCCTAGTATCTGAATACTTCCAGTTCTGTCAAGCCAATTCTCTGATGCTCTGTAATTCAGACTGGTGACGTTTTAAATTTAAAATAATTTTGTACAAACATGAGTATTGTCATTCTGAAAACATGTTACTACAGCTGCGTTACCATTTTTACATTTCATATTGATATTTTTATACTCTAAATAGCTAGTGATACATTGCGTCTTTTCATTGCTCCTTGGACATAATGAAGCTTCTAGAAATCATTTGGATGTTGAAGGAAGAAATAAAAGTATTTGGTGTAGAGATAACTTCTAGTTTGGCTATGGTTAAGGATTCATGCAAGAGTCTATATATATACAGGTATCTATGTCTTCATAAGAGGTGTTGCAACAGGCACAATAAAAATATTGTGAACCATCAGGATGGTTACTTGTAATGTTTAATTAATATTTATAGAGCACTTCAGTATCATTGGCTACACCATGCTGCAGCATTGAATTAGAAATTGACAGTAACAAATGAGAGAGGACTGTATAACCAGGGGATAAAAGATGATTCTTCCAATGGTTGGTTATTTTTAGTTATTATAATGAGTAGAGTTGTTAAAAATAAATATAGTATTTCTAAAGGGAGACTGTTCTGAAGTGCAGAATTTTGTTTAAGTCCAGTTACAGCCTTGCTTTATTCTTTCCTTACTGTGTCGGTATTCTCTTCGGCTCAGCTCATTTCTTGAAGGGTGAGATTCAGAATAATAATGCAAAAGACAGCAGCTGACGACAAATCCCCTAACACTTTTATTTCATGTTATTGCTGTGATATAGAACAGGTGATTTCCCAAGTCAGCTACTGTGCTCTTTAGGGACTATGGTACATGTGCAGGCTTTCCAGAAGAGCTGCCCCAGTCCCTAGTTTCTGCCTGGGAGTTGGAAGCTCTTCCACATGAGCAGCAGCTGCACCCCAAACACCCTACAACAGTTACTTCAATCTGTGAGAGAAAAAGCACTTTAAATTAGCCCTGCTGAGCAGCACCATTTTCAAGGGAGCTCTCCTTCTAATAAAAGCCATCAGACATGAAATCTGTGGTTCTCTGTCTTCAGCAATCAAGTGCTATCATTTCACATTGACAGCAGAGAAAGGGATTAGTAGCCTCTTCAAAGAAAATCAAACAGACATCCCTTGAATAGTAGGTGAAAGTAAAATTGAGGGCTTGGTTGTTGTCTGCAGGAGTTGCTTATTTCAACCATTCTAGCAGTGGGGGGAAGAAAAGGGGGCTCTGGGCTCAAACCTGAGCCTTACTACAGTGCCAGAGCAGCTGCCTCAGTATTTCTACTCCAACATGTCATCATAAGACCTTCAGTCTTTCTTGCAACCTGCCTAAATCCTGAGTGCCTTCTGCAGCATCAGATCCAAATCCTTGCAGCCATCATTTATTCAGAAGCCAATCAGTACCAGACATCGTAAAAGCAAAGAAGAGTTCTTGTGTCCTACAAAGTTTACATGGAAAGAAAGACATAACTGAGGAGTAAAACGAAGAATCTGTTCACAGAATAGAGAATCTAACCTAAAATGGCAAGGTTATGTCCCCTGTGCAGAGTGTACACACAACTTGTGGCTTTGAAGGTGATTCTGGCCTTAACACTAGATGCTCTGTGGCAACCTGAGCTCCACCTCTGTTCATTTTTTCAGGTCTCTCAGCACTAAGCCCTGTGTTAAGCCCATTCTGCTCTTTGGCTAATTATTAGTTCTTTTCTAGGCAATACATGTATATTAAACATCACTAGCAATGAAAGTCTTCTATTTACATTACAGCTACATGAAAGGATGACTTGGAAATCAGACCCTAACGTAGGAAGGAGCATGGTACAAAATGGGCACCAGCAGAGCACCCCTTAGGATAAAACAGAGCCCACTGTTTGAGTGTAACACTTGCTCATTCAGCCCCATCTTATGCCTCCCTGACTCCCCAAAAAATACTATGGCACTTCATGCACCTACAGTGCAGGCATCTGACAAGTATGGCACAAGTCTATGAAACAGAAGAATAATCAGAGATTAGGGGGGCTCTCCTCTGCTTAAGAAGAGATATCCCCTGGAGTAGGTAGTGCCTCACTACCTACTGTGGCAGCCAACAGATTAACGTCATGGTAAACTCAGTAGTCTGTAGGTCTGTTCATAAGTTTTAGAAAGGCAGACTATATGCCAAAAGCCCTACTTTGTACAGTTACTTTACACGTACTTGTTAATGGGACCCTTGTTTTCAAGGGAGTTCAAAACAGATTGATCCCTCAACCTCATTAGGTACCATGAGTTGGATGGGGAGGTAATTTGTTTTGAGCTCCAAGAGCCAGATAAATTCAATTTATATCCTCTTATTCCCAACCCAAGAGGAGGTGTACAGTTTAAAAAATAAGATATTGCAAAGTGCTTTAATGAGCTATTAACAGAGGCATAGTATAACTGTGTGGCAGACAGACTTTACTATCACTAACCACTGCATTAATGACCAATTAAAGAAAGACCTGAAATAGCTCATTTGCTGATACAGTTAAGCTTTTAAACCATAGTTTAGAAAACTAAGTTATCTTAGCAGCCTATTGGAGAATACTGTGCAGCAGAAAAATCTAAGCCAGTAGAAATAATCAGTCAAAGGCACCACAGGGCAGGCTGCTGGTGGGAGAGGCTATCCATTATAAGGAAGAGACTGGAATAACTTCCAGTGAGTGCAATAAAATACACTGCCTTTTCTAAAGCTTCACTTCACTCATTAGAGATGTCACTTACATCATTCCCACATGCTTAGTCTCAAAAGTTTTGGTGATTCTGGAGTATATTATCAATTATTGCCTAGGGTGGAAAGGCACAAGATGGGCATAACAGTCACATCCGGCGTGGGACACTGAGACTCATCCACCTCTCCCCAAAACAGTGGCAGCCTCAGCCGTAAAAGGCTCTCAGCTGGCAAGCTGAGCTCTCAGCTCATGGGCCACAAGTAGTTTATACCTCATTGTCACGGACTAAGAAAGGGAAAAAAAAAAAAAAAAAACCACCAAACCTCACTCCCTTTTAAAAGCAAAAAAATAATAAAGTCATTTGCTCTACACCTCTTGCCAAGAGACCCACCACGAATTCTGGGGGGCTACATACTTCTGCAGACCAGGTTTCTGACAGGAGGGCCTTGAGCCCTGCTGTGAGAGCCCTAGAAGGCTGGTGGAAGGTTTTTTCTACAAGGATTGTTCTCCAAGTGGGTTACAAAAGCGGACACCCGCTACAGAAATCTGAGCTTTATCTGTGCTCTTCATAGAAAAAGAGTTTGCATGGCCATGAAAGGACATTTCAAATGGAATACAACATCTGCTACATGATGCACAGTACTCTTCACTCAGGGCCTGAGTGTCCGCATTTTGTAATGTGCTGAACCTCAGCCAACTAAAAGGCAAGAACTGAAAAGACAAACACTTATTATTCTTGTGTCTTCCTTGTCTCTGCTACTGTTCCCAGCTCTGTCTCTGACTCCCCTTGCCCACAATATTTTCCCAATGTGAATCCAAATGACCTCTGTCTTTAATATCTCCTATTGAATAACACTTTTGTACTAAGATGATATACCAGCGCACTGTATTTTGTTATAAGCAGCACAGCTGGAATTTATAGTGTGTTTCATCATAATTGTCCCTCAACTAATGGAAATTACTTCTCCTTTACACTAGCATGGGACACATATCAGGTGACCAGCCACATTCTGATTGAATTGCTCTCCCTTCATTAATCCTTATGCATCCCATTCAGTAGACACAACAGTGGCCTGAGCAGCATTAAGAGCAGCCGCACAGCTGCTGAGAGCACTGTCATCTCAGTGACAAACTGTAGTGTCCTGCAATATACTGTAAACTGATAGCATATCAATCACCTTCAATCAGCTTACCTGGCTGACTGAAGGTTTGAATGGGGAAGGAGACTGAGAATTGCCATGACTCAAAATATGCCCAGAATCAGGCATACTGAGTCACACTGCTAATGAGGTCTCTGGCTTAATTACTATAACATTACATCTTGTTGCTATAACTAACAATCTGACATCAGTTCTCCTTAACAGCAGTGTAAAACAGAAGTAATCCAAATCATTCAAATGAGCAGCAGTAATGGAATAAGGGTCATTAAACCCCATTTTTGCCTCCATTTTTAACAGTAATTATAGTCTTCTCAGAATCACTACTTTTTATAACTAAGCTTTTAATAGTATTGAAAAATTTTAATCTAGGGACTTGAATTTTTGAGACTTCATTTAGACTACAGAATACCCCTCACAGATAAAAAATTATAAGTTTACGAATAAACTCAACACAGCCCTGTCACAGGTGGAATGATATGCGTCACTCACAAGACAGTAGCAGCAAATATTTATTGATATAAAACAATGATTTAACAAAATTCAATAGTAAATGTGACAGTGTTTTAACAATATTTGAAGGCAAGGCACACTTGGTTGTTTGCTTCATAGAGGACAAGGTCAGCCAGAACTGCCAGGAAGACCCTCCAGTTGAACTACAAGGTTCAGAAAGGACCCCCTTGCTTTCTCAACTCTTTCTCAGAGAGGAGACTAGTGTGCGGCTGGATCCAGTCCTAGTCCCAGACTTGGTCAACCGTTTATGTTTGAAGGATCATATATGCACAATCAATCCTTTTTATCACTTAGCTAAGATTTCAAAGTTTAGCATGCTATTAGTCACTTACCAAGGATCTGTTGCAGCAAGGAATCTCTTAACCTCAAGGAGTAGCCTTGAGAGGCTTCTCTGCTCAAGAGGAGATCCTTGTGTGCTGCAGCCTACTGCCATTCGGGAGAATTCAACAGGCCCAGGGCTGTCCACTATTTATAGAGTTAAATGATTGACCTATAGTCATATTTGCATACCTGGGAGACATCTAGGTCCCTATTCCAAGAAGTGTTTGGCTGCTCTGTTGCCATGCATCCCCTAAAGTCAAGGTACAACCCACCACAATCTCCATTGACAATTACGGCTTGAGCAGGAGCTGGGGATGGGGACAGTTGGGGAAGAGTGCACTGCCACAACGCCCCACACCCAAAAGCATGGGACATTTCATCCCACGTGCTCCCTTAGAACACAGGTTATTCAGGTGGGGTGCATGATGTATATAACCTGTAAAACAGCCTAAAGATACTCTGAACACAGTCAGTCAGACACGTAACAGCCTATTCACCGCTCTTTAAATCCTTAAATTAAATCAATTTCTCTTTCACGCTTCCATGCTGCAGTATCAGGAGCTCATGATTTCTCAGAGATGTACTGCAACTTGTCCCTGATTGCCTGTGGGGACTGGATACTTTCTCATTTGTCAGCCAGAATGGTAAAATGATGCAGGAGACTTGGGCCTTGCAGGTCACATCAGAGCTGTAGCCATCTCTGATGATGCCCTGGTTTAAGTAAAACAGTGCTAACCTGGCTTTTCACCCCTGTGCAACCTACAAACTGTTTCTGGTTTGCGTTCTTGGATCTTACCTCTACATGGAGCTGAATAACACTAAGCTATTTATAGTCTACAGAATAGATTTCTTCCCAACTTGAACTACAACTTGCCCAGTGAAGTGCAAGTTTGTTGAGCTTTGCACCATGCTAGTGCGTTCACTGACCTCTTACGATCTGTGCTTGGAGTTGAACTTTCCAGATTTGCTCACACCTAAGCCTTGATCATTTGCTTTTATCACAGAATAGGGCCTAGCAAGACCTGTGAGACACTTTAGCACAGAGTGAGGAGAAGCACGACACTGTGAAGTGCCTGCCCCCTTCCTTGTGAATCTTTCCCATCAATATCTCCTGAGAGGCAGAAAAATTCCCAGCCTTCACATTTTCTAAAAGGCTAGCCTGTTTGTTTGGCTTAATCTGCAATAAAAGACATCTGACTGAAATACAAGGTTACTCTTTGTGTGTAAAAGATCTAACAAGGAGACTTTCACATTCTCTGGGGGTTAACACGGAGGATAACAGTATCAGCGCTCCAGATTGTTTATGCTCTCTTAGGAGCATCTTCCTCTATGAATATAGCTTTATTATTCTACAAAGGCATATACTTCCTGACTGCTTCTGACTCAGGCTTATTCCAGAACTAAATCTCGTAACAAGATGTCTTTATGAAAAAAAGTCCTCCCTTTTACAGAGATGGGGAGAGCCACACAAAGTGTGTGCTGCTTTGTGTCTCATCCCTAGAGATCTAATTCTTTAAGTAAATCCCTCAATGCTTTTCATTCTGCATGAGCATTCTTCATAAAATAAGCTCACACTTTCTACAATCAAGAATGAGAATCTTAAATAAATTGTCTAAATAGGCACAATTTTTATGAACGTGAGAACTGGAAGCAAATGCACTGTGCCCAACAGTCTTCCACTGCTGTTCATTTTGCTTCAGTAGCAATGCTCAGTAGCATTTTGGCTCGATATTTGCAAGTGTTATTTCCATATTGTTGAGCCAAGGTTATTCTGATCTGTGAAATACACCTGTTACTCATTTATCCCCTTCTCAGCATGGATTGTCAATCATGCTAAACTTCTACCATTTTGCAACATGCAGAGCAGATTCACTGGCAGTACAGATCTTGAAGTAAGCTTTACAATAGCCTTAATCCAGAATAAAAGATTTGTTTGATCATAGAATTCCAGAGTGGGTTGAGCTGGAAGGGACCTTCAAAGATCACTTAGTTCCAACTCTCTTGCAATGGACAGAGACATCTTTCACAAGACCAGGTTGCTTGTTCAAGGTCAATCCAACCCTGAACACTTCAAGTGACAGGGCACCCACAACTTGCCTGGGTAATCCTGTTCCTGTGTCTCATTACCATCATTGTAAAAAAAAAAATATCTTCCAATCTAAACCTACTCCTTGCAGCTTAAAACAGTCACCCCTTGTTCTACTACTACTGGTCCCAGTAAGAAGTCTCTCTTCATCTTTCTTATAAGCCCCTTTATATACTGAAAGACCACAGTAAGGTCTCCCCAGAGCCTTCTCCAGGCTGAATAAACCCAACTCAGCCTTTCCTTGTAGGAGAGGTGCTCCAGCCCTCTGATTGTCTTTGTCAGCCTCCTCTGGCCCACCTCCTACAGGTTGATGACTGTTTTGTGCTGTGTAGCCCAGAGCTGGATGCAGGATTCCAAATGGAATCTCACAAGAGCATCATTGCCTACATGACCAATACAGAGACATTTTTTTTTGTCAGTTTAACATCTTGACAGTAATATCCATGGAGGAACTGCAGAACTGTTTTCATAGTGATAAGTAAGTCACATTACATAAATCAGCCAGTTCAGTTTGTCATAGCAGAACTTTTTTTAGGTCACAATAGATTCAAATAAAATTAAGTAAATATGTATTAGAACTTAGATTTTTTTCGTGCTGCTTCTCAGTCCAAAATTGAACATTTTTTGAGAGATTGACAAATTAATTTTTGTAATATTTGTAATAGTATAATCCAGAAAAGTTGAAAAGGGACTCTTTATCAGGGAATGTAGTGATAGGACCAGGGTTAATGGTTTTAAATCAAAAGAGTGGAGACTTAGATTAGATATTGGGAAGAAA
>VXBJ01001580.1:490116-510021 GCA_013400055.1 Nycticryphes semicollaris
TCTGGCGTGTCAGCCGCTCCTCCCAGTTTTGTGTCATCAGCAAACTTGCTGACAGTGCACTCTACTCCCTCATCCAAGTCATTGATGAATACATTGAATAGTACTAGGCCCAGTACTGATCCCTGAGGGATTACATTAGATACAGGTCTCCAACTAGACTCCATCCCATTGACCACAACTCTCTGGCTTCTATCCTTCAGACAATTCACAATTCACCTTACCACCCTATCGTCCAGGTCACACTTCCTCAGTTTGGATGCAAGGATGCTGCGGGAGATGGTGTCAAATGCTTTACTGAAGTCAAGATTATTGTGGCCTTCTGGTACACAAAGGCGGCTTATAAGATGAGGACAGACTTTTTAGCAGGACCCATCGTAACAAGACAAGAGGTAATGGCTTTAAACTAAAAAAGGGTAGATTCATTCTAGAAACAAGGATGAAATTTTTTACAATGAGGGTGATGAAACACTGAAACAGGTTGCCCAGACTGGTGGTGGATGCCCCATCCCTAGAAACATTCAAGATCAGGTTGGACAGGGCTCCAAGCAACCTGATCTAGTTGAAGATGTTCTTGCTTATTGCAGGGAAGGTTGGACTTGATGATCTTTAAAGGCCTCTTCCAAACTATTCTATGATTCTACATACTCCTTTTCACCAGCTGTCACCCAGCACTTACCTTGCATGTACTTCAGCATTAGCTTGGTTCAGTGCTTCCTAGACAAGCTGCAGAGTGCATAGTTCTGCTGTCAATGCTTGTCACTCTTTCTCTTGCCACACCACAAGACCTTCTCACACTAGCAGAGCAACATCCTGTCTTACTTCAAACTACTTCACATCACTAGCCAAATTTAGGGAATTGAAGACAAGCTTCCGTGCTATACCAAGAAGGAGGAGTTACAGTTTACGTGGCTGACTGAAACATCTCCACAGCCAAAACCTTTAGTTTCAGTCCTGTTAGGGGGACCAGACCCGACATACAACTCACTGTACTGGGGCATCAAGCAAAGCACAATCACAGCTGTGACAAGCAGTAACACCTGCCTAGCACTAAGGCAGGCCACCTGTTTTCACAATAAAAATGTGTCCAAAAGGCAGCATGATTGGGGCTGCCCTGGTACGGAGGAAAAGCTACAAGGGAGCATGAGCCTACACTGGAAGGGCAGTGCCAGCCCAGAACTAAGCTCTCCAGCTTTTGCAACTCTTTGGTTCCGGCTTGCTGGAACACAAAATCTAGCAACAGAATTTGAAGGTTTCATACAGTTTGTTTCAAATCCAAAACCTACTGCTTACACTATGGAAGAGCATTTATTCAGTTACACAGCAAGAAGTGTTTGTTATTACAATTAACTCGTTTTAGCAATAAGTCTTTCAAATGTCTTCAGTCCACAGCATGGAACTAAAACAAAGATGTGTTCATTATATTATAAATTCTAAGCAGTTATATGGTAATTTCTCTTGTGATAGTTTAGTAAATTTCAATCTTTTGCACCTGGTTTCTTTTTTTTTATAATTAATCTATTTACTAAACCACTTGGGTTTTGCTTTTATGCATAATGCAAAGGTAGGAGATTGAATTAAAATTTTCTGGGACTTCAGAAACTGTACTACTTTTGGTTTTGTCACATCAACTACACATTTATTGCTTAGCTACTTAAAAAATAAATATATCTTCACAAGCTACAAGCTCTTCTACATATCTCCTTGCACCTCTTTGATCACACTCCCCAACCATTCAGTAATCCATGAGTAATTATAACTTCTTAGCTTTTTTAGCATGAAAGGGACCAATTTATCACAGACTGTCATGAATCCTGGTTTTAAATTAGCAAGAGTCCAATTACCAACAGGAATGGGGATACTGCTTTCCAATTAAAGTGACTGATTTCACGTAAAACCTTGTAACATTTCAATTTTTAATTAGGTACATCCTTATCAAATACAAAGAGGTTCATCCTCATTTTATTTTCTATCCATAGAATTAAATACAGCAAACATTAATCATACACCAATATAGTGCCAGACCTAATAATGCCTTCTGCATACTTTGAAACCTTCTAATCCATCAGCGTATACTATCTTTTATTCCATTTTCATCCAAACCTTTACTTGAAAATCAAGAGTAGACTAAAACTTTTTACATCCAAATATCCCCAGGTATATCTAAAAATATTAAGCTGGTTAGAAGTTGAAAAGAAAAACAGGAGTAAACAGAAAAGGAAAAAAAATTGAAAATACAGAGTGTCAGCGGGGACAGGGTCAGGACTGTCCACAGGAATTATTTATCCCCACTAGAATTAGAGTAAAGGATGTGGCAATCCAGACTTCTAATTCTTATTTAATTCTTTTTGTGCCAGGCTTAGAGATGGCACCAGTACTGCCACAGAAAGACCCTATCGCTGACAACTGAAAGGAGTCTCTTGGGACAAGATACCTTCCTGATCTGGGCTAAAGCACTCCTTACCCTGCAGAGCAGAAACAGAGGGAGTGCACAACCTCCTCAGCAACATTCTCTTTTTCAGCCAGGCCTGGAAAAGATGGTGGCCAAAGAGTTTTATATCACCAACTAAAGAGAATGTCAGCAGCCACTTTTATGAATCAAGCACAAGGGCTAGAAGATGTAATAGATACAATTGACTAGAAGAGAAATTGAATGCAGTGTTGATTGAGTACAGCTCATCTTACAATTCCCTCTCTACATGCACAAATTCAGATGAGACCAATATTATACTTCTCTTCTTCAGCACCTTTGAATGCCTTAGGAGTATTCATATCACACAAAGGAAAGTCCTGCTTCCAAACATTGCCATTATTGGCCCAACTTGGAAGTGCCGACATAAGGAAGACAGACCAGGACTCTCAGAAAATCCCTGCTGAAATTCTTCTTGCTCATCTGATGAGGGGAAATGAGATTTCTCCATCCAGCATGGTTCAATACCCTAATTACATTGCTCAGGGATGCAGCTTCCAAGGCTAGCACTGTTGCATGGAGAAGTCTGAAACAAATCGAGTAACTAAATTGTTCAGCACATGCATTCCTGCATCCCCTTCACATGGTATTCAATCACTGACTGCTATTGTAGTCTTCACTCCTGCTTTTACACAATTCTTGCCTCTCTGCATTAAAAAAAAAAAAAAGCCTTTAATTGACAAATGTTAGGCATAATTCAGAAGCAATAAAGAGGTTCCCTGTTGGGTTCATGAATCAGCTACATAGAGTAGTGCAAGCTTTTCTGTAATCACATATAAAAGTGTATAAGGGGAATTCACGGCTATTATAAAATAGAAAGGTTTACTAACCTTTCTAAGAGGGACAAGCCAGAGCTAGTGAAAACAAGCACACGAAAACTCAGAAGAAGTACAATTTCAGAAAGTTAAAAAGCTTAATATGGAAGCTGAATTAGATCTTGATGATTAGCAGGGCAAAAGGGGTTTCTAAAGCCTTCTCATAGTAATACTATTATTTCTGTGCTGATTGTAGGGAAGACTGTTTTCATAAAAATAAAATTTAAATTAGGAGAAGTTGCTTTTTAGGGAAAAGGATGATACTGGAATCTAAAATGCAAATACACATTATGCCTGATTCCTCATCCTTCTGAAAGCAAGAAAAACAAAGGTTTCAGGCACACTGGAACTTCACAGCATGCTGTGATTAAGTTTTAGTTCCTTCATCTGATCTATTTAATTACTTTGATAAAAATCTCAAAACAGTAGTTATAAAATTATGACTTTTCAGATAGGAATGTAACTTAACCCTGGCACAAATTCACTGACTTGCTGTGAGGTTCCACCAAGAAAGGGACAGTCTATTACTATCATTAGTAAGTTGTTAGAATTATATTGGTGTTACATAAAAATCAAAGAAACCCAATCGTGCATCAAAGATTTTGAAGTCTGAAACCAGCTGCAGTAATGCTAAATGCTATAATACTAGTGGACAGCTTCTACTTAAGTTAAAATAGGAGGCTAGTGTCACTGTCATTGGCAATAAATTCACAAGCCAAGAAGGAAATATGTAATTCAAGAGTACTTCAATACATAACCACAGTTCCTTATCTAGCCCAGAATACTGAAGTCTGGAATAAGCCAGAAGGATCAAGTAGAAAGTTGATCCAGAAGCATTATGTAGTGTCAGGCAAAGGCAGAGACATCAAGACCTGTATTTACTGCAGCTGACTGAAGCGTCACAGACAAAAGGCTACAAAACTGAATCAATGGAAAGGGAGAAAAAAGTACTGGAGCAATTAGAGAGGGAAAGTGTTTAAGAAGTCTGCTGCACTTTGGGCTGGGAAGTCAGTGCAGAGAAAGTCACAGATCCATTGAGCAGAATAGAGCAATCCAGTTTGCTATAAAGTTAACAAATTAAAAACAAGTTTTGGTAGAAGCAAATATCCATACTTCAAAGTAAGAATATAAAATTAATAACCTAGAGAAGTATAATATATAAGATGCATAGACAAATAAGCATCTTATAAATTGATTTAATTACAGACTCATGCATCTTAGCTTTAAGCCAATAAATGATAATATGAAAAAAAGGCCCAGTCTTACAGAGACTTTAACCACAATAGGTGTAGCTACATGGAACTTGTAACAGTATTTCAAGCATGGAAGCAGAAGTCTGTAGGCAAGGTTGTCGTTAGGAACACGGATATTAACTCCAAAATACTGCTGCTGGTATACTGTTGGAATACAGACACGATAAACCGATTAAATCCCTTAGATAACACTTATGGTTAGTTCTAGAGTCACTCTGCAGTCAGGATAATTGTAAAGCTTTACAATATGCTCACGAAAAATGTTACTTCCTGAAGTTTACTACAACAAGGCATTGCTGAAGTCATTTGTGAAGCAAGAAACAGACTCAGATCCACAGCATCTTACATTGCTACTTATATTTTAACAACATATTAAGAATACTGTTTTGCAAATCTTGGGAACAATCTTGATCAGTCTGGGGATCCTCACCTTCAGTGAAGCCAAGGCTGCCAAGTCATTGCAAGACTGGGCCTCAATCCCGTGCAGTTAACTAAAATAGCTACAGGAATGAAAAGAAAATATAACTTGTATGCTACAGCTGTGCAGTACCACAGTAACTTTCAAACCCCCTTAGCTTTTATTTCATAGATGCGCAGCATGGCTTCAGCTCATGGGCATTTATGACTGATGCATCTGCATGAAGCTTCTCATGAATGTTGCAAGCTTCTGAACATCTTCTACAGTCACCGCGTTATATAAAGAGGCACGGATTCCTCCCACAGATCTGAATTGAAAAAAGTAAAGAAAAAAATAGAAAGATTTTGTAAATTCTAAAAAAGACATTAGTAACATTCACTGACATTTAAACCTATCCCTACTCTAAAGGGATAAAATTCACATTTTGTGTGAAAAAGCAGCAGTGTTTAATTCTTTACAGAAAGCTCGCAATCCTCGGAAATGCAGTATTTAAGTCACTTATAGCTCCAACAGTGTAACCCTGTGACATCAAAAAGCTATCTTTTTTAATCCACTGAACATGGGAAGAAATTCTTGCAACCAGCCTGAAAAGCCACATGATGAAAGGATTTATATGGTGACAGAATCTAACCTCAGGAGTCACCTTCTCCGGCATTTGCACAGAGCCAGATTTATCAAATTGGAGAAGAAAGCAGAATTAAAGAGAAAGCTCTTTGAGTCCCACCACACCTAAGCAGTAGTTGAGCCACCAGCAGTCTCCGATTTATCCTCTCTAGACTGCTATTCCCAAGTGATGTGAAAACAGAATGAATAACAGATTATCAGTGAGAAATGCTGGTAAATCAATGCGCTGCTGCTGTATCACTGCCCTAACAGTTGATTCTGCACAGGAAAGGGATTCATCTGACTTACCGATGCCCTTTCAGAGATATCATGTTAAGTTCCACAGCTTTCTCAAGAAATTTCTTTTCCAGTGCCTCATCACCTTTGATACTGCCAATACGGAAAGGGACATTCATTCTGCTTCGGTTCTTCTTCTCCACTGGACACCTGGAAAAGTTGCAGAATGTAACGACTAACCCATTTTGTGTTAAATTTGCATTTTTCGGCTATATACAGAAATTGAATAATTGCATTTGTTTAACACCAAAATCATTCCACCATAATTGAAAATGAAAGAAAGAAACCTTCCTTTCTTACCCAAGTATGGTAACACTAAGTGGAAGGCTTTATTAACCCTTCCTGACATACTCAAAGTTGCCCGAAAGGAATGCACAGGAGGCTTTGTAAACAGACCTCATTTTAAAAAACAAAAAAACAAAAAAAACAAAAACAAAAACAAAAAAAAACCACATAATAAAAATCACCACTGCACCCACAACAGTCAGTTACACTCCCCAGGGTAACTAAGGTTAGTTACAGTAAACTGACTAAGCCTCAAGCGTCTTGTCGCCTTTATCTTCAAAGACTGATACACTTACTTTTACTCAGCAAGTCACAAACACAACCTGAATTGAGCTTGACTCAGCCAAACAGAGGTAAAGGAAGAATACAAACACAGCATTTTCAGGGATGTTGGAGACTTTTGCTAGTGGTTTCGGGTCCACCTTCTACATTACTTATGTCCATGATTCTGAGTAATACTCGAGAAGAGACCTCTCTAGAATAAATCTTGCATTGCATACAGGGCCACAACATATACGAGATGCATCACAGCCCAAATCTCTTAGAGATACAAAGCCTGCAGATTTATGTGTTCCTAAGGCTGTGATGTAGATTTTTGCAGGGATTCATTAGGAATAAGTTTTCCTATAAACTGCATGTAAATTTTATACCTATTATTATTCTATTTGACAAAGACTGAGTATAATTATTTTTTAGTTCTTCCCTTGTTCCTTTGCACAGATGTCTTCATTATGAAGAGAAAAAGAAGATCAATCGTAACACCTGCATATGCAGATCTTCTCCTTCAGATGCAACCAAGAAAACACACTTCTTGTAAACATTCCCATATCTGAATAACTGTGGCTACACTATAGTTTTTAGTAGATGCAGTTGCTGTTAGGCAATCCAGTGTAACTCAGTGTACAGACTTTGGAAAGCAAACTGAAAGTGGCACACAGCACTTCGTAGAAGAAAGTCTCCATTCACTAAATGGCTTGTTACACTGCCTACCCAGTGAAGCATGCCACAGATTAGGTGGCACATTTAAGTTGGGAAGGCAGCTCCAGATAAGTCTTCCTTTTAGTCATAAACACAATTGAAAAAAAAAAAAAATCTTAACTGTATTGTTTAGCAAGACACATACATTTCAGTTAACAAAGCTTGCTTTGCCTTCCCAAGTGCCTGTTTACCATCCCATCTACACTGCATCCCCCGCTCACAGCCTTACAGACCAGCTTGCCAGAAACAAATCCCTATTTGTCAAACCCTATGGATTTCAGTAGAGTAGGGTCACAATCCTGATCATGGCAATGCTAAAGGCAAAGCTGTTCTGATTAACTAAATGAATAAGCAGAATTTATTAAATATTATGATGAAACTACCCCTGCTAATTGAGGTTGCAGCCAGCTTTAGTTTAGTTTAAAACCACTATGTAGTTTGCCCTATCCTAACATTAACTTGAAAGTTGATTAGGTCCCCAAATTGCTGATTTTATACCAAAAAGAAAATATTTTGTACTTCCTTAGTCAATTACTATTTTTTGAGCTTGGCGAGTATTAGAATTATTCTGAATTACAGCACCAGCTGTTAACTGTACATTTTTTTGGTCCTGTAAGCTCAAAAGTACTTTGCAACACTATGTAATAATCAAAAGGTTAAATCTGCTTTGGAAAGCCATCAAACATAAGTGAAGAAAATAAACTGTATGTAAAAAAATTATATTACCTTTTCACTACACCTAGGTCTGATCTTCTCTTTCTATTCCAGGAAGTGTTTCTGAACTTCACACAATTAGCTAATAAAAATGCTTTGCTCAAAAGAGAAAGAGATGCTAAGAAGAACACGATGCAAAGGTGTTCTCCACAACTTCTTACAAGCTGCTTTCTAGCATACAAACAAAATCTCCATATCTGGTTTTTTTTTCTATACTCTCCTCTTAGGGTCCTGCATTTTATTAAGTATAGAACATGTGTCATTAGTATGCCTCACAACTGATCTACACAGGATAACTGGAAATAGCTTGTTACTGGAATGAGACTTCTCCTTGGATAGTTATCAAGTGAAAGATTTGCACAAATAATTCCCGTAGGATTCCTCAAAATTTCTACATACTAAAAAGGTAAATTTAAAAATATGCTTCAATAAGACTCTTAAAAGTTATGAATATGTTTGGCTCTGCCATATTGAAACCCAGGGAAAAGCATAGCAACTTACACATAGAATCCATTAGATTTGTCTATAATATCATAAATCATCCGTGATTTGATTAAACTAAGCTTATCCATAGCTGCAGCTCCACCATTGTTCTTTATCCATTCCAGTACCAGTCCCATGATATAAATACTGCAAGAGGAAAGAACATTTTTCAGTCAGATAACTTTGCAAAAAACAGAAGAAAAAAAAAGTCATTTTACAGTCCACAAAAATGTTTCAGCAACAAAATGTTATGTATGGTTTTAGTGTGCTTAAGATTAACAACTCAGAATCTGTACTATTTTACTAATAATGACAAGTCTAAGTAGGCAATGTTTTTTGGACACAAAGGAAGTATCCTGAAATTCAAAAGCTACACGAATCTGTTGGGCCAAACTTCATCCTTTGTACCACAAAAGGACAAGTGCTGCAGAGCTCCTAAGGACATTCCCAAACATAATGCACAGACCACCAGTTCATTGACCACACAACTGACTGTGAAGTCCTAAAAAGAGCTAGAGTTAGCTCAAAAGTCAGTAGCATCCACACTGGGCAGCTGCTCAAGCAAAGATGCAGGGGTGAATCTCAAATGTACGTACATTAATAATGCCAAAAATCTAATCCGTTTTTCACAAGTGTTAAGTAGAAACTATAATTTCATTTCTGCCTAGAAAACCTCAACTTTTTCCCCACATAAATAGTGAAGTTTGGTGAAACATGTAATGAAGTATTGCACTTAATTATTCATCACCATTCACATTTTAAGTAGAGAACTGGAAACCCTACTGGCATCCCACGACTTGGGACCAAGTATTTCAATGCTAGTTACCAAGTGCAACATTAAAAATTCCCCCAGGCTTTTCGCCTTTGTGCTTTTGCTACAAAACTCAGCTTGTTCAAGTTCAGGCATTTCCCACGACTGCAACACTTTACATAATAAACTGTTCACAAGATTCTACAGCGTATTCCCAACAAGTTTGCTTTTGTTAATGCCTTCATTACAGATTCCAAGGGAGCGCTCAGAGAACGTTACCCTACAAGTTTCCCTAACGAAATCTAGCAGGAGAGTGTTTTACTCTTTTCTAGTTTTAATTACTCAGTGGATGGCAACGTCGAATCTTTGAACACTGCAGAAAGACTGCAGAATAACCAAGGTTACGGATTGCCTTTTATATGAAGCACCTCACAGCTTTGAGAACAATCTTTCCAAACTTAAACCAGCACACTGTGAAGTACCCCATTGTACAGGATTTAAACCTAGGCCCTTGCTAAATATGCAGGGCCACATCCACCTCTTGCCCTCACTTTCTTGCATGCAGCTTCTTGGACAAGTAAGGTTTAAAGGTATCAGCCTTAGAGTCATTCACAAGATGCAGACAGCTGAAGTCTTTTATCCTTCTTTCTTGTCAGTTAAAATAGTGCTTCTGGAGCAACTTTAAGTGCAAAATAAACCCCTGGCACTTGCAAATCAGACTTTTATAGCAAATTCATTGCTCATTTTAGCAAAGCAGATTAGGGTCAAAAAGTCAAGCTCTGTAGCGCCAATAGGTTAAAGCCATTAGCATCACCTTAATTTAATTTAACATCCCATTGAAGCAGCTTTTACAAATTCAGTTAATATTTCCTGCCTTTCTGCCAGCAAACCATTAGGGAGTGCAAGGAAAGGAGTAGAGAAAAAGAGAACTAAGAAGCTTTGCCAGTTCCTTATAAAAACTGGAACAGACATTTAGAGCCAAGCCAAACAGATGTGCACCCTGCCAACATTTCGGTCTGTGTTACATTCTGGATTTTTTGGAGTGGACTCCAATGTGGGTCTGTAGCACGAAGTGAAATCTGGCAATACACTGATCAGAAAGGAGAAAGGCCGTTAGTTCAACTTTATTTTCTTCTCCCTCAGCCTCATACTACCTTGTTAACATTATTCACAGATACCAAGTTACAGCTAAAGCAGCACTTTTTCATAAATTCTTTGCCACGGCTAAAGTAAAGCTGAAGAATTTAATTTGCTTTGCTTTTCAAATCGGAGGAGCAACTCTATGCTCAGTACTAAGATTAAGTAGAACTTTGATTTTTCAAATGGAAATAGCTTTGTACTTGGAAAGCATGAATGGCTGGATTTAAAATCTGGCACATGCAAGTACACAGTGTCCAGATCAGTATGTGTGACTCGGACGTTGCAAAAACAATTGATCATGAAACAGAAGTTTTATCAACCATTGGGGAAAATAAGACACACATGCTGCCCACGTTGCAAAGCTACATTCAGAAGTATGCCAAAAGTCTGGAAAGGTTGTAAGGTTATTTCTTGCCTTAGACGCCAGCCCTAAGGAAACTGGGAGTACTCAACTGACAGGGCAGTGGGGCTGACAGCAAGAGTATATCATTACAGCACACATTCTCCTTGGGAAAATCAGCTGTGCGTTGTAAAGTCTAGAATGAACATATGGTCAGAAAATTTGCTGTTCTTTTGATAAATGAGGTTAACTGCCTCTGTATCATTACAAGAGTACACCCCAAAATGAGAGTCAGCAGATTCAAATACACAATTAGTATCACTTAAAATTCTACAGAAATTAAGCAAGCAATGACATTAAGGTAGGTTTTACACATCGGAACCACAGTACTTTATGCCTATACAGTGTGTTTGGTATCTGCTGGACATCATTAGCAACTTACGTTTGCAAATTCTGGCATGTACAAAATAAAAGCTGTAAGTGCTAAGATTAAACATCAACAAATAAGACTGCACTATCAAATTACCTGAATCAAAAGAAAAGCTTATCTTTAAAAGTAGAAATCATTCTTTTCAAAGTAATTAGAAATACTTCTGGGGAAAAAGATACTGGGTTTGAAGATTTTCTTTTTTAAAATACTCACTTTAATGCACATTGGTACAGAAGTGCACCAGATTAAAAATAGGTAAACACTAATGGCTCAACACCTAAATATTCCAGTAGTAAAGCATCATTTCACTAGCTATGACAAGCTAGGAGACAATAATTTTTAAAGAGCAAGATGCTCTATTCTGCTCCTTGCATACATGAAATCACCAGGTACATGCCAATTTTATGATCATGACGGCTAGCAATGATTCTGAAGCTAGACCAATTTTGGTTTTGGATGCTAAGTCAAACACTGAGCTGGTACTTAAAGAAATACAAAAACTTCTACTAGAGGATAAAGCAAAACACTAAAATCCCTTTCTTTGAAAAAAAAAAATCCTTAAGGGATAGGAACCTGGAGGTTCGATTGCTGAGATCAACCTCAGGATTAAATCAAATCTATACTGAGTTTTCAAGAAGCAAGACTGAGCGCCACGTTACCTGCTTGCAATGACAGAAGCATCACCTTTGAATTGACTTGTGTTCATTTAAATCAGAACCGGATCCTGAAACTTCTACAATGGAGTCATAACAACATAATATTTACTTTTGAAAATATTATGTCTTCATGGCTGAGTCCCACTAGACAACATCAAAGCCTACTACACTGATGTGGCTGGGCACTTCCCATATTTTCACAGGAATCATGTGAAACACCAACCTATCTGTGACTTGAAGGCAAATACTCAGCTTCTGAAACTTTTCTTGATAACAGCAGCAGATGGCAGTGCAGTAGCTTTCTGAATAAGAGACACTAAATAACAGGGTGAGTTACCTGTAGCATGGGGGAGTGTTATACAAAGAGCCATTCGTTGCTTGTGTTTTGTAATCCAGTACCACAGGGCATTCTTTCAGTGCAAATCCCAGCAAGTCCTCACGTACTATTACAACAGTAACTCCAGCACAGCCAACATTCTTCTGAGCACCAGCAAAAATCACGCCAAACTTCAACAGCAAAAAGAGAAGACAGACTTGCTACATACATTCACTGGTAAACCTTGTAACTGAATCATGCACAGATAGCATTATCCAACCGGCATACAACTCGCTGAGCAGCTTGCAGGGAGTGTTGAAAATAAACAACCTTTAACTTAGGGAAGAGTTAGGAGAAGTTTTGATTTCAAAGAGCACGTACAGCTACCATTGTTACCCCATGTATGTCTGTTATCACAATCATGTACCTTCATCTGAGGAAGACCACAATGAATTTCCCAGTGATTTGCTAAGTATTTATTCAGTAGGCACAAATAATGCCCAAGACAGCTTGTCCCCATTTCACACCACTCCAAGCAAATTTACTACAATTAAGTTCATACATAGATCACAGTATTTTCAACCAATTTAGTATTTCAAAACAGGCATTGTATAATGCACCTGATCAAAGGGGCAGATCAGGCACTAATAATTAAGCAAAAATAAGGCTACACAGGGATAACTAACACTTCCTACGGATAACACATTTGACAAACATAAGCAAGTACTTTTGTTCTGCCCCTGTATTATCCATGAAACAGTAATAGTGAGGCAAAGGAAGCTTCAGCAGTTTAAAAGGGGCTACAGAATTTCCACATAATAGGCAGAATCAAAAATCCTGATTCACAGTACCCTGCTATCATCATATACACTATCTACAGACTAAATATGATTCAGAAGATATCTTTTTCAGCTACAGCATGGTCTTCAGTGAAAACCACACAGTAAACAAATAATCTTAGACAGTTATTAACTTGAACAATGTCAACATAGTTCAATGCTTTTACTGGGGGGGGGGAACCAAACAGGTAAGTTTGAAACTTCAATGTCTAAATTTCAACAGTTGTCTTCACCACCTGACACCCAATTTAAAAAAAACATTATTTGTTTAATTTCACTGCTCATTCACTCTGGCCACCTAAACATTTCTAAGTCCCTAATTATATGTACTCAAGTTTGAAAATGCTTTGTGGAGCCACTGTGTCCAATACTGTACCTTGGAAACATCCACAGGTCTGGATAAGAAGTTTGATGACATATCACAAACCAAAACTGCTCCTTTGACGTCAGGTACAAAGTCAAACTCCACACCATGGACAGTCTCATTAGCACAGTAATAGACATACGATGCATCTGGATTAAGATTCCAAGTGCTTGGGTCGGGAATGTCTGAGACAGACAGAAAAGAGCATCAAAGGTCACTAGAGACAAGTAATTTTCCTGGCATGCAATTTTACTTGAACATGGGACTACAGTGCAAACACAAAACAATTTTGAAGTATTAATTATCTTGTTACCAGGAAGACAACTTTTATCTGCAAAGGAAATACAGCAGTGCATTCCCAAAATTCTGTGGTGAGCCATCATTAAGCTGGCAAACACCCTTCTGGTTTTCAGCCCTTATTCCTTCAGAGATTTTCAACATATTTGCAATCCTAAGACTACAGACTACTGCCCTAGGGGTCCAAAACAGCATTTCAGAGGAATTCAGGCACTGGTTCCAAGAATCTTCCTGATTCTTTTGGAATCACTGAAGCATCCAAGTTCTCACTGACAAAGTTCTCTAAAGCTATGTTTCTGTGCATCCCCAGAAGCATTTCAGTCTTGTCCAAAGCTGAACACAAGGTTACGTACCTATCTTCTGTTTAAGCTCTGCAACTGATTTACAAAACCAAGATTTCCTCTGTCAACAGGCAATACACAGGCATGCCCTGACAGTACAGAACAGGTTTTGCACAGAACAAATGGTTGCTCTATTCTCTCCTCCAAAACATGAGGGGAAGAAACTGCTATTGCCTCCACCATTATTTACTGCCTCTTCCCTCATCTACAGCTGCCAAATGTAGAATATGCTCCCCTAGACTGAGAAGTTGTAGGTTCAATTCCTTACTACACCTCAGAGGATATAAACTTATCTTCCAAGTTAGTATACTAACTGGTGGTTAGAGCACTAACTCCCATGGGGATATTCTTTTGCCTTTCCTGTTGCCACTCTTCCCAGTTCAAATACTATAATTTGGATCAGAGGGAAGAAAAGTAAGCATGACTGGCTGGAGTAGAAACCAGTATTCGTGTGTCTCTGCCCCCAGAATTATTTATGTATATCCCCTGATGAATTATGCACTTAAAATGTTCTTAAAAACAGACTCTTTCATAAAAATTCCCAGTGCCTCAATTACAGTTAACCGTCCTTCTATACTGTGGTCATTCAGATTGTGTCATGTCCAGTGACAAGCTTCAAGAGGAGGAGCTGAAAATGCCTTTTCTATTCCAGAGCCAACTGCCTGTTACGGTACACGAGTAGGGAAGATAAGTATTTACGAACCCTGCAAGAAGGTAACAGAATGCAGATCTCCTGTCTCCTGAAGATCCTAGAAATTATTCTAGATTTCAGAGCAATCTCATTAATGAGTGCACCTGAAAATTAGGTACCTTGCAATATCCCTGCAAATAGCTTAAGAGATCAGTTAACTGAAAAAAAGAAAGGAAAACCCACATAAAAATCAGACAACCCAGACCGTTTCCCTACCAATACACATTTATTTCTTGCCATTTATTTTCTGCTCAGTCTAGTTTCAATGTTTTTCTACTGATGGAGACTATTAAGCCAACTAACAGATCTCCCAGTGATGAGCATGGAGAAACACAGACGGCAATCTTTTGAGCACTGAGCAGTCAACTGTGTATCTAGTTAATATTCAATAACCCAAGAGCTGAGCTGACCCAATTTTCAGAGTGATTCTAAAAGCTAAGCATTCACATGGATGGATGTAATCATCAACTTACTTGTATAGGCTCCTAGTTTTGGATGAACAATATTCACTTTGGCATACTTCTCTGCTTCTTTAGCTGCTTTTGCTGACCAAGCTCCAGTAACCACATAATCTGCATGTCTTCCTTCCTTTAAACCAATAAGATTAAGTGGGACTGCACTGAACTGACCAGATCCACCTCCTTGGAGGAAAATGACTTTGTAGTTCTCGGGTATATTGCTGCATGCAAGAAATAACCATTTTTATTAGTCCCAGAAGACAAGCCATGAAAACTACTTGATATCATGCATTTTATAGCAAATGAGGAAGATCATAATTTTAAAAGACTTTTCACCAAGAGATTAGACCAAATACCATTAACTCACTTCAGCACAGGTCTTCAGTAACAACTCAAATATTTAGAGTAATGCTACATATTTTACGCATAAAAATTTGCTGAAAACAAGCTTTCTCTTCCCCCTCGGATAGCATTACACAAATTCACTCATGAGCTCTGCTATCAGAGTACACTCAAACTTGAAAGAGATTCCAGCAGAATTAATGCTTGCTTGCAAATTTGTCTACTGCTAGCTTCATGGCTTTTCTGGCAGGCTAAGAACTTCACACCAAAGTGCTCACAGTAGAATTCAGCATTGAGACCCTTCAGTTTGGAAGTGCAACTGTACAGTAAATGGTACTTGCAGAGCAAGTGCCAAAAGGAGTTGTTCATACGGTTCCCAAAAATGTCTTTTTCAAATTATTCATTAAAACCCTCTGTCAATAATTTTGGCTGTGACTAAGAGTCAGCTTTGAGATGACACGACCACCATTATTAACTGCTATGAGAATATTAATTCTAATAAACAATATATTTATTTCAGACTTATAAATTTGTGTCACACCGCAAACAGCAAAAGGGCTCCTGATCAGCAATTCTAACACACATCCATAGAGTTTTTGTTAGTCAAATCAGGCTGACACGTAATGCACTTATCAGCTCTGCCACTATAGCACCAATTTCTATTTTTTCCCTTCATTTATTGAAGAAAGTTGCGGCCCTTCATGAATTCTATGAAGGCCTGAAAGCTTAAATTTCAGAAGTCAACTACTCAGCATTTAGTGGATACTTAAGTGGACCTCCTGACCCAGAGGTCTTAACCTCCTTAAAAGCCCTTTGTCACATTACGCTATCAGTCACAATATCTAAACAACAAAAAACCCCAACACAGATACAAGGAAAGGTCTCCACGTTAGTTATTATTCACGCAACTACCACAGGAATAGAACAAAAATAAGCAGTAAGTAATTCACTTACAGCAGTTCACGCATGAGACTTTCAGCTGTATTTAAAATTTTTGTGAAATCTGCAGTCCGATGGCTCATTTCTAGGGTGGAAGGGAAAGAAGTAGTTATATGAAACAGAATGGTAATACTGGTAATACACTAATTCTATTAAAACACTGTGTTAAGCTTTACACCTTTTGCACTATTGACTGAAAATGCTTGAAGGCTGCCACTCCCAGTTCCAACTCCCAGTTCTTTTGCTGAGCATTCCTAAATATGTACAGAAGACTTATACCTCCAAACCTTGATCAGATCCAGGCAAAACTAGTCCACTCACACGACCTTACTACCCCCAGAAACAGCTACATCTGTGTGAAAAAAATAGTCCCTAAAAAGTCATAAATTTTCCTCACTCTACAAGTGTTTCCTGCTACTACTGCTGTCACAAGTATAGAGGAAGGTACTGGGGTTTGTTTTGTTCTTTTTCTCTTTTTTAAAAAAAAGGCTTCTTTAAGCAGTAATCCTAATTAAATGTTAAGGACACTTATTACTAATTCCTTTTATTATATCCCTACTTTTACTTCCATCCATAATAGTGTACTGTGTACAATTTAAACACAAATGCCAGTTCTACACAGACCACTGAACATTCTACTTTTAGCAACCAAATAGTTTCATAGGACTAGTAAAATGCTGACCATCTTCTTGCATAACATTTTTGTGCAACTGGAACTGGAAAGCCAGTTGGCTACCCATATGGCACAAAAGACACTTCATCCCTACAACACTGGCTAATGGAAGGATGCTATACATAAAATACATCCAAAGCATTTTGCCACACAGTCTACAAGATATTATATACGGTATCTATATACACATATATGTAGTATGGGTATATCTGTGTATAATATGTATATACATATATAGACATATGTAAAATCTTTTTTTTTTACGTATTGCCTATGTATGTATACATACACACATCCCTGCAGATTCAAATGTACTAATGTTTTACATATGATTAGTTATCTTTGTTGGTCTCTAGTTCTTTGGTTTTGACCACTAAACATCTGACTATGTATCATTTTATGGTCTCCCAGGAAATAGCAGTATGAAAAAGCATACATGTTAGCAGAATAAAGTATTAGAAAAGGAGCTGAAATACCAGTGTCAGGAACTCTTACTAAACATCTACATTCTAAAAAATACAGAATTTTTAAAGTCTTACCAAGAACACTTATACCAAGTCCCTTGTAGTCCACCAATTCTTTCTGTGCTTCTAATAATACCTAACAAAACAAAAAATCCGCAAATAAATTAAGGGAATTTTCCACTATCTGGAGTCACTGATGCATCATGGATGCTCCACATGCACCAGCTGCTCCACATTGCAAATACCTGTCACTTGTCAAGTGATATTACCAGTAGTATAGTCACCAATATAATTTTGTTCTGTCCAGTAGCTGAAGGCTTTTCACAAGATAGCACAATGAAATCATGTGTTTGTTGTGGAGATCATGTTTTAAGTTATTATTTCAACAGTTACATTTCCAGATTTCAGAATGATATCTAGGAGCTGGATGGAACTCCCAACCTCTTGCAAAACACTTAATGTTTCCATGCATACTCTCTTTAATCAAGCATCTTAACTCCTCATCCCCACCCCTCCATTTTGTGTTCTTTCACTTGACTTTTGCAAATAGGACAACCAAGGTATTGAGGAACACATATAGAAAAAGAATCAACTTGGGGGTTCTGATACCTCAAGCTGACCCAACAGTACAACAGAACAAAGTTCCATAGAATGAAGTTTCACACTTTTTGACAGCTTCTCTATGTTATTGAAAGTTAAGAAATGAAGCAAAATTTTAAGACAAATCAGGAAACACAGGTCACTCCTAGGAGCCCTAACCAGCCTTAATCTGCTGCTTCAGCCTTCCATTTTTCTTTCTTCTCCCATAGCTCTCACATATCAACAAAGAGTACTTAGATTCTAACCACAGGATCTGCAACATGCAGCTTCAGTAAATTCATGTGTGAGAGCCAGAACATTCTTAGTCCTCCTAAAGGAAGCAGGAAGAGAGGGAGCCCCCAGGAGAAAAGCCACCAAAGCAAATGCTATATGCATGAGCCCAGGATCTGCCAAGAAACCACATGCTTTGGATAGTCACAGGAACAAGAAATCTACCTTGCTGACAGGGTAACTGTCATGGCCCATCAACTGTAACAGCTGGGCACCAAAAGGTCAACCAGAATCAACTGTGCTGCTTTTTATGCTAGAGATTGTGAAGTTTTAACCACTGTGTTTCACATGCAAGCTTACTCATGCCAGACGAGGAGAAAAAAAAGTCAAAGAGAACACATAGACTGCTAGAAAGTGTTTGTTAAACTGCTTGATCAAATCCAGTTCTGTTAGTAACATTTTTTATCTGACACTCTGCACATGCCTCACAATAGACATTTGATAGGCCATACGATAGCCAGGAAGAGCTCTGTCCACCTTCTTGCTTCACTGAGTCGGAGCGCTTCATATGAGGCATCAGCCCACAACCGAAGTGAAACAGTGGGGCTGACACAGCAGCCTATTTAAGAGAACTGCATTTGCAAGAGGGGGTAAACAGGTTAATTAAAATGCAGTCTGGCTCTGCGCTCCTCAAACCCTAACCCCAGTTCTCAGTACCCACTGTTGGCGAGTCAGATATTGCAGCAGTTCCAATAAGAACCCCTTTTGGAGCTAAGGGTTCAAGAGAGAACAACAAATTCCTTTGCACGTAATCCACAAAGGATACTTCCACGAGAAAAGAAAAGCTGCTGTACAGCAAAATTGTTTCCCTAAAAAGAAATGTTAAAGGAATAACACATAAAATAACAAAGAAAACTATAAAGGAAACTAAGAAAAGAACCAGAACCACAATATGTAACTCTTACATGCAAAGTCAAATGCATTTGATGTGGCAGAAGCCACCCCCTCTCCGTATGTAACTGGATAATCTACAGCTGCTGATGCAACTTTGCAGAGGGTTGAGTCGACGCTACACTCGTTATCATTTTTAAGTAAAGATTTCTCAGGGAATCAAAGTGTTATTCAGCAGCTGAGAAACACCACCCTCAGCACGGCCACCCTTGCACACCTGAGGACTTCCTTTCCATCACAGAACTCAAATAACCCCCGATGATCGGCCATATGATCAAAGTCAGAAAAACACTGCAGTAGAGCAACCCTAAAGCCACCTTAGGGTGCGTTTAAAAAAACGAACTTACAGGGGCATTTAATTGGGTGGGGAGGGGGGAAGGAGTGAGGTTTCGTTACTACGCGGACAACTCTTTTTATGATTATTTACTCGAGCTTCCAGCTCCAGTCGGCATCTGTGGAAGTTCCCCGGGGAGCCGGAGCTGGAACACACCTACCATGTCAGGCCAGCAAAGACTCCCCTACAGCGCGCCGGCAGAGCCCCCCGCCCCGGCCAGCGAGGCTCCTCCCGCGGCGCCGGCAGGACCAAGACATCCCGAGCCCTCTGCAATACCCCCGCTCCGGCCCCTACTCACGGAGCGCGGCAGCTTCGCCGGCCCAGCCCCGAAGTTCGCCACCTGCCGCCCGCACTCCATGATGGCTCCGCTGGTGCTGCTGCTACTGCTACTACTGCTGCTACCGCCACCAGTGCTGCTGCTGCCGCCGCCCGCCCCCCAGGCCGCCGGCCGCCGCC
>VXBJ01001580.1:522349-541984 GCA_013400055.1 Nycticryphes semicollaris
GTAAAGTGCAGACTCCTTTGCGGAAATATGCTCCCTGTAGTTTGGGGCACCACTTGTTCCTCAAGTTCCACAGGGCACCCCTACCTTCGCTCCACTCCAGATCACATCCAAGAACAAAATGCATTCATTTACACTATCTTACACTCAACTCTATTACAAGAAATTCTACTCATCGATGCAAAAGGATCTTTTTGATCTAGGTCAGCCACAATGGATGGAGATGAAATGGACCTCACAATTTAACTGTGACAAGTTCTTAGTTTGGTTCCATGGTAAAGTGAAACTGCGCTTCCAACAACTGATGGCTACAGCCAACGTGCTGTGTAGAAAACCACCTGACATTTTTATTGCTGGCAGAAACAAAACTTAAAAATCAGAGGGACAGAATAAGGCATATTAAACAACATTTGCAACCTACAGCTTTTCAGTGCAAATCATCATAAAGACCTCAAAGAACCACCCATCTGCTGCAAATTGCAAACAGATTTAATCACTTTCTCAAGAAAAGCAAACATCAGGATGTCCCAGATCATAAGTAATACACCAAATGAATTAAACACATCTAAAGAGTAGCTTGACACAGAGTTCAAGGCTCTGGAATAATATCAGGAGAACAAACATACATTACCTAACACAGATTTCATCATTGCCCTTAGGCTAGTAAATGATCCATATGACTTTGAACTGAAACTCTGGAAGCTATCACATTAGAGGTCACTGGTAATTACTCCTAATTAAGCAAATGGATAGTTTGACTGGTGCCTCCTTTAAAAATACAAATGTTTAACAGTTAAGAATCATTACCTCCATTACCCGTTCCTCAGCCTTTATTCTGGCTCTTTGTTCTTCCTCTAATTTTTCCATGCATTCTTCCAGCTCCAACTACCATAACACAGATAAACCATAATTAAATTTATCTCAAAAATATCAGATCAACATGCAATATTATATAAAAACCTCAACATGTCCAATTAACAACTAGCACATGGCATTCCCAGTAATAAAGTATCTTCTATGAAAACACATGACAGAGGTTTACCAGTACATAACTCTAGGATGCCAAAATTTAGCACAGGAAACTGGAAATAAGACTGATGGACTTAACAGATTTGCAATATGCCAATAGATAACACAAGATTATAGCACAAGCCTCTTGGGCCTATGATAGGAATGTACGTTTGTCTCTATTTCCCTCATTTTTAACTAGATACATCTAGTTCATTAAAAACACAAATTAGCCACTAAAAAAATCCTTATTAGCCATATCTAGATTTCCAGAATTTACTTTTTGTCCAGGATTTTATTCCTTATTACAGCAGTAAGAAAGCAAAATTCTGAACCGTAAAAATTGTATTCTTTCTGATTGTTTTTACCTGTAAATGTTTCGCAATCCCAAGCTGTTTCAGTGAGTTAAACAGCTTAGAGCTGAATTAATACCACCACAAGCAAACTCAAACATCTAACAAAACCCCAAGCACCTAGTCTTATTCATAAAAACCTGCACTTGTATTTTAACTTTTCGTTCCAAGTAGTGAATTTCTCAGGTTCTTTGAATAGTAGTCAGGATTTGATAAGCAAGCACCACATTTTCTCATACAATAGCAGAGCATTATCATCTTCAATTACTGCATCTGAAGTGGAAGAATAAATAGGAATTTTTGTTCTTTGTGGCAGCGGGCTCTCCCTGTTTTTCCTCCTCTTTCCCCCTGCAACTCCTGCTCAAGCCATAACCATCAGTGGGAGTTGTGATGAGTTGCACCTGGACTCTGGGGGATGGCTGACAACACAGCCAAAACACTGTCTGAAGTGGGGACCTAGATATTTTGTTCCCATGAGAATATGACTATAGGTCAATTATCTTACTCTATAAATAGTGGACAGCCCAAGAGTCCTTTGAGCTGTCCTGTATGGCAGCAGGCTCTCCCCTTTAGTGATGATGCTCGCTTAAGGTTTTACTCCTTGAGGTTGAGAGATTCCTTGCTGCAACAGATTCTCGGTAAGTGTCTGGGACTAGGTCTAGATCCAGCCACGCCTAGACTATTCTCTGAAGGGTTTAGAAACCCATGGGGTCCTTTCTTAACCTTGTGACTCAACGGGAGGTTCCCCCTGACAGCTTGTCTGACCCTGTCCTCTATGCAGTAAATAATCAAGTGTACCTTGCCATTGAATCTTGTAAAACGCTGTTGCATTTACTACTAACTTAGTTAAATCACTGTTTAAACTTAATAATTCATTCCTTCCCTCTTATGAGTGAAGTTAATCACTCCACCTGTGAGTCTTGCATGCCTTAAATGGTGTCTTCTGGTTTCCAAAGGTGAAAAATTAAAACTATCAAGCTGCTCTGTTTTTCAGAGCTTGATAATTTTTTAATATGAATTATGATATTTTTTAATATGAATTAGCAGTATACAAGTATACAAAGCTTCTTCATTTCTCTACACACCTTGTATGCAGGTACATATATGTAACACTGCTAACACTCTAAAAAGCAGGAGACTGCTTTTTATACACACCTTATCAATCAGTTCTACAAAGGAGCAAAGATCCAAATAGTACTGAAATCCTTTGTTTACCATCAAAATCTTATTCAAGAGCATACTATGGCACTTCAAATAAGCAACCATCTAAGAAGACTGATGTGCAACAGAATGCATAGTAAAAATACTCCTACAAAATACAAAGAGGTCCCCACAGGTCCTGTAGGATGCAAGGGACTTCTGTATCTGATTCAGATGGAGGTTCTGAAATATTCTAGATATAGCCTTTACAGTGACAACCACTCAGAGTGGAGATTATAGGTCTATCCCTACTGTCTAGTGAAGTCCACACCTAAGATCCCTCAACTAGTATCAACCGAGCTAAAGCTAGTCATATCTTTATCATCTGCACACACCAGAAAGACTCTCAGAGGTCAGAGGGTATAGAAAAAACACATTTTAAAGGCAATATTCAGGAAAACATTTAACAGTATCTCACTGCCATGAAGTAATAAAATCACTTCCAGGCATGGGGTAAGGAGAGAGATCTTTAAGGAGAGCCCTCAACAAATACCACAATCTCACTGCAATCTACCTCAGAATGTGTGGAAATAATAGGAAATCATTTTACAGATACAGAAGCACAGCATAGAAAGTAGCAACC
Source organism: Nycticryphes semicollaris (assembly GCA_013400055.1). Classification (NCBI taxonomy): domain Eukaryota; kingdom Metazoa; phylum Chordata; class Aves; order Charadriiformes; family Rostratulidae; genus Nycticryphes; species Nycticryphes semicollaris. The sequence goes on from VXBJ01001580.1 coordinate 525,491, forward strand.
ATAATATTCCACATTCACAACTTGACATGGAAGTTTAAATCCTGTAACCTTTGAAGATCAGTCACGGGTACCAGAGACTAAGAATTCTTACAGTTCCATATATAGTGTGTATGCATATATGTATTTTAAAGTTTCTAGAGTGTAGGAATTTTTGGTAAGCAACTCTACTTCAGAAGCCTTAGATTTACAGCATTTTTATTGAGCAGAGATTTTAGGAGTTCTAAAAGTGATAGCACTGACCTTTTCCTTCAAATTGCTGGTTTGTACTTTAAAAGGGCAAAGGCTTAGCAAATAGGTTTTTTAAACAGAAATTTGGAGGTTTTGTAGTTTTGTATAAACTTGACTTATCACACTGTAGATGTCATAGAATCACGGAATTGTCAGAGTTGTAAGGGACCTCTAGAAATCACACACACAGAATTGGAAGGAACCTCTAGAGATCATTTAGTCTAACTCCTCTGTTAATGCAGGACTGCCTAGAGCACATTACTCAGGACTGCATTCAGGTAGGTCTTGAAGGTCTCCAGAGAAGGGGACTCCACAACTTCCCTGGGCAGCCTGTGCCAGTGCTCTGTCACCCTCACCATAAAGAAGTTTTTCCTCATGTTCAAATGGAGCTCCCAGTGTTCCAGCTTGTGCCCACTGCTCCTCACCCTGTCACTGGGAACCACCAAAAAGAGCCTGGCTCCATCCTCCTTCAACCCACCCTTTAGATACTTATCAGCATTAATAAGGTCTCCCCTCAGCCTTCTCTTCTCCAGGCTAAAGATCCCAGCTCTCTCAGCCTTTCCTCCTAAGGGAGATATTCCAATCCCTTAGTCATCTTTGTTGCCCTACACTGAACTTTCCCCAGTAGTTCCCTGTCTCTTGAACTGGGGAGCCCAGAACTGGATGCAGTATTCCAGTTGTGGCCTCACTAGTGCAGAGTAGAGGGAAAGAATGACCTCACTCAACCTACTCAACCTGTGCAGCCCAGAATTCCATTGGCCCTCTTGGCGACAAGGGCACATTGCTGGCTCATAGTCAGTTTACTATCTATCAGGACTTCCAGATCCTTCTCCTCAGAAGTGCTTTCTAGCAGGCCCACCCCTAACTTATATAGGTGCCTGGCATTCTTCCTCCCCAGGTGCAGAACCCGACATTTGCCCTTGTTGAACCTCATTAGGCTCTTCTCTGGCCAACTGTCCAGCCTGTCCGGGTCACGCTGGATAGTGGCACAGCCCTCTGGAGTATCCGCCAGCCCTCCCAGTTTGGTATCATCAGCAAACTTGCTGAAGATACACTCAGTCCCCTCACTGATGAATATGTTGAACNATTTACCTTTGGTAAATCCGTGTTGGCCACTTCCAATAAATTCCTGTTCTTTAACATGTTTGGAGATGACATCCAGACCGAGTTGCTCCATTACCTTCCCAAGGGCAGAGGTGAGACTAATCACCCTGGGTCCTCCTTTCTTGCTCATTTTGAGGACTGGAGTGGTATTTGCCTTCCTCCAGTCCTCATATACCTTCTCCATGACTTTACAAAGATGATGGAGGGTGGCCCTGCAATAACATCTGCCAGTTCCCTCAGTACTCGTGGGTGCATCCCATCAGTGTCCATGGACTTACAGATGTCTAGCTTGGCCAACGGGTCTCTAACCCAGTCCTCCTCTGCAGTGGGAGTCTTCCCGTCTCCAGACATTCCCCTTTGTCTCCAGGGTTTAGGATTCATGGGGGACAGCTTTAGCAGTGAAGACCAAAGCAAGGAAGGCATCCAGTAACTCCACCTTCGCTATGTCTTCCACTACTAAGGCGTCCACCTCATTCATCAGTGGGCCTACATTTTGCTTAGTCTTCTTTTTTCTATTGATATACTGAAAGAACCTCTTCCTGTTAATTTTAACCATAGCAGCCAAGTTAAGCTCTGCTTGAGCTTTGGCCCTTCTAATTTTTCCCTTGCATACCTTCACTATGTCTTGATATTGTTCATAAGTTGCCAACCCCCTTTTCCGAAGACTGTAAAATTTCCTTTTATTCCTGAGGTCCAGCCAAAGCTCTCTATTTAGCCAGGCTGGTTGCCTTCAGCTTGTTTTTCAGGGCATGGGGATGGCCTTCTTCTGTGCTTGTAAAAGTTCCTTCTTGCAGTATGACCAGCCTTCCTGGGCACCTATGCCCTTCAGGACTGTCTCCCAGGTGACATTCTCAACCATGCTCCTAAACAGGCCAAAGTCTACCCTTTAGAAGTCCAAGGTGGCAGTTCTGCTAGCTGCCCGCCTTGCTTCTCTAACAATTGACAACATTATGATTTCATGATCACTCTGCCCAAAACAACCTCCAGCCTTTACATCCCCCACACAACCTCCTCTGTTAACAAGCAGCAGGTCAATCAGGGCGCTTTCCCTGGCTGGTTCTCTCACCAGCTGTTAGGAAGTTGTCTTCCACACACTCCAGGAGCCTCCAGGACTGTTTCCTCTCTGCTGTGTTATATTTCCAGCAGACATCTGGGAAGTTGAAGTCCCCCACAAGAACAAGGGCAAACAATCGTGAGACCTCTGCCACCTGCTTTTAGAATATTTCATCAACCTGTAGATCCTGGTTGGGGGTTCTGTAACAAACTCCCAACATGATGGCTCCCTATTTGGCCTTCCCCTTGATTCTTACCCATAAACATTCAACACTGTCATTCACATTATTAAGTTTTAGGCATTCAAATCTGTCCCTAACATAGAGAGCCTATGTCATAGGTTTTTTTGATGGTTATGGCCTGACTTCACAAAAAGAAACCACCTGACAAACATTGCAGCCACCTCTCCCTATAAGCAGTATCAGAGGTCTGTATTTAATGGAGGATGTCTTGCACCTGTGCAAACATACTTGTCATCATTAAATTACAAGTATATAGAATCACAGAATCATTCAGGTTGGAAGAGACCCTGGGGATCATGGAGTCCAACAATCAGCCCTACTCTACAAATTCCTCTCCTACACCCTATCTCCCAACACCACATCTAAACAACTCTTAAACACATTCAGGGAAGGGAACTGAACCACCTCCCTCGGCAGCCCATTACAGTGTCTGACCACTCTTTCCGTGAAAAATTCTTTCCTAATGTCCAGCCTAAACCTACCCTGTTGTAGCTTGAAGCCATTCCCTCTTGTTCTATCCCTAATTACCTGTGAGAAGAGACCAGCACCAACCTCTCTACAATGTCCTTTCAAGTAGTTGTAGAGAGAGATGAGGTCTCCCCTCAGCCTCCCCTTCCTCAAACTAAGCAGTCCCAGCTCCTTCAATCGCTCTTCGTAAGATTTTTTTTCTCCAGGCCCCTCACCAGCTTTGTTGCCCTCCTCTGCATTTGCTCCAGCACCTTAATATCTCTCCTGTGTTGAGGTGCCCAAAACTGAACACAATACTCAAGGTGTGACCTCACCAGTGCTGAGTACAGGGGGACAATCAATGTGTATATATGCTTTATTATTTGCTTTTGGTAAATTCACTAACTTACACAATCCTCTAGTCTTCACACACACAAAAAAAAAAAATCACTAAAATACAGAGAACTAAATGTACATCCAAGCTCGAGGCTGACCCTTCTAGTAGTGTAGTCCAGAAAGAGCACTGACAGCCTTTAAGATGTAGCTGAATATTAAATATACCTGTAGCTCTCAGAACTACTGTATGTATTATGACTACTTCAACACTAGACAGAGGTGTAAAACTGAAGTTTAAACACTAAAAATATTTTTTTAAAGCTGTATTAACTAACAAGGCATGTTTTTCTGCTTGATTACACTGTTGTCCTTATTTTTAAAAAAGTTAATGTGCAATCTCTACTTCCACATAAATCACATAGTGCTAATGTGTAGAAACAACTACTACCACTTATATCCTCAGTTAAGATTTCAAAATCTGGGAGTTTTCTCAACTACATTGTTCATCAGAATTCTGACACTTCTCATTTCCTCTAGAGGAAGGAAAGAATATTTGTAACTGTTTATTTTTCATTTAAGCAAAAAATAATCTTTTTCTTAACTGAAGTTTTTTTTTAAAAAAATGAAAACAACTAAAATTGTTTCACTAAGCAATACATTTAAAGCACCCTTTTGAGCAGAAGGATACAGAGAAGTTCTCACAGACTTGCACACTTAAGTGGAAGTCTGTTCATTTAGTCACATCAAGGGATGTTTGGGGACAACTTTTTTGGCACAGTATTAGTTTAAGAAGTCCCCACATCTTACCGTTTATTCCCCACTCTGCAGTCCTATCACTGTTTTAGCACAGCTGGCTGTCTCACTTCACTGAAAGGCTGTGCCAAGGCCTGCTACAGCCAAATACAGATTACTTTTCAGCTCAATTCAAGTCAGCTTCCCCACTCCAGCAGCTCTGCAGTAAGAGCTGCTTAGTGACAGTACCTAAGCCCAGTTAACACAGATACAAAGGGTCCTCCACTTCCCCTCTCATTAACAGCCGGAGACTTCTGCCACTCTCTGTACTCAATCACGTAAACCAATGGGAGTCATTACAATGGCTGAAAGGTAACATGGAAAAATATCACATAATCACAGCCCAGTTGAGGTTGGAAGGAACCTCTGGAGTTCAGCTGGTACAACTCCCTGCTCAAGCATGACTGCCTAAAACAACCAGCCTAGGACCCTGCCTAGACAGTTTTTTTTATCTCCCTCAAAGAGGGAGACTCCACAGCTTCTCTAGGCAACCTGTGCCAATGCTAGAGGGCAGACAGTTATTTATGCAGAATTTGTACAGTCCTTTTGCCTTCCACAGTAACTCTAAGCCACCCTAACTCTCCATTACATATAGACCTGCAACAAGTTAAGTCTCAACTTCACTTTGCCTAAAGACAGCTGTATGGTCTTAGTATTTATATATATGAACAGTTTGTTCACCAAGTCTGATGCTCTAAACTGACCACCACCAAAACTGGAGTGACTCTTGGTCTTATTTCTAGCCGTATTCATTTGGCAGAAGTGCAGATTCTCCAAACGAAATAAAAATCCTAACACTTAAGAAACAACCCAGTTATTCTGTCTGAGGGTGTTACTTTATAATAGTGCTAGATTACCTCAGCAGTGTTACTATGCAACTGAAACACAGCCTTTGTTTTCCTTTCCTTTTATAAGAACCATCCCTGTCAAGACATTCACAGCCATAGCCAGTCTTGCTAGTTTTTTAGAGCTATTAAGTAAGCAGAGGGAATAATACAGTTTGTTACCAAGCTCAATTATAAAATAGAGCTTTAACACACTTTCAGTTCTTTTTTACACAATCATTACAGTATTTTAGTTCTTGGAAATAACACTAAATTGCATTATAAAGAAAATATTTGGAAGGAAATACTACATCAATCGAAAGATTTGTGAACCATGATTCAAGACTAGAACAGAGAAATTACACATATTGCAGCTCTGTGTATTAAGCTAAGTCAAAGAATCACAGAATCATACAGGGTTGGAAGGGACCTCTGGAGATGATCTAGTCCAACTCCCCTGCCAAAGCAGGTCCAACTAGAGCAGGATGCACAGGCACGTACGTGTCCAGGCAAGTTCTGAATGTCTCCAGAGACAGAGACTCCACCACCTCTCAGATTATTCAGTGCTCTGCCACCCTCAAGGAAAGAAGTTCCTCCTCACGTTTAGATGGAACTTCTTATGTTCAAGTTTATGCCCATTTTCTCTTGTCCTGTTGCTGGGTACCACTGAGAAAAGACTGACCTTGACTTCCTCTTGACACACACCCTTTAAGTATTTACAGGTGTTGATCAGATCCCCCCTAAGTCCCCTCTTCTTCTCCAGACTAAAAAGACCCACGTCCCTCAGCCTTTCCTCATAAGAAAGATGCTCCAGGTCCCTAATCACCATTGTAGTCCTCTGCTGTACCCTCTCCAGCAGTTCCCTGTCCTTCTTGAACTGGGGAGCCCAGTTCTTTCTGGGTTTATTTTGGCACAGTTTGTTCATTCTTTTTTTCTTTTCTTTGATAATATGGTTGGAGTGCACACATCTTCATTAGAACTATTCAGAGACTGGAAATCCAGTGCGTATTTGACACACATCTTTTGAAATGGAAACAATTGCCATATAATGTAGGATAATTAAAATTTATTCAGAAAACCTGCTCCATGACTGTTTATTAGCTTAACCATAATTTTCTGAATAAAACATGGTTTAATTGATGTAATTTGGTTTTATGGAATTCAGGGCCCAGAACATGCTTCTTACCTCTAATTGTTGAAACCTTGTTGCATTAATTTCATCTAATGATTTTGCCAAATCAGGATGATCGATAACATCACCTGTATCTTCTGTGTCTTCAGTGTCAGATGTAGGAGCGCTTTCTACTGTCACTTTCACAGGTATACCTGTCTAATTACATCAACACATCCACTTACAGCATTACAAAGATAGTACCAAAAGCTTAATCTAAATGCAATCGTTTCCCAGAGTCCCTTGCGATGCATACATATTGTCTAGCTATGCAATTTTGAAATAAACAATATTTTTAAAAAAATCACATCCATGCATATATTTGGTACATATGGCAAGGACTTGATAGCAGTGGGGGCTGCTTTCAGCTGACTGCAATCAACCCACTGCAGGATAGGGCTGGGCCCCGCAGCCCAGATGTTGATGCCTCAGGGGAAGCCTATTTAGGAACGGGTGAAAAATAGCAGATAGTCGAAAGAGGAGGGAAGCAAAAGAGTGAGAAAGTTCAGAGGGAACCACAGGCTCGGAAGAGGAGGAGGACACCCACGTTCCGAGGGAAGACCCATGCCAGAGCAGAGGGGTGGGCCAAAGAAGCTGCGCCCCATGCGACCCAACAGCCTGTGCCAGAGCAGGTTTTCCCCAAGGAACTGCATTCCACTGGAAGCCTACGCCACAGCTGGGGAAAAGTGTGCTGGCTTCAGCAACCATCAGGCCCTTCTGTAAGCCAATTTAATTCACTAGTATATACGAGCAGACTTCAGCTTTTCTCTGGTGGGTGTGGAAGAGATGGAAATGAGATGGGAAGAACCAGGAAGAAAGAGAGGATTTTTTTTTTCCCCCTGCTGGTATGTTTACTACTGCAGCTTAAAGAAGGGTGCAAACAAGTACGTAGTCCAAAAGCAAAAGGAGGAAAGAAATTAAGCAAAAGGAAGGGGGAAGCAGAACACTTCGGAGACAAACACTGTTAGTTCTCCTTATTGCCTGTGGAGGGATTGAGCCCATAATCCAACCAAGCTTGCTCACAAGGGTAAGGAACAAAAAGAGAGGTACAGAACAGGAGTAAAGCAAGTATTGAAGAAGTTTCAAACAAATGGTGATCTAAACTATTATTTTGCACTTCTGAGTGGGAGAAACTTAAAAAGTGTGTCCCAGTCTTAACTTTTAGACAATAAAACTCCATTGAGAAAACTTCCATCTTTTTTCAGGCATTCACCTACGAAATAGACCATCATATGAGAGAGAGAGTGTACCTGAATCTTCACTGGTAATTCTTCAGTACTATTCACTGGCCCCCCTCTAAAGTTAGAAAAAAACACTTTTGAGAAAAGTAATTTGATAATGACACCATCACTACTTCCATTTCCAAACAAGGATTCTAGGACAAGTGAAACAGTAAAAGCAGCAGTTTCAGACACTGCACTACACACCCTTAACACTCATTACATTCTCACTTTGTTCTATTATTAGTCCCGATTAATCATGAATTAGAGCAACATTACTGGATGCTAGTATTAATATCTTCAATAGGCATCTTGCTTAGTTAATTATGAACTAACAGCAACAGGAGAATTTGGCATCCAGCATTTTGAAAAATAAGTTACTATAAACAGTTATGATAGAGCATTAAGTAATTTTTTGTTTAAATATTTTTATAGCTTCCATTTTGAAAGGTTAAGGTCTAGAGAATACATTAAGGGGGGGAAAAAAACCCGAAAAATTGCTTCAAAAGGAAACATGACAATATTATGGCTTGCATGTTTAACAATATTTTTTTTTTTTAATTTTACTTTACAGGGCTTAGATGATCATAATAATTATGGTGGCATTGGGGAAGATAGAGAATAAGTGGAAAAAATACCTATGTACCTTGAACTGGATACCAAATCAACTATACTAGAAGCTTACAAAATTAAATTGCATCTTCAGCTATAAGTCTAATAAGTCATTACTAAAAAGAGAACACGCAAACTAGGTGCATTTGGTTGTGGGGCTGGTTTGTTTTTTTTCCCCAACACCTGAATATTCCTTTGGCCATCAAATTATATCTTTTTGCATATTTTAAAAACTTACTACAATAGAATTTTTGTAACATCTTCAAAATTTATATGAACAGAAAAAAATATGGATACAATATGAAATTGTGTGCAACTTTCAAATATGTATTTTAAAAAACTAACACTGCTCTCTACTACATTTATCATGCAGGTTTTATGCTTTAATATTTTCCCTTATGCTGTGAAAACCTCACCTGCATCTCTTTGCACGTTCTGCAGTGCGCCAAGGAAGGAAGCCTTTTGTGCCCGGTGGTAGTGGTTTTGGTGAGTAACTATCTTTCACAGACATATTTTTTTTCCCAGGACTTACAGACTTTTTAGACAGTAATCCTGCATTGAACAGCATGCGTAGGAGAAAAGAGAATTCATTACACATAGTTATTTACATATAAATTCACAGCTTACTGTTACATAGGATAGGAGAGTAACATCTCCTATGTAATAAAAGGGACTGTAGGAAAACTATTTTTTCAGCCTAGTTTTCCTAAAGTGTTCAAAAAAATTTTATTTTTCTTCTCAAAAGGAGTAGAACGACTTATCTGCTTGCAATTATAAGCTGGTACGCTTAGCTGCTACGTTAGGTTGGTATAATACAGTTATTCAAAGAAGGAAGCAAAGATTTGTAGCTAAAGACATTTATTCACATCACTAATTTCAGACACCTAACTCCGTTGCCTCCATCAAGGGCGCAGTCAGTGCACACCGACGATAAGGCTGTCGACGTGCTTCAAATTGCCCTCTAGTGGCCCTAGTGCGAAGAACGTTCGTTCTGTATCTGGCAAAATGCCTGAAGCTAAAGCCTCCCGCTGATCACTTCAACGGAACACCAACAGCATCTTCACTAAGAGGAATCATAATGAAAAGTTAGGTTCACTAGTCCAGTCCTTTGTTGTTTAAATCATACATTCGCACTCTAAGTAGATTCAGAATAAATACTTAGTGTGGATGATCACTCTATCCAAATTCTGTACAAGTCAGAAACTAACAAGCCTAGCAAACTGTTCACTTAGTGTTTCATGCAGTTAAACTGGTGGTAACTAGTGATAACTCAGGTTATTGTTTCTTCAAGATCAATAAAACAAGTAATTTTGTAACTGTTGTAATGGGATTACAAATGCCAGTCTGTTCTCAAGCAGTATACAGGACAGTGTAATCTCCACCTCCCCGCTTCCCCCCTCTCTTAAAAAAAAAAAAAAAAAAAAACAAAAAAAAACCCAACCCACCAAACAAACCAAAAACCACCACAACCATATTTAAATCAGGCATTTTCTTCTTCCATCACCCAGATCACCACAGTTTATTTGCACAAAGACTTCAATTAGATTTATGCTTACCCCTCTACTTCCAGATAACTGGAGCAAAGATAAAAGACAGCCAAATGTACTATAGTGAAATTTTTAGTAACTTACTGAAAAATACTTAGTGTATTGCAGCTATCAGTACTTAATTATAAATATTCGAGATACTTGTGTTATTTTAAACATACTATTTATAATAAGTTTATATGAAGTTACAAAAGATAATAATCTTAGAACATCTTGTACACCATTAAAAAAAATGCATGCTTGTCCTGACAGAGGACAGTCTGCCACAGGAAAGTTGTAACATCATAAAAACTAGACAACTTACTACCGCCAAGCTTCCTAGAAATGAAAATTTGTGGAGAGGATGTACTCAGAATAAACATCTACAATTCTTCCACATACTTAAGTCAGCATATCCTACCATTTTTCCAGCCACAGATCTAGCAGCACTAAAAACAAGATCAAGTTTCCTGCAGAAACCACTGATGGCAGAACACATTGCTGAATTTAGAATAAATGGAATTTTTTTGGAAGACAAGCATTCTGCAGAACACTGACATTTAGACACATCGTGTGTCTTATAATTAAAGCTCTTCAACAATGAAATAGTATTTTGTAGACAAAATTTACTATAACCAAAGAAAATAATGACAGCATTACCAATACGAATAGTAGCTTTTCCTTTTCGACCACTTCCTAGGACAATAGTTCTTTTCTTTGGTCTAGTTTTCAAAGCATCCTTGGAAGATGGAGATGTCAGCCACTTATACTGGGGAATTTTTTTTTAAAGAAAAACAAATTGTTTTAGTAACTGATATTTAAAGAGTTGCTAATTTAAGACTAGATGGTTTTCTGTCAGATACATGGAGAACACTGCTAGTTACAGAAAGCTCAGTAATAAACTGTTAAATTAAGGAAAAAAAAATCCCACAAAGCCCCAATTAATGCACACATTCAATACAAGTCTGAGTGCTACATTACCACAAAGTGTTCCCAGAGCACCACTACAATACCCCATCCAGTATTTTCCTTTCTCCTGTGCAAAATACTTCTCCTTTTATAGTAAAAAAAAAAGGCATCAACCCTATAAAAAGGAAACTCTGGCTTTTGCTTTTCATTCTCAGAAAGCTGGCTTGCTAGGAATGACTTGCTCAGGCCAAAGTTCTCCAGAGTAATAAAAGCTTTCCTAACATAACTTGCTATTACCAATAAAGCTAGTATTTTTAAAAATACAAAGTTTAACTTTCACTGCCCGTAATGAAAAATTCACCCTTACGCAGTAAAAGCCTCTAAACTAAAATTAAGACATAGTGATCATCAATGGGAATTGCTGTACTTCATTTCCTTGCATCAACAACTCTATTCTTAAAGGTTCCCCTTTACCTAATATAAGTTTTATTATTCCAGATAGATATTCTTATTTTTCAGTGTGCGTTAAGCTACAGTTAGTACAAAGCGTAGTGTTGAAGCAGCTGTCAAAGGAAATGCAGTCGATATTCATACAAAGCTTATCTCTGATGGCCCTAAAGCCCACATCAGAGTACTAGGAACATTATGCCAAAGTTATTCCCACCTAATGCACATAAGGAAGATTCAAATGCCATTACTGTGCTCAAACTAACCAAGTTTAGTCCACGTTTATCATTGGCAAGAAAAGCTCTTTTAGAAAAAACAACCACCTTAGGACTAAAACAATCCTTGTAAAAGTTTTGCTGAGTCTACAGCTGGATCTAGTCCCCAAGACCAGTGAACTGCTCATTTCAAACTAAACAGACAAGAAGAGTAAAATTAAATCGTAAACATCTTAGAGCAAGGGTATCTTTGTTTTGTTTTACTACACACATAAAAAAGCAGCTGTAGAAGGTTAAGTCTAAAGTTCATCTTGCCCAGTAGCCTGCCTCCTGTCTAGGTGCCTGCCGCTGTTGCACAACATCTAAGTATTAAGACACAGTTTAAGAATTACTAGTTCCTTGAGCTGAGACTATGAAGGCAACCTGTTTTACAGACACCTTCAGTGGATTTTTTCTTTAAGTTATTCAGTCTCTCTCAGAATCTACACAAACTTTCACTACCACCTACGTGGTGGTGAAACCCTAACCTGCAGTCCACTGTAACTATACAGTGCTGGCTAGAATAATACAACTTTCCTCTGTCTAAGCTGCCCACCAAATTTTAACGTATCCATCAGCAGCAGGCAGCTCTTCTTACAAACTTGAAAACGCAACCCAAAGGCAAGCACCTCCATGCTACTGAAAGCAAAGAAACAACCAGTTATTATGCAAGACAGGATGGAAGGGCTGCTGCGACTGGTATCCAGTAAGGAAATGGTGACAGTACACTGCAGGCTGTGGCAGCCAAGACATGATCTTTTGTAGTTGTTGACAGTTTAGTATCACAAGGCTATTCAAAAGCCCACCAAACTTCTCTTTGTACAGCAACACACCAGCATCTTAGTATATTTTCCACATAAGCAAAACGATGGGGTTGACTCAACAGGTTCCATGATGAGATGATACAGAAAGCAGTTCTGTAACTTCTCATATATATATGAATTTGATGCTTTACCGAGTTTTATTCATGTCAATTATGACAGCCTTTGGTAAGATAAAAAGCTGAAACCAGAGGCAGATGAAACTGGAGACAGTACTAAGGATGATCATCCATGCAACTCTTTAGTTACCTGTCTGTGGGTGAGATATGGTATGAGTTAGATCACTTGCTGCAAGAGTAAGGGATATATTCATTTCACACGGAAAATTACATCCTACACTGAGTTCAGCAAGCCTGTAGACATAGGCGAAACCCAGTGCAATCTATTCTTCATTTTCCGTCAATATAAAATCCAGACCTCTAGCAACTAACATAGGTAAAAGAAATACAAAAAATCACTACTAAATTAAATAATTTCAAAGACAGATACCCATGTTTTCTCCTTTACAAAAAAAATGGAGCAGCACATCCTTTCAAAACCTCACAGGTCTGGAGGCAGTACACAGATAATAAAAGTAAGCAATCTAGATGCTGACTACATTCTGTCTCACAAGTTGCAAGAAACAAATACTGCTGCTTTAGATTTGTAAACTTAGTCTATAATGGATCACCAGTAAAAAAAATAAAATAAAAATGGAGAATCTGAAAAACAAGTGAAATTCTTGTATTAAGCTAAACCCTGTTAAAAAACTAACCAGAGTGTTAGTTACATCCAGAATTTAGACTATGTCACTAGAACTCTCACAAATACACTCAAGCACATCAAGACACTACCTCCAATAAACCGTTTTTCTCCTTTTTCTCTTCATAATATTCTGGATTCTGTAACTGATCTCAAAACTGTAAATCTTAGATTAGGGTAGTAAATGTTTCAGTTTCAAAAGAATATCGACCCCAACACTAAATGTTTGTATTCATCTTGCTAAATAGGTAGATTGTCCTTCTCTGGGTGTCTGCGCAGTTCCCATGATAAAGAGCAAATGTTATTTACAACAACCTACTCATAGAGCTTATTTGAGGAAGAAATGAAGTTATGTAGCAAACTGGCTATGAGGTATGAGGCATGAAGAATTACTAGCTTTACCACAAAGCCTTAAAATACTGCACTGCCTAGATAAATATAAAGCCAATGTCTTGATTGGTCTTTTAGTATATGGGAGATTTCCCAGACAGTCACTTCTTTTCACAGTTCAGCTTTCCAACCATCTTGAGCATCTCCAGGCAGATGCTAGTTTCACGTTATCCCCTCAACATTTTGAGTGTTGATTGCATCTGCCAAGGAAAAACAGTACTCCTTCACAACCAACCTCAATTTCTCCAGAAAAGTCTGTAAGAGATTGAAGTGGGGTACTGTATTAATCCTCAAGGAATTCTACACACAAACTTCTCTGCTTACTAGATGCTCCCACAGATCCACAGTTCTGACTTTTAAGCCTTTTCAAAACAAAAAGACCAGTAAGTTCCAGAACAAGAACTGGGATTGTTGCAGCTCTGTGCAAACAGCAGACTGAGATATTTGCTGTCTGCTTTGAGAACTGAATCTGTGTGTTATAAACAAAAGAATCAGTATTTAAACAGTGTATCTAATCATAAATGGTCCAGATATTCAGTTTATGCACATTACTGTAAACTCGCTGTGGACTATTAAATAAAGATGGCAAGTACTGTACTTGAAGTAAACTGTAGTTTCTTAGTTAGCATTGGAAAGGACAGTCTTGAGTAACTTAAAAAAAATCTTAACTATGTAAATTATTGACACAAAATAAGCTTCAAAATTAATTAAGTTTTCAATTTTAAATTGTTATTTCCTTTACTGTCTAATGAAAAATTATTATTACTGTGTTAAAAAGACACGTCATAGAAAGCCTTCAGACAGTTCAGCAGCAATATTAGCTTAACATTCTGCATAATGCCCAAGTATACACACACTTCCATTTTTCTTTTCATTAAATGGATATCCTGGTTTTATTATATGTTACATTTAAATTACTTTAGAAATCATACAAAATGCCCCCAATACAATATCATGTTGCTGTTAGTGTTTTTAGTTTTTCTCTTCATAGTGTTTTTTGTTTTTTAAACTGCTTAAGAGTCAGACTTCCATTTGTAACTAGTTATTTTAGATTTATTCTGAACAAAGTTGTCCTTAAAAAAAAAATTAGTAAAATGCAATGGCAACTACTAAGAAAATGCCAAACTCAGGCCAAAATGCCTAACACATACCTCTGAATTAGTACTATTTCCATTCATAACAACTCTTTCAATGATGTTTTTCATCATAATGTGATCTAGAATGAATTAAGATATCTTATTAAGAATTTCCTGCATGAGACAAGCATTTATGGAAACAAACAGATCATCGAATAAGCAGTACACATTACCTTATCTGCTCCCTTCCCCCATTTTAATAATGGTTAGCAAAATATTGTTGCAGATTTTTTCCTTCAAAAGTTTATTTTCCCCTCCAAATTACCTTGCGGGGCAGGGGGAACAACAAACAAACTACAGCCACAAAGACAATAAAGGTAGATAGAGATACATACCAATTAATGGATTTTTTCTTATGTCAAGTACCACTAATGTTGTATTTGTTTGAAGAGCATCTAATAATGACCTTGCTCCTTCACTGGATATTCCACACTGCTGCAAATCGAGTGCTGAAATGTTTAAGAAGGCAAAAAAAAAAATAATATTCAGTGTCATAACCTGTAGTCAACACCTAATAGAATTAATCCACATCTGCTGAAAACCTCCGCTTCATAGAACATGAAGCATGAGAAAAGAGGACATGACAGTAACAGTCATATGCAAAACCATGCATACATCAGTAAGTTATGTGGTCACCATGAAGCAGTACTATCAGGCTTTGTCATTTATTTCATGTTATGTATGCACGGTATCACAGGCTGCTTGAGGCTGGAAGAGACCTCTGTAGGTCATCTTGTCAAATCACCCCTGCTTAAGCAGTATCATTTAAGGCCAGTTGCCCCATACCATGTCCAGAAGGACACCTCTAAGGACAACGACTCTACAATCACTGTGGGCAACCTGTGTCAGTGTTTTGTTACCCTCACTACGGTGTTTCCTACATTCGGTAGAAACCTCCAGTGTTTTAGTCAATGCCTACTTCCTTTTGCCCTGTCACCAGGCACCATTTGAAAGAGCTGGCTCCATCTTCCTTACAGCCTCCCTTCAGATACAAGTTGAAAAGATCCACCCTGAGCCTTCTACTTTCCAGGCTAAACAGTCTCAGCCCCCTCAGCATTTACCAAAATTAGAGTTGCTCTAGTCCCTTCATCATCTTATTAGCCCTTTGCTGGACTCAGTCCAGTAGCTCCAGCTCTCTCCTGTACAGGGAAGCCCAGGTGTGACCTCAAAAGCCCCAGGTAGAAAGGAAGAACCACCTCCCTCAACCTGCTCACAAGTCTTTGCCTAATGCAGCCCAGGATAACTATTGGCCTTCTTTGTCACAAAGGCACTTTGCTGGCTTATGGTCACTTCAGGACCCTTTCTGCAAAGCTCTTTTCCAGCCACACGGCGCCTGGCATGTTCTGCTGCATGGAATAACTCCTGCCAGGTATCATGAAGATAGGAGTGACATTTGCTACCTCCTAGTCTTCAGGCATCCTTCCTAATCACCACAATCTTCAAAGATTATTGAGAGTAGCCTCTAAATGACATCAGCCTGCTCCCTCAGCACTTGTGCAGGCATCCCATCAGGGCCTATGGACTTCTGTATGTCTAGTTTGCTTAAGTACTCTCTCATCTGATTCTCTTCCATCAGTGTGCATGTTACCTATACACCTGGATCAAACTATAAAACAATTTCAACAGGTAAGTATATGATTCCAGAATGCTATGATTTACACAACCACCATTAGACATTTTGTATAGATACACTGTAGAAAAAAATTTCTTCTTGAAAATAGTAGAGGACAATACTAAACAGCATAATAGTATTCAGACACTTTGACAATTCAAAACAGGAAGAGAAATTTAAATTCCTTTTGAAAAAAGATCACTCTCTCCCAGCTAAAGAGTTAGTTACTCTTCTGGCTCCATTTATTATAACTGGCAATTAATTTTAAGTTTTCTGCCTGCCTCTATTATATCTTAAGAGTCAATATTTGACCGTACCTTTTAGCCAAAGGTCCTCTGCTAGACAGTCTGCAAAGGCACTTGCTCCTCTATCTCCAACGAGCATGTTGCAGTTTAAAGTAATACGCCTCAAGCCGGTCATGTAGTCTAGGTCAGGTCTCCTGTAACGTAGGCTTTCAGCCCAAGCTTCACTATGTCTTTTCATTGCCTGGTGCTTTGCAAGCAAAGAAACTATTACCAAGTGCAAAGGCAAAGCCATTACTGATTACAAGATGATCACCAGTTATCTTTCTAATTGATGTTTAGTGGCTTGACTGCTGATATAAGAAACACAGTTATACCATTTCTGAG
>VXBJ01001580.1:561394-572866 GCA_013400055.1 Nycticryphes semicollaris
GTAAGTACACCTTTAGTGTCTTGTATGTTACTTTATTAACAGATCACTTTGTTTATATTATTGAGCACCAGCTGGTTGTCTGCAAATTCAGACCCCCTACCCACAAGGAGCAGTGTAGGCAGAACCCATTCTGACATCGATCCTGATGCAGTATGAAGGTATAAATGCCATAGTGATGTAGTAATTTTTAGCTGTTATTTTAATTATTTAGTTGTTGTATATGGTACCTGCTCATTTTTGCATTATCACCTGAGAAGTCTAATATAAGACACAGGCTTTACTATAGCATGTGGCATCCTACACTGGATGTGGTGGGTTAGCTGGCTGCCAGATGCCCACCTAGCTGCTCCTTCTGTCCTCAACAGAACAAGGGGAGACAAAATAAGAAGGAAAAGCTCATCGGTTGAGATAAAGACAGGGTGATCTCTTACCAATTACCCTCATGGACAAAACAGACTCAACCTCAGGAAGGTTAATTTGCTGCTAATTAAAAATAGAATACAATAGTGAGAACCAAAGACAAAAGCTAAAACCACTTTCATACCACACCCCCTTCTTCCTAGGCTCAACTTCACTCCCAACTCTTTGACCTCCTCCACCCCTGAGTGGTGCAGGGGGGATGAGGAATGGGGGTTGTGGCAGTCCATAACAGCTCCCCTCCCACTCCTTCCTCCTCATTGCTGTTCCCCTGCTCTGGTGTGGGGGTCCCTCGTATGGCATATGGTCCTTCACAGAACTGCCCTAGTGTGAGGGTTTTCCCCTTTCCACAGGGTGCAGTCTTTCAGGTACATACTGCTCTAGTGTGGGTCCCACACAGCCACAGGTCATGCCAGAAATCCCTCTCCTGTGTGGTCCCTTGCCAGGCTGCAGGTTCCCTTAGGGCACGGTGTGGGGTCTTCCATGAGCTGCAGGTGGTTATCTGCTCCAATGCAGTCATCCATAGACTGCAGGGGAACAACCTGCTGCACCATTGTCTTTGCTGCAGGCTGCAGGGGCATCTCTGCTCCAGCACCTGGACCACCTCCTCCTCCCCTTCTCCACCAACCTGTTATGCATTTTTCTCCACTCCTCTCCACTCTGCAGTGCTTTGTACCCTTTCCTACATAGGCTCTTCCCGAGGTGCCGCCATCTCAGTTGTGGGGCTCATGCTGTGCCCTGCAGCAGGTTGGCTGGAAGCTGGCTGGAGGCAGCCCTGCAGCCCACACTACCAGCACACAAGCCACCCCATGGCTGCAGCTCAAGGAACTAGAGTGGCACACAGAAGGGAAAAATCTGTAGACACAATAGTTGGGATAATGTACAGCACACATGCTTCTCCTAACTTGAAAGGTTTTATTATGATAACTAAGCACCAATTAAAAAAAATATTATTTTTTTTTTACTGGCTGTGTATTCTTAAAGATAGCCATTATTATCTGAATAATAAAGGCAAATCGATACCTGCAGGATCAGTGTTCCCAGCAACAATATACAGCAATTGGTAATGATAATGTAATTCTCTCTGAAAGGAGCATGGTAATTGAGAAAGCAGCTACTGCCTGGTATGTTTCTAGCCAGGTCAGAAGAGCAAAGCAAACTTAGAAATACAATGAATGAACAGTATATAAAGTAAATAGCAGTAACAGCCTGATTTTTATTTAAGATGATCTTGACAACAAGGTACATAGAGTTGTCATCACAGTTAGTTCCAAGAGGTTCTCCTGCTAATGACTCAGTGAGTGCATATCCAGAAGAGTACAAGATGAGAATATCCTGCACCAAGTACTAAATAGAAGCTAGATGTTTTTCAGGTGATGGTTTCCTTTTAAAAATAAATAAATAAATAAAGGGAGTGAGAAAGCAGAGTTAGGGAACTGCATACAGAGACAGCATGCAATCAAACCAGCGAAGAGTGAGAGAGTGGTAATGCAGGAATGAATCAAAGCACCTGAAACGTGGTTCAAGCGGGACGGTTCTTGTCCCAAATATATAGCAAACATGGCCTTTTCTATTGTCACAGCAGGACTTCATTGTGACAACTGATTGTGGTGCTCACTGACCCAAGATTAACTGCTCTAATCTGAATGTTTCGAAAACTGCTGAGGAAACCCAAGAAAAGACATTGTTGGAGGGCACATGCTTGTTTTGAGCCATATTTGCTCAGTAATAGTCTTCCATCATATTTCAGTCTTTCTTTAGATTTTCTTTCTAACAATAAGATTTACTAATCTAGTTCATTGAGAGACTAGCATGTCATTTTCCGNCTGGCTGTGTATTCTTAAAGATAGCCATTATTATCTGAATAATAAAGGCAAATCGATACCTGCAGGATCAGTGTTCCCAGCAACAATATACAGCAATTGGTAATGATAATGTAATTCTCTCTGAAAGGAGCATGGTAATTGAGAAAGCAGCTACTGCCTGGTATGTTTCTAGCCAGGTCAGAAGAGCAAAGCAAACTTAGAAATACAATGAATGAACAGTATATAAAGTAAATAGCAGTAACAGCCTGATTTTTATTTAAGATGATCTTGACAACAAGGTACATAGAGTTGTCATCACAGTTAGTTCCAAGAGGTTCTCCTGCTAATGACTCAGTGAGTGCATATCCAGAAGAGTACAAGATGAGAATATCCTGCACCAAGTACTAAATAGAAGCTAGATGTTTTTCAGGTGATGGTTTCCTTTTAAAAATAAATAAATAAATAAAGGGAGTGAGAAAGCAGAGTTAGGGAACTGCATACAGAGACAGCATGCAATCAAACCAGCGAAGAGTGAGAGAGTGGTAATGCAGGAATGAATCAAAGCACCTGAAACGTGGTTCAAGCGGGACGGTTCTTGTCCCAAATATATAGCAAACATGGCCTTTTCTATTGTCACAGCAGGACTTCATTGTGACAACTGATTGTGGTGCTCACTGACCCAAGATTAACTGCTCTAATCTGAATGTTTCGAAAACTGCTGAGGAAACCCAAGAAAAGACATTGTTGGAGGGCACATGCTTGTTTTGAGCCATATTTGCTCAGTAATAGTCTTCCATCATATTTCAGTCTTTCTTTAGATTTTCTTTCTAACAATAAGATTTACTAATCTAGTTCATTGAGAGACTAGCATGTCATTTTCCGTCAAATCAAGATCTTTAACATGCAGGATGATGCTTATTTATTAGACAGGTGACAGTAACTGTTTAATTTTTTTTTCCTGAGGTTTGGTAAGGAAAGTTATTATTTTTTTATTTTTTTTTACTCAAATTGATCAGAGTTATTATTCATTTCGACACTGCTACTGTGATTTACTATAAAAAAAAAAATGCCTTCCTGTACTACCAAAAACGAATGCAGGTGCTATTGAAATGAGTGTGTTCACTGTTTTCACACATTTTCCTGAACAGCAAAAAGCTGCAAAACTGGGAATTTACCCAATATTTGTGCAACACTGGGCAGCTAAATCTATAGAGCCAAACTACAATCTTTCAATTGAGAATATATGTCAGAAGGAAACAAATGCAAGCTAAAAGTTATGACAAAGTACCTTAGGAATGGATCCAAAAGATGAATCTGGACAGGGACCTGGGGCAGAGAGTCGTGATGAATCCTTTTATCCCCTGCATGGCCAATAAGCAGCCCATGAACAAATGCATTTAGGCAGCAACCTCAAAGGAAGACCCTGGCCGTTCAAGCAACCCAATACTGGAATCTGCTTCCAGTAGTGGAGGTAAAAATTATTTCTTATGAATTGGAGTTTCATGTATTTATGAAAGGGGTTACACTGCACCCCCAAGAGCAAGGGAAGCCTACAATGTCATCCATCGAGTCATGATCCTGGGAAATAAATTCACATGGCTACCTCTGTTTCCTTATATTCAGAATTGTCCTAAGGAAAGGAAGTTATTTTCAGATCAAGCTTTACTGTCTGCTTTTTAAACTATCCAACTGGCATTTTCTCTATGTAGACTATTTTTCCACAGTACAGTTAGCTTTAAAACCCCCAGTCAGGTACTTCCATTCTCCAATACCTCCAATACCTACTTCCATTCTCTAATACGATACAAAAGATGTTAGGAAGACAAACCCAGACCTCTTACTTCAGCTTTTAGCTTTGCAGCCTGTGCTTAATTAGCAATACATTTAAAAATCATTTCACTTTTATATATGTACATAGATGTACTTGAGCCAAGTGGAGTCCACAATTTGCTTTGCAATTTTCACACCGTAGCCGATACTTCTTATTTTTATAAAGAAGAGGTGCAAAAAATAGAGTAAGTGAGATTAAGAATGCCTGTTGCTGTATCATAAGCACTAAATTACTACTTTTATACTGAGCTCACACACATTTACAAATTAATATTTATCATTATTCATTGCTGCTTAAGGAGTAGATAGTCAGAATTTCTAAACAGACACGCTGATTAGACTTTGCTCTAACAGGGAATAAAAACACATTCGGTTTATGGCCTGCATTAATGCAGTTTATCAATTAAAGGCACCAATTTTTAGGGTAGAGAACATGTTCTGAATATTTCTTAAATTCTGAAACACAGAATATGTCTACTGAATATGCTCCATCAAGGGAGAGAGTTTGTTAGAAGCTTTGAGGGTGGTAGGTGCTAAAAGGAAAACCAAAAATGACAGCCAGAAGGAAAACTAAATGCTGACCAAGGAAACAATGCCCTAAATCAAACACGTCACATTTGCGTAGTGATGAGGGAGCTGCTGATTGATGGTGTAACTACCAGTGATGCATTTACAACGGCTGAACGAGTTACTCTGATCTTATTTGCAGCATGGCTGAAGTTTTCTCTGAATTCAGTTCATACTCCTGTTGAGGCGGTATACATGAATACACAGAGGTCTTTGCCGTAGCAGAGGGAAGAAAATGTACCTGTTGAGAGACCTTGCATTGTTGAAATACCTACACTAGCACACAGGGCTTCCTGTATGTATTTCTCTCACAGCCACTATCAATTATAACTGGAATCCAAATGTACAGAACATTAAATAGAATTACAGAAAAAAGAGGAAATGCACTCCTAAAGTGCTGATTGCCGTCTGTCTGTGTGCATTAAGAAGCAGATCTAGTACTAATGCATGAAGTGATGCAATGTGAACCAAGTAGCCAAATGAGGCAATGAAGACAAAAGCTGAATGCAACAGAGGTAACAGAGATTAAGCAAACTAGGGTCTGCAGTTGGTAACACAGAATTCTAGTAACAAACAGTGCTCTCAGCTCACTGCTAGAACTGGCTGTTCTCAGCATGGTCAGCTGTTTAAATAGTATATCAGATGTAAGTCTCAGGGAAGGACTTGAAGCTTTTGTGGAAAGAGAAGGAGGGATAGCATTCATAAAAGTAAAAGCAAAATATGAACTTTAGCAGCAGGAAAATTGAATTAAATCTGCAATTAAATTGTATTTTACAATGACATAGGGAACAGAAAAATTGTGAATGATCTGAGGTTAAAAACAAATGTCTTAATGAATCTTGAAGAGCTATCTCTCTAATGAGACCACAAAGTGGGAGCAAAATTCAACCATTTTGCTTCAGCTGGTTTACTTTTTCATTAAGTAGCACAGATGACTAAATGAGCAACGCAATCATTGTGAAGAGAATGCAAGAAGAAGCTGTATTGAGAGCCTTGTGGAAGACATTGTACTTGAAGAGTCAGTGATCTTGAACATACCGTATCTGCTCCATTGAGACTTGTACTTGAGAAGCCCATGTGTTATCAATATGATCTCTAAAGTATAATACATATTTGGGAAAGGCAAACTATGCGTGAATCAAGGGCTGGAATGTATTGACCCTGACCAGGGTACATGGATGAGCCTGCAAGCAGCTCTGGCTCAGCACCTCGATTACACCTGCTGCACAGCCTTGCCCTTATCTAGCAGTGCACAAAATGTCAGAACATCCTTTAGGGACAGAGTTGTTTTCATGTAAGGAAATTATACAAGACCTCACATGACTGAAAGGGAGAGTTTCTCCCTATGGACAGGATCTACTCTGTGCAGCATGCCATGGGAAAATCTATTGGGAATGTCTCAGATGCTGCATGAATACAGGATGCCCAAATGTGAAGGGATGTAAGATATTACTCACTACCTGTACTCCTTTGTCTCTTTTAAGCAGTTATTTTATTAAGGTACTTGTGGCTGAGCCTTTCTTACTGATATCCAGAAAGAACCCAGCTTGATCTCACCTCACCCCTAACCCAGTGCAGAAAAGATGGTATTTGGTGTTAAGTGGTGTTTGCTGAACTATTTCTTGGAAGTCAGACTGGTAGAAAAGGAAGGTGATTTCATTAAAAGAATTCTGAACTCCAAAGAGCAACTTAAACATAAGCACCAATATATATGATACATTAGAAAATTTTACCTATTTTTTTTGGTGTACAATGCTACCACCTTAAATGAACCTATAAAGAGTCTAACAGAAACTTTATCATGATGAGTATAACAATGCTTGAGATAACCACTATATTCCATATTTTGTAGCTGTTAAAATGGAAGCATGGAAGCGCAAATAAAGTTGAGTTTAGTTCAAAGTTTAGTGCAAAGATACACTAACGTGTTTGGTTTTTTTTGGGGGCTCAGGCTTATTTAACAAAGAACATGCTAATAAACCGACAAAAGTGCTTTGATAATAAATGCTGATGATGATCTTGAACTTAAAAATTTATGTCATAAACAAATCTGGCCATTAAGAGATTAAAAAGTTGGATTTGGTGAAATATATTTGTAATGGGAATAAGCATATAGATCAGACTTCTAATTCTTAGCGTACATTTTGTCACTTACCAGGACAATAACATAAAGGACCTCAAAGAGCAGATTTGCGAATAATCAGTTTATTAGAAATTGCGGCATGTGGGAGTTCCCCAATCACTTGTCTGAAAACATAATAAATCATGCTTTTTTGAAAGCTATCTGGGAAAGTAAATTAAATTAAGCATTAGTATCCACAAATTTCAGACCAACAGCTAGACTATTTTCAGAGAGCTGATTCTAGGGACTGATGGAAATTTATTCTCATTTGAGATGAAAAATGATTGAACCTAGTGCTACAAAGCCCACTCACAATTACCACACCGGCATTTGTTGCCTCAGATAAAAGGAAAATCTTGCAACCTTTTAAACAGTGTATAATTGATTAAAATATTTTCTGCCTCTGACTCCCTGTTGGATTCTACAATATGATAATTTCTTTATTGTCGGGTTAGATGCAAAGAACTGATCTCTGTACCTTTACAGCAAATCATAAAAGCGAACTCAGATATTATAAATGGAAGTTCCTAACTAATTGTTAATCTTCTGGTTTTTATCTTTGCATCTTCCTGTAATGCTGCACCGTAATTATTTTGAGTGTGTAAATGGACAATTTAATTATTTCTTCATTTTCAAAACCCCCAGGAGTATTTGAATTGTCTCAACAAGGATTTTCATTTTTCATTGATGTTGGCCAGTGGCAATTGTATCTGTTTAGAGATCAGCTTCTGAAAGAACTTTTTTATGGAAACAAATATTTCTAGTCACATGAATTTTGTACACAAGATTATGAATATTCCTTAAAGATATTGATGAAGTAACTATCCCCTTAGCAAAAACCACAAAATTGTGAGTCTAGGTCATGGCAATTAACAATTTAGTGTATTTTATATCAAAATACTAAATAGAGTTCCTCTTATTCAATGACTGAATCCTTATTCAAGCAAATATGATCCAGAAGACAACATCTATGCTCATTTATGTACCAGGACAGATAGATAAGTAATCACCTTCTGCCGTTAGTCCCTATAGCTTTTTCTAATATCATCCAACATATACAAAGCATGCTAATTATACTTTAAATCTTCATTTGTTTTGTTGTGAATTAATTATATTTAGGGTGAAACCATTAAATTGTTTATTAAGTTAAAGTTGTTAGTCAAGGGAAACAAAGTGTGGCATTTTACAAACAGATGCAGTTGAGTCTGATTAAGTGCGTAGTATTGAGTAAAAGAAAAAAAAGAGTACAGGTTTTGGCTTCAAGACTTTCTCTTTGAAATATATACCAAGCTATTTTTTTCTGAATGCTATTGATCTACTAAGGTCTGTGCATTGCTTGCTTATACACCGGATGGCAATTTTATTTATCAAATGAAAAATAAAACTAAATGCCACTGATAACATCAGAAAATATTTATTTTTATTTCATCTGTTTTTGTATTTTATAAATAATTTCTAATGGCAACACTGATGTTTTGGATCTGAAAAATTGCAGTTAACATTATTTCACTGTACCTTCTGGGCTTCTCAAGTACAAGAGGAACAATGACACGACTTACACGTGTTATAGTCTTTGCATCTGTAGAGAGGCAAAGCCTGTAGAAAGAAGTAGTGTCTCTCATTAGGACATCTGATACATGTAGTTGAGAAAAGATAAATTTTGGACTCAGACTTGAAGTTTGGCAGTGTTGCGGATTATACCGCTTTTTTAAAGACAATGTAATACAGGGCTTAACGTGTCAAATAAAGTTGTTGGTAGTTGGCTCAGTAAATCAAATACTTTACAACAGCTTAAAAACAAACAAAGAAAAAAGCTGACACAGCAACTTTACTACTGCCTGCATTACTTCCCGGTTTTACCCATAATTTACACACTGAAGCACTCTGAATAAAAAGATAAACAGTTAAGACATTAGTAAAACAAAGAAAATTTAATAGAAAAAGTCAGTGTGTTAAGGGTAGAATATCATATAGTGCTATATCTGTTTTCTTCTCCCTTTAGAAAGTCTAAATTTAAATTCAACTTCCATGTTATTTTAGTAAGATGATATGTTTCTGTTTTCGTGTTTCTCCATCCATTGTTTGGTTAACTCTGACAAAAAAAGCCCACCCCAAAACCTAGCTCTGATACATAAAATCTTGAACTGGTATTGGTATCGTTGGTATGCATGCCAGAACACATTTAGGATAATTTTGACTCATGCTTAGGCCCTTTTTCTGCATACCAGCTTATTTGAAGTCATTAAAAATAGAATGCGTATTTCACTCAAGAACATCAGGGAGTGAAGGGGAAGGGTAGCCATTTATAACTGCCTAAAACAGGATAATAGCGACACTACCGTTTCTGTGCAAAGAAATGAAGTATGGTGTTTTTTGTGGGCACTGAATTAATTCCTACAGTATGTCTTAAGCTTTTCCCAAGCAAACTGCAAAACGATCAACAAAATGGTATGCAATTAGCTAAGACTTAAAAGGAGAACATTAAACACAACTGGTCTGACGCATTTAGATATCCAGACTCCTAGGGATATTTTTCCCATGATAAACACTGTTTCTTGGTACCTTGTGCAAGAAACTGCATAAGGAGGCCAATTTGATTCTTTAGGATATCCACAGGGCTTCTCTTTCACCAGTTTTAGCCTTTTATTTGTATTCTAGGTTAAAAATGAGCCACAAGGAAATACTTGCGAAGTTTAGTGCAAACCAAACAGCCAAGAAAAGAAAGTAAGGTGTTATATGTAGGAAAAGATGTAGATGCATTCATGTAACGTTTCATGCATTTGCTAAGCAAACAGATGTTCAAGCATGGCATCTGCCTCGGTTCCTTCCTAGAGCTTTTGGCAGAATAGGCTGTATCTTACCCTGAACTGAATGTAAAGGGTTATTCTGATTGTCTTTTCATCCACAATACACATAAAAACAGCAGTATCAGTGACATAAAGTCATTGGCTTCCTTCTGGTATCTGTGTGCTTGTATTTGTTATGATTTCTACTGACGGATCCTGAATTTGAAGACTCTGTCATGTGAATAGTGTCATGACAGCATTTTAGTGTACCCTTTCCAAAGTGCAATTGCATTACAAGCAAATAAAACATGCTTGACTCTCCAGCTATAAATCACTTGGCTAACTTTTCTTTCTTTCAGCATTATGTTTAACTTTTAAATTGGGTTTCCAGCTACTGGGAAACATGGCAGATTCTGCCTCTACCCATAAAATCTCCTTGGACTGCTGACACTGGGTATTCAACCCTTAACTTTGGTAATAAACTGACAAAACAAAAGAGAGGTGGGGGAAGGAAGGGAGAACTAGAAAGCTTTTCCCAATAGAATAATGACAGAAAATTAGAAAGTCCTAGAAAAATGTCCTACCAGGAACACTGTCTGAGGCAAACAGCTAATCAGAATTCACATAAAAAGGTGTATTTCTGCCAATGCCTGTAAATGCTGAAGAAACACATCTATAGAGAGAACAGCATCACTGGCTCATAAAGTAATCAGCATCACTGAGGCATCCATGTGCATATACACATTAGATTATTATCAGATTATTATGTCAGATTGTTATCACAAACCAGAGATAAGCTTCAGAATTTACAGTTGTCAGCATACCATTAATTCATATAATGAATATCATAATTTCCCACAATAAATCCTTATAGCAAAAAGAAATCATCATAGGAAAACATGCCTTTTTTTCTTTAGCATCTAGGAGTCTCTTCGTGGGCATGGAAATGGAACAAGATTAACTGTATACTCATTAAATCCTGTCTTTGCACAGGGAACTCAGAAAGCTGTTATATTTCAATTATATATACTCATGTACACTATGCTATAAATGCTAAAAAAATTGAGAATACCAAATACTTGGGAAACAAATTAAATACTCTTGTTCTCTCCAATGCTAGTAGCACATTACCAGAAACTGAAAAAATGGCACTTTTTTATTGTTAACTTTTTTTTTTTTTACTTGACTGACGTTTTACTCATCGAAACAAAATCCAGGTTTTCCAGTTCTCTGCACGCAGTGTAACAGCAGGGGGAGCTCAAGGCTTTTTTGTTGTTTTTTTTTTCCTGGTAAACCAGACAGTCATGACTCGTTTCTTAGCATAAGCAGTTACTAATGGCAAACGTTTTCCCTCACAAATACAAGAGGTTTGAATATGCAGTGTAATTCAAACTATAGCTAGAATTGTTCTCAGTATCCAACCTAAAATTTAACCTCTGATTCTTCGGAAAATGTCCTAGTTTCTTCAAAGTTGTGGATCCATTATGCAGTCTTTGGAATAAAAATTTAATTTTTTGCAACCTCCTTATATATATAATCACCAAAACAAAACCAAAATTTCAGAGCATTTTTATTTTGATTCCCTGAAAGGTAATGCAAAGCCACAATTCAAAATATAACCAGATTAGGAAACAGGCTAATGAAAACACATTTTTTCTTAGTACTACAAAGTTTTCTAATGGATTCTCACATGAAGATAGAAAGATACCTCCATTGTTTCTATACTTTCTCTTAAGGGAAGACATTGATTACTTGTTGTCTTAAGATACTTCTCTGCACTCACTTTAAAACATTAAAGACTGGAAACAGTCTCCTGATGGATTTCTGTTACCATTTTATAAAATTATATATAGTAATAACAATCATTTAATTGCCCATCCAAAAATACAATTGACTGGGTCATAATTTTTATTCTTACATCACTTAGCACTCAATTATTTCCTTT
>VXBJ01001580.1:583110-601403 GCA_013400055.1 Nycticryphes semicollaris
GAAGAGGTTTTTTCCCCCCCTTAACTTGGGGGAGATGCAGTTCTTCCTTGCAAAGTGAGTTAATTTCCTCCTTACAGTTACTGTGTGACAGGCGCACACTCACTTGCTGTCCTCTCTGTATTCTTACTGTGTATTAATGTTGATATAGTTTTACTTTTTATGGGATCAAGGAGTGTAAAATGCCAGGTCATTTATGGAAAACATGTACTGTGTGGTAATTATTTTTAAGTATTAGTTTTAAAACAAACCCTCTCTGTGATTAAACATTAAAATACCACTTTTTATATACTTTATTTTATATCATTGCTTAATTTTTTGGAACAGATTAGAACAGGACAAAGTATTTTTTTTACTGTTATAATTTTTAAAAGCCAGAATTCAGAAATGAGCACTGAAGCATATTACAAAGACATGGTAGTAGTTTGGCTAGCTCTACTTGGCTGTAGTGTTTAAAGCACTTCGGAGCAAATTCAGTCTTCCACTGAATTTGGTTTTAATCTCGTGTATTTTCCATATTCTTCTGGATTTCATTACTGCTGAACACTTTGTAAAACCGTATGATTGTTCTCCAGAGCTTACAGTTGTTAATATCCATCCATTGTTTGCTGTTAGCTTTAAAAACACTTACATTGTTTTTATAATTGGGGAAAAAAAGAGGTGTTTTAATGTTCTATATTACTATATGCCAAACAAAATGTAGTGTTCTGCGTGATTGTATTTTAAGAATGTATATACATATTCATTGTGAAGTAGTAAGAGCCATGTGCTCTAGTTCTTAGGTGTGTCACTCCATGGCAATTCTGCGTGGTCTCAGAAAGCAGCATTTGGGCCTGCATGATAAGTGATAGCCATAAACGTTTAATCCTGGATGTCTTCTGCCCGTGCATTCTATATTTTTACATTATACACTGTTTTCTCAGTTGGAAATGCCATGAGTATCTAAGAAAATAATCTGGCAGTATCATGCTCGCTGGCTGGCTATGCCTACAAACCTATAAACCTTGGCCAAATTAAGTATTGGAAATGTGTGGCAGTGTTTGCTGCTTTGTGATGCTTACTGGTATTGTGTCATGAGTAAAATGTGGGTTGTTTTTTAAGGGTAGGTGTTTCTTATGTTTGAGATGGCCGATGTGTCAGTGAAGAGAGTTGCCTGATCGGAGTGTCCTTTTACTCTGTGTGCTACCAAAGGAAACAGGTGGAAGATAAGCCATTTGAATTAGCATGAATGGCAACCAGTCTTACATGGAGAGANGAAAGACAGTCTATCTGTGGATAAGTGGGTCCATTAAGCCAACAATGGAGTACAGTGGTTACGTAACTTTTTTCTTCAGCTACAGAAACATGCAAGCTTCCTTATTGTTCTTCTAAGTTATATTTGTATCAGTCTGTCTTCCTTAAACTGAACACTTTCAAATAATTTTGGGTAGTTACCACAGTACTTGTTTACAACTGTAAAATGAACAAACAGTTAACATCTTGGTATTTGTTGTAACTAGATGGGTAAATAACTCTTACGTAGCGGAAGCTGTTTGTGAGGAAACATAATTTTGTTATGGATGCAAAACACCTTATATATTCTTATTCTATCATCATCTGGATATGTGGGATAACATATGAAGACCATATAATTAGAAATTGTTTAGGAATGTATTTATTAATTTTTTTTTAATACATCAAGAAGGGATATTTTGTTTGCAGGCATTAAAAGAAGGGATTTGTTGCTGCTTTGGTTTAGTTCTTGAGAAGCAATCTCTACCCACTGAAGTTAATATGAACCAGTTGCGGACTTGAACAGTCAAAGAATTCCGGCTAATTCAACTTTATTCACATGTCAATGAGTTAAGTAACCCCAAATTTGTATCAGACATTGGCAAATAATATCGAATTAGAGTAGGAGGGAAAAGTACACGTTGAGCAGAAGATTCTCTTGAGAATGGATATTTGAGTGTGTGCTGCAAAGTTGAGAAATAATTCTGCTTTTTTAGCCTGCTTCAAATTATTTTTTGTTGGTGTATAATGGAAATTTCATAGGGGAGAGCATTTCTTTTGAATAATATGACAGTCTCTGTGAAATTAATCCCAGGAAGGTGTGAAATATTATTACTGGGTAGATGTGTGATTAATGGTAATTAGCTGTGTTGCAGTAATTCTTGCCGTGCTGAATGGTGCAAGACTTGGGAAAAATCTTCTTGCACTCAAATACTCCTATGTATGAATAGTTGTTATTAATAAAATTATGGAAGTTTTTCTGTGTTCACCTTTTATTTAATTGTAAAACATGTGGCTGGCAAGAACGAAGAGCAGGAAAGCAGTGCAAAACTGAAGAAGAGTTAGAATGCAGGAAATACTGGGAAGCCATGTATGCAGTGGTGTTAGCAACAGCGAAGGAAGCATCCAGCAGGCTTTAAGTACTGTTAACTCTGTTCAGAGAAGTTAGATGCTTAACACTGGAGAGTATGAGGCTAAGAAATACCGTGGTTTTAGAAGTTAAAAGTTTTGAAAGTTATTGGGGGAGTTCCAAGGGCAGCACAAACAGTTTTCTTTAGAGTTAATTGAAGATTAAATCTTAAATGTTCTGAAAGCACATTGTTCCCCAACAAGTAATGTTGATACAGAGACTAAACTGAAGAGTCATTATCTATAGATTTTTGTTCTTTGTGGGTTTTAAAAAGATGTCATGGAATAATCAAACCACTTAATTTGCACACTATGCTTGGTGTTATAACGGTATTTAGAGTTTTATCCCGAACCCCCTCGCAGGTGCAGTTGCCAACAGCAAAGTGCTGTTGTTGATTTCATTCCGCATTTGAGAAGGTTACATGGCTATTCCAGAAACAAAAATAAACCCCACCAAACAGTATTTCTGCTTTGTCGATCCCTCCAGGCAGAATCACCTAGCACACTACTGATCAGAGCAGTACAGTTTAGGCAAGCCCAACCGTGTTGGTTCAGTTTGTGTTTCTCTGCAGAGGAGATGGGGTGCCATATGTGTGTATCTTGAATAAAGCAGCAGAATATCAGAAAGTTTCTGAAAGTGGAAACCCCTACTGGTTCAGTATATTGAAAAGATAAAGACTGAGTCACTCTTGCCTTTATGCAGCTGAGCTGTGTATTGACACCTTCATCTCGGAGCTGTGTTGTTTGTAAGTTAGGTTGGCCTGCTGCGACTGTGGGAGAAACACCTGTTGGGAACAGGCCTAGACAGTTTTGTCTCAGAGCAAATAGATGGATTAAATGTCTACCCAAGGTCCTGTCCTCATTGATTATCTATGCCTTTTGATTTGTATCTAGGAGAATGCCATCTTGGTCCTTGTCGAAATGTTTTGGTACTCAGCCCCACTGTCAAAAGTCCATTGAAGGAAAATTTGATTTTCCCCAAGGGAAAATGTGGAAAGGGTAGTCAGCATTTGAAATACACCTTTTCTTAATTTTTTTTTTTCCTTCCCCCCCTTGTGAAGTCTTCTCTCCTCAGATCACTGCGATTAGGACTTTAACTCTTTTGAATTTAATACAATATACACCTCTAATCTTGGTAAGCATTGCCAAATGTAGATCAGGCTGCTTTTTTTCCAGGTGGGGTTAGCAACCTTCAAGTGAAATCCAAGGTAAGACCTTAGGTTTACCATTCTGTAGGAACTTAGTGTAATCGGGTGTGATCAAAGCCCAACCCGTTATAGATTCTTTCAGTAAACAGGAATCAAAGTTTAGAAAGTGCTGTTCACTTATGATATAGCCATGAAATCAACCAAAAAAAGTTGTCTTGATCAGTTTTATAAACTGAGGTACTATGTAATGAGTATGTCTCATGTACTTTTTGAAATTCTCCATTAGGTAAAAGTATTGTAGATTCCAAAGTATTTGCTTTTATGGCACAGAATATACATTGCCCAGCCTTTTTAGTATGTCTGTCACCGTACCTGAGTTGTAGCTTACTGGTTGCTGGCATCCTGCTTTTTGGTCCTTGGCTAGTTTGTTGCTCTGCTGGCCACAAACTCAAAAGAAACAAATAATCTTTGGCAAGAATCTTTGTATACTGAGTGAGAACATTTATGTAAGTTAAGGACAGTTGCTTTTCTGCCCTTGTTCTATAAACCCCTTACAGGAGAGTTTTTAATTCTTAAGTCTTCAATGTTAATGTTAATTATCTTGCTTATATTAGAGAATGTTGGAAAAGAATGCCAAAAGCTATTCCAGCCTGTGTTTCTGGGTAAATAGAGTGAGCCAGAAATTCACAGAGGTGGTTTCTGTAGCAGCAACTGCTAACTTACAAGGCTAAAAAAATTCAAAAAGCATATAAGTTGGGAAAGATGCTATCATTCCTCGTGGTTTTTAGGAACTGTTCAGGCTTGGAAAAGCAAGGATCAAGTATGGAATACTTATTTTACTCTAGTACTGGAATACTTACTTTACTCTAGTACTGGATTTACTAAGCACTTAAAAGTGACACTTCGTCTCATAGACAAGAACAGTAAAAGCTATGGAAATTAACTGCTGAAAGCTGAAGGCATCATTCATGTATCTTCAACAAATTCTTACTAAGCTATCCAAGTACTTGGGCTATTTGATGTTTGGCCATTTGGAATTTGATGCCTAGATGGCATGGATGTGTTCATAATTAAAACCTTGCAAAGATGATTTGCAAGAAGAAACTTAAAAAAACCCGCCAAACCAACAACAAAACAACTCCCAAAAATACTCCTTTATTACAAGCATAGTTTGTTTTAACTCTGTTTATCTTCTATAAGAGAAAGTAAAGATTCTTGCAATACTTCTCACTTTTTGTTTATTAAAAGGAAATATTAGTAGCCTAGAAACTGAGAGGGTGTATGATAATGGTAGGGGAAAAAAGCCCAAAGGTAAAACACATGGTCTTACACATATATTTAAGTAGCTCTGGTTAGATTCTCTTTTGCTTCTTTTCATTTCGTGTTTGTGTGTTGATGGAGCCTGGCACTTTAGAAGTATTTTCAAAAAACGGTGGCAATCTTCATGGCAATTTAATCTCTCCTGAAGCTTTATTAGG
Organism: Nycticryphes semicollaris; assembly: GCA_013400055.1. NCBI lineage: Eukaryota > Metazoa > Chordata > Aves > Charadriiformes > Rostratulidae > Nycticryphes > Nycticryphes semicollaris. Next base: position 588,134 of record VXBJ01001580.1, read on the forward strand.
GGTGGTTATGATGTATGCACCTGGTCATCATTAACAATGACGAGATTGGTAGCTTATCTCAGAGCGTAGGGCAGCAAGCAGCTGTCTGACTGACTTTTGAACACTGCTAACCTGGCTCATTGCTGAAAGAGAGCTTTAGAGATCAAAGTCCCTTATCTCGTTACCATTCCCATGATCCATCAGGTCTCCTTTTAAGTGAATTTTTGTGGGGGATTTTCATCTGGGAAGTTACTGGTGTTGGACATCATGCCAAAATGTTTTTATGTAAATCCCCTATGAGAAACACTTGCCATGTGTGAAACTTATTTTAATCCTCCAAGAAGGGGAAACATCTTTGGCAATGCTAAAACTCAAGCCAAAACTCAGGCTGTAACTTTGTATTAGCCTTAAGATCATGAAACAGATCCTCATGGATGGGATCCACGTGGGATGTGATTAGAGACAGACAGCATGGTTTCATCAATGACAGATTGTGCCTGGATAATGTCTTCTGTGACGGTGTAACTGCATCAGTGGACAAAGGAGGAGCTATAGATGTCATCGATCTAGGCTTCTGTAAGGCCTTTGATATGGTTCCCCACAACATTCATAAATTCAAGAGATACTAGTTTCATAGATGGACTGTTAGATGGCTAAGGAATTGGCTTGATGGCTGCATCCACGGAGTTACGGTGAATGGTTTAATGTCCAAGTGGAAACAAGTAATGAGTGGTGACCCTTAAGGGTTCACACCCTTCTTCATTATCTTCATTATGACATAGACAGTGGGAATGAATTCCACCCTTAGCCTTGTGTCATCTGGAAATCTGCTGAGGGTGCAGTTCAAGGTCCTGCACCTGGGTCAACGCAGTCCCCAACATCAATATAGGCTGGGGGATGAATGGATTGAGAGCAGCCCTGTGGAGAAAGAGCTGGGGTGTACTGGTGGATGAAAAGCTGGACATGGGCTAGTAATGTGTGAACACACCCCAGAAAGCCAACAGTGTCCTAGGCTGCTTGCTGCCCTACATTCGGAGTGTAGGACTGAAGGTACTATACCTCTTCCCAGCATGATTGCTGGATGGATCAATGCTTTATTTTTATTTATTTTCTTATATAATGCACCTAAACATACCTTCATTTTTCTTGATGAGAAGAGAATGTTGGAGAAAAATAGTATGAGAGTTTTTTGTACTGTGTTCTACAGTGCTGTTTCCTCATGGTCTCTGTTTATCTCAGTATTGAAATGGTAAATAAACTAAGGAACATAATAAGCATTTACTCTGATCCATGAAAAGGTACATTTCAATTAAATGACTGTTTCTCCTGGTTTAGCAGCTGATCTCACAGAATGACAGCACAGACAATTTAAAAGTAAATTTGCTTTAATCACAGTGTGAGATTGAGTATTTTCTACAAACAGGTTTAAGAGATTCACTTGAACTACTGCATTTGAGTAAATTCACTAATAGCATGCTTGATCTAATTCTGCTGTTAGCATCAATAATATTTTTCTTTTAAGATGGCTTGGTTTGTGATCATTTAAGCTTGGGTCTTAACAACATCTGTGATCACAAGAATCTACAAACATTCTTTGTCCGCAGTAACTTTTGTTCTCTTGGGGTTTATTTACTTAATTCCATTCATTTTTGCTTTCTTATTTTCTTATCTGCAAGACATGATAATGAATTCTGATTCACTGTGGTTTTGTTCTGTGTTTAGCTGTACAAGAGTAATACACTACTATTAATTATTAAATCTAGTTAGGGTTAAGAACTAGATTTAATCTCTAAAGATTTTAGCCTTTGAACCAAAACCAGATAAACGACGTGAACAGAGTTTGGTGATAGCCTCATTGTGGCTGTACGCCCAATGACAAATGCAAACCTCTGACATGGAACTGTGAAGTCGATACGTATACCTTTAAGTTGTTTCCCTTGAAGAAATTTCTGACACAAGGATTCTCTGCGTAATAGTGGTATTGTGCCTGTATTCTATTATTTGTATTGTTTTTTGTAATTTACAGCCGTGTCAGTTTTGTTAGTGCAGATCTAATTTGGTCATTCTCAGAAAATACTTTGGCTGAATCTTTTGATTTACAGGTTTTCTTGGTCTACAGTGTCATGTAGTAAAGTGAGTAGCATAGAATTTTAATTTTTACATTGGATTTTTGTGTGTGAAGCTTTTCCATTAAATAGTATAAAACCAGCAAACAGGAGAAGATACTTGGTTTTTGTTGTTTAAAAAGGCAAAAGAAGGTTTTTTAATCAGTAATTATGCAACATTGCTGTATTAATATGGCTTGTCAAGTTGTTGGGGCACATTCTTATGTTAGAATAGATTAGAAGAAAGGGAAAAAAGAACCAAACCCACCATGGCACTAGTTTGTAATGCTTTTTCTTTATATTTTAGTTGCCTGTATCTCCAAGGAGTGACTGTTTTCTGGAATAATCCATAGCTAAGAGAAACAGGTCATCACCTTCAGTGCCTGTGTATTTTATCTGTGGTGTTTATGTGATACCAAGCTACTTCAGGATAGTGACACACAATTCTCCAATGCCTTCCCATTTTTTGACGAGATTTTTGTGTGTGTGTGTGTGCATAGGTAGACACAACTCTGGGAAGTGTTCAGAACAGAGCCGTAAGCAACACAGATGTTTATTTCCTGATGTAGTATATCTGTTTTCTTTAAAACAGTATTTCAACCTACCATTCTAGACTGTAGTTTGGATACAGTGATGTTAATGGTATAGATCACTGTGGTGAGGTGTACAAATTAAAATAACTATGCAACTCATGGTTTGAATTCTCCATATTCTTGAACATTACGCTGACTAACAACTTCAAGGACAGAAAGAAGGTATTGAAAACTGAACACTGATGTGTAAATACTTTTCATTACAAGTGCAGGGGTAAAATTTTTCTTTTGCTAGTCGAGATACGACTATTGAGGTGTGCTCAAGGAGTGCAACAGCCTTCTGAGCCACAACATTAAACTATTCTTCATCTTTAGATTATTATCTGCCGTAACTCGAATACTCTTCCAAATAATTGCTTCTCAGGGTTCATTTGTTCATTGTTTGGCAAGCTTACATTTAACAGTATTCAGATACACAGTCTTCACCAGGTTTTGGTTTACAGGTTATTCTAACAACTTTTCAGCATCCTATCCGCTTCTTAGTGTAGTGGACCACAGCTTTTGTGTTACCTACAAATACTGTCAGTAATAACATTTTGTTTTTATTCTATCTCATGGATTAAGATAAATTTAAGTTTTTTACCCCAACCTGAATGTTGCTAGGAACCTCTTCGGAAGGGAGCTGCCTGTTGAGGACTTTTGCCTATGTAATTTATAATTTACTGTTTAAACAACTGTTATTTAATGCGCGATATGTTGGTTTGTTGTATAATACATCAGTTGCTTAGGAGATGCCTAGTTCCTCAAAACCACGGACTTTGTATAACAAACCATCTGAAATGTTGTAGCTGCATAGCTCTCGGTATGCATCTTATTTCTCATCCCTTTCCCATCCTCTGGGTGGTATTTCAGGAGTTACAAAGCAGGCTGACTTCCTAGCCAGCCTTTCTAAAAATCATTGATAAGTGGTGTCTGGACCTGGTGAGTGACAGTGTTCTGACTTCAGTAAATCCTCTGTAACGTTTATCTTAAGTGGTTGCTAGAGTGGAAACTCTGTCATTGAAAATGTGGCCTGTGTTTGTCTATAAACAAACCAAAAATATTTGCAAATTATGTATGGGGTTTCCATATTATTAAATATTAAGTGTTCTACAACTACATTTTGATGAGGAACAAATGTGGGTTTAAGTGTTCTATAATTACAAAAAAGAGTGAAATCTCATCTGGATACCTAGAGTTCTTTATTTGAGTCTTTCTATTAACATAGAAATTGCTATGTTAGTTCTATTAACACTGAATTTTCCCAAGTTCTGGCTCGCCTATTCCGATTTCCCCCCGTTATCTGCCCTCCTATATCCAGGCTGCTTTTATTATTATTCATTTTTCTGTTTCTGTAGAATTGAGGCTTTATAGTCTATTTCATAAAATGTTGTGAAGTGACTCCCAGTTCTTGTTTTTAATCTAAATCCACTTATTTATACTTGTAATTTTGTCAGCTTTTGCTGAAATAACTCTCATAAAACACAGTGTACCTACAACATACCTTTACTACTGCTTCTTTGTTTACGCATGGCAAATTCCCATGCAAGTTGTAATCCTATGCAGCCACAGTTAGTTTTGACTGTAGTTCTGCCACATGTTCTTTTTCTTAGGAATTATTTGTGTGGTGTTTTTCTGGATTAGAATTTACAATTTGTAAACTTGCAGAAATGCAAAGGTAGTCTGCCAGAGACCTTTAGATGCCCCTGGCAGATTATAACTCCTTCCCTTTTGATTAAAGTGTTTAAGGAGCCCCACTCGGTTGTCTGTCACATTAGCTGTGACTCAGTCATCTGCTACGGCACCAACTTTTGTTTCAGTTTTTCTTTGTTAGAATTCAAACCAAAAATATTTAAGATCACTGGCGGCAAGCCAGTTCTGAAATATAAAAGAAGCTAATCACTGGACTTTGACTTGTGTTAATCTCTGCTTTATTTACTTTACCTCCACCTTCAAATCCAAGGCTGTAGATGAGCAGTTCTTTGGTTTTATCACCTGGGCATCTAGGGCATTTGTGCGGTTTAATTTTTAAATTTAAGTCAATTATTCATTTAATTTAAATGTTATTTTGATTTTTCTGCTAAATTATATGTAATTCTGTGCTAAATAAGTGTGCTTGCCTACCCCATTCTTCACTTTCAATAGCACAACAATACTCTGACCTTTCTGGCCAGCCTGCCTTTCTGACTGCTTTTCCTCCTTTTCTAACAATGAAAACTGTCCAGACACTGTAACTCCCATCTTCCACAGAAATCCAGAAGAAAACTGCCATTTATTTTTTACTTGTCCAGGAGTTCACCTATAGGTTGTTCTGTTTTCTTCTTGTATGAAAGAGAAGTGTTGATCACGCTGGGTGTCAGGCTAATAAGTGTGGGGTGTTTACGTATTTATGATTTGCAAGACTCGGAGTAATTTGTCTTGTGGCGTGTCCGTTGGGCTGTCATTATTTCTGCTCAATACAGTTGAGCACGCTCCTACATCTGTTCATGGGGACTTGCTTGCATCCGAATAAAGTGCGCTCTGATGGAATAGCTGTCCCAGCTGTCTGTGCCTATGCCTCGGGGTACCTGCAGGCTTCTTCCTTGTACTGCCTGCGCAGTGGCTTATCCGCCTCCTGCGCACCGTATGACTGCACACCAGTGCTTTTGTGTAAGGGTCAGTGCTTGGTGAAGGCTGGCAGCAGCTGCTTAGCACTTCTGTGAAAGATAAAAACAGCTTCAGGTTGCAGCTGGAGAAATGCTGAGTTTAGAGGCCTGATGTATGGTGCTCTGCTTCTTCTGCAGAGCAGCTGGGTCCACTCTGAGAGTTTAGTGCTTGTTGTTACCAAGGAGGAAAGGGATGTTCCAGACCTTAACTGCAGTTGGAAGAGTCTGGAATGCTTACGGAATACTTTCTCCAGTTTACCATCATCTGGCTTCCAAGTTTTTATGGACAGGCGTAATCTTGCCAAAAAGGGGATTTGAGGCCCACAGGACTACTACTTGCTTTGGAACTGCTTGTCTTATGTACCTTTGGAGACCAGCAGGTTTTGTTTAATTTTCAGATGGGCACTGACAGAGCTGAAGCATGGTCAGATCTTGACTCTACACTGACGCAAATGCAGACTGAACTTCTGTATGCTCTGGAAAAAAAAAAGTTTCTTCATCTAATAGAGCACTTAGACCTCTTATTCTACCTTGTGGGCAGTGGGATTGAGGTCAGCCTTCCTAATGCACTAGAAGGAGGCATGGATCCTCTGAGAGAGGGCCAGCAAAAGGTGTCAACGGTGATGAAGGGACTAGAGTATCTCTCCTATGAGGAAAAGCTGAGGGAGCTGAGACTGTTCAGCCTGGAGAAGAGAAGGCTTGGGAAGGGCCCAGTGTAATTTATCAATCTTCATAAATACCTGAAGGGAGGATGCAAAGGATAGCGCTGAGCACTTGCCAGTTGTGCCCAATGGCAGGGTGAGAGGCAGAGGGCACAAGCTGAAACACAGGAGATACCTCATGAACATCAGGGCATTTTTCACTGTGAGGGTGACTGAGCTCTGGTACAGGTTGCCTAGAGAGGTTGTGGGGTCTCTAGCTTTAAGAGATACTAAAAAAACCCAATAATCTAGACATGGTCCTGGCTAGCTCGTTGTAGGTGGCCCTGCTTGAGCAGGGCGGTGTACCAGATGACCTCCAGAGGTCACTTCCAGTCTCAATCAGTCTGTGATTATGTAAAGTACAGTTATTGTCCTGTAGCCTCATCTTGCAGGTATAGAACAGCTGTGTCACTAGCATACCCAGACCTTTTAATTAGTGGGAGGAATCCCCTGGGATTCACATTTCATTATGCTGCCACTCATCAGTTGCTTATTGGGTGTACAAAGAATTGTTTTGTAGATACACCAGTGCCACTGTGACTGGGTACCTGAGGGGAAACTACTGAAAACCTTCAGTTTGCAGCTCAGAGGTTTCCAGTGGCAGTATATCAGTGCGCTTCTTGGAATAGCTGCCTTTGCTGCCTAAGTCTATCTGGTGGGGAAGGCAGCACGGTAGCTTGTTACTCTGGATGGTGGGCTGTGTTGGATAGTGTAGGGCCATCTTTCAGCTGATCCTTGAAAGTCTACAGGACTGAGGCAGGCTGTAGCTTCCAGAAGAAGGGATTGAGTTCACCCTCAGCAAGTTTGCTGACAACACCAAGCTGTGTGGTGCAGTTGACCTGTTGGAAGAAAGGGATGCCATCCCGAGAGACCTGGACAGCCTTGAAAGGTGGGTCCGTGCAAACCTCATGAAGCTCAGCAAGGCCAGGTGCAAGGTCCTGACCTTGGTCATGGCAGTCCCAGGTACAAATGCAGGTTGGGCAGTGCTTGGATTGAGAACAGCCATGAAGAGAAGGACTTGGGGGTGTTGGTGGAGGAGAAGCTCAACATGAGCTGGTAATGTGCACTTGCAGCCCAGAAAGCCAATGGCTTCCTGGGCCGCATCAAAAGAAGCATGGCCAGCAGGGTGCGGGAGGTGATTCTGCTCCTCTGCTCTGGTGAGATCCCAACCCGGGTACTGCATCCAGCTCTTGAGTCCTCAACACAGAAGGACGTGGACCTGTTGGAGCAGGTCCAGTGGAGGGCCATGAAGATGATTAAAGGGCTGGAGCACCTCTCCAGTGAAGACAGGCTGAGAAAGTTGGGGTTCTTCACCCTGGAGAAGAGAAGGCTCTGGGAGACCTTATGACAGCCTTCCAGTACCTAAACGGGGTCTACAGCAGGGATGGGGAGGGACTCTCTCAGGGAGTGTAGTGATAGTACAAGGAGTAATGGTATTAAACTGAAAGAAGGTAGATTTAGATGAGATGAGAGGAAGAAATTCTTTACTGTGGGGGTGGTGAGACACTGGAAGAAGTTGCCCAGAGAAGCTGTGGATGCCCGTTCCCTGGAAGTGTTCAAGACTAGGCTGGATGGGGCTTTGAGCAATGTGGTCTAGTGGGAGGTGTTCCTGCTCATGGGAGGGGGGTTGGAACTTCATGATCTTTAAGGTCCCTTCCAACTCTAATCATGCTGTGATTTGAAGTTAATTGTAGAGTTATGTGCCTGCAGGCCTGATCCAGTGTCAGTACCCCCAGCGGTGTCAGCATCATTATGCAAAGTAGGGCAGTTGTGGTTTCAGGGGTTTGGCACGTTATTATAAGTAAGCAAACACAGAAGGATTGAAACCTCCCAGCTTGAGTACATGTATTCTGTCAATGCTCTAAGACTGTGTGTGAAGTATGTGCATGGTGCTCGCTGCGCGTGTAAGCCAGACTATTACCAAAATGTCCTGGTCAGTGACACTTGGGTGTGGTCACAGACTCAGTTGTTTTGCCCAGTGCTCGGAGATGCCCTGTCTAGTGCCAGCAAATTCCTTTTGCACAAGACAAATTATTTATAGATTTTAAAAAAAGTAACAGAAAGAAAAAATACTCTTCTGCTTTCTTCTCAACACTCATGTGTTTCTAAAATACACACACATAACTTTTTAAGACAGTCAGTCTTTCCAGTCAAGGTTACTCTGAGGTCAGTTGAAAAGGATGGGTGGTGAAGAAGAGGTGCACAGACTGCTGGTCTTCAGCCCTGCCCTGCTCAGACCAAGTGCTGGAGTGGCAGAGCAGCTGGTTCCCGCCTTGGCTCCTGGGAGAATCAGGTTTATTCTGGAGTAAGCAGATACCTGTAGAGGGGCTGGTGGCTTTTCTTAGGGAGCTTGTGGTGAGGAGGGACACAGGCTCAGGTGCAGAGAGTCACCCACTTCCAAAGCTGTAGTCCTGCTCTCACTGTTCTATTGTTTTCTTTAGGAACCCCTCTCCTAGCTAGTGTTTGAAGGTAAACCTGTACCCTTAATAGCTGACTGGTCTGGTATACCATATCTCTAATATCCCACCTCCAGTACCCTGAAGTATCTGCTGCCTTAGTGTCCCCTGATGACTGTGGTGTCTGGGAGAGTGAAGCATGAGGCTGTGATGCACACCTTTGCTCTGCCTGCATTTGTTGTGCTGCTGCGAAGTCCATCAGCCAGCAAAGTTGATTGTTCTTGTGATAATGCAGATTATTGCAATTCAGTGTTATGACATAAATGTCACCTAGGAGTATTTCCTCTCTTTCTTAAGTTAATGATATCTCTGTTACAGTAAGTATCATGAGGCTTCTTCTCTTCCCAGTAATCTCATCATAATTATAGATCCACAAGTTACATTTCAAGTGAATGCTGGAAATAACACCAGGCTTTATTCCTAGATCAGTTAATGAATTCACACTCACCATTATTTCTCAAACAATGATGATTTAGTCTGATACAGGTTTGGGGCTGGTTTTTTTTTTTTTTATTTGCTTTGTAGTGCTTTTGATGCTGCAAATTACCAGGTAATGCGTGTATCTTGCTGACTTTGCTGTTTCTGTGATAAGCTTAAAATTATCATTACAGCAGGATCCTGCTGCATAGTTCTATTTCTAAATGATAAGGAGTTTGTCCTCAACTGAGGACTTTGTGGATCATTACCTTACATTCACATATTTGGAAAAGCGTCCTACTGAAACCAAATCTTCAAGTAGGGGAAGGAGAGAGACAGGAGAAGTTACTCTCACACATGATGCTGCTCTAACTCTAGTGCATCACCCAGTTTATAGACTGAGGTTGAAAAATGACTGAGCTAGCAAAGCTACCAAAGAGGGAGATTCTGGTTTACATTGGAAATGCTTGCCTAGAAGTAAGATTTTTCATGTCTTAGCCAGAACTCCACTAAATGTCTGAACTATGCTTCATGTTTAAATAAGTTGGGAATATCATCCTGTTACAATTTCATAAAAAAGTGACTGCTTATAGAAGTAGGTTTTCATTCTTTTCTGTTGCGTGTAGTCAGGTACTGATATTTTTGGTGGCATCAGTAGTATGTTTATTCAAAAGAACCTTATTGTGAAATGTATGTGAATGTGCTGTTATATTTGATCTAAATTATGCAGTCATACTGGTATTTAGAAGTAATTTTGATTAATATTTTTGAATGTGCATATGAAAGATCCTGTCGCTCTTCCCTCTAAATGTCTGTTTAAAGGCACTGAAATTCAGTTGTTTATTTGTAGTACCTCTAGCTTCTTTACTGGCTTCTTACACTGCAGCTGTCAGCAGGCTTGCACACCCAACTGCATATATTCATCCTCCTGCTGCCACACTGTGTAGGTGAAGAATCTTTTTGGAGAGGTTGCAGAATTCCCCGACAGTACTTTGTCCTTCTTCAGCAAGCACTTCCTTGCCCATTGACCTCATTTAAAAGCCCAGGCAGAATAAGATGACTGAGTACGTGTATGTGTAAATAAGCACAACTGGCAGGATCAGAAGTTGAGACTACCTTTTGATGGAGGGTGAAAATGAGGTCATTTTTGTTACCATTATCTGGTGTTGCTTCCTGCTTTTCAGTGCACGGATGGAAGATACGTGGCAGTGTAGACTGACAGTTTTCTTTCTTTAGGAGTTGAAGTTGGGAGTTTGGATGGAATTGGCCAAATGAGAAATTAGTTGAAGTTTTTCCATGTCCTGCATGACTTTGCTATAAACAGCAAGCTGTTTTAAGTAGAAGGTGTTATTTCCTCCCTGGTTGTATTTTGAAGCAGAGAAAATGTCCTTTATGCTAGGCTTGCTCTGGTAGACTAACTTGTCAGATGAGTCCCCCTGGGAGGGAAGGAGATGTTTCGTTTACAGACTCCATTGACGCTAACAAAGAGTGGCAACCACTTCTCGGTTTTACCAACAGCAGGATGCTTTTGAGTTAAGTCAGAAACAAAATCCTAAAGAGCTGGCAAACTTAAGTGTCAAAACCAAGGAAGTACAGATTTTGCTCAGCGGAAATATGGAGGAGCAGAGCACAGATGTAAAACCTTTGCAGTTGTAGAGTTGGGCCTAAATTCCAAGTCATTCTTTCTTCTTTTGTTGATGTGAGAGGAACATGTCTAATGGCCATCCACAAAAGCTCCATTGAGGATTGTCGGTGAAATTCTCACAAAGAGCAGTGGGGTACACATGGGTCACCTGAGTCAAAGCTGTAGTTCACAAACCAAGTTTCCAGGTAGGATGTATATTCTTGTTGCATACCTAAGAGATTAGCTTTTGTAATAACATGTGCATTGCCCAGTTGTCTTGTGCCTCAGCTTCAGGAGGCCACAAATTCAAATTTGCAATAGGCTATTACTTTATTGCCAAGCCTGACAGGTAAGGAGCTCTGGAAGCTTAAAGACAGTGCCAAAAAGATAAATTAAAAAAAAAACAAACCTAGCAATTGGCTCTCTCAAAAGTAAATATCCATAGATTTATTACATTCTTATCTTTGGTTCTGTTAGGCAAAAAAAAGGTAAGCAGACAATGCACAAAAACAGTGGCAGGTATTTGTTGCTTCTATTGTGTATAGCAATGACATTGAGAATTCAGTTAACTTTTCACTGTGGTTTTTTTTTTTTTTTTTAATTCTGTTTAGTAACACTGAACAACTTAAGGCCTAGATGAGCTTTTACTATACATAAAAGGGCAGACTTCTGTTTAACATAAGAGCATCCTAACTAAAATCAAGGAATGTACTTTGAGCAGGTATGTCAGATTATTACTAACTTTTATGAATTAAACCTGTGGTGATCAGAATAGTTTAATCAACTGGAGCAAAGTTTTGCTGTAGAGAAACCCAAGGATTGATTGATTGTTTTCATGCTGCTCTCTTTTTGGAGGGTAACAGCAGAAGAGTATTTGTAATAAGAACAAATAGTTACAGCACACTTTCAGCGTGCTGCACTCCCTCTAGCTAATCAGTCACTCTGTCACCTCCACAAGGGAGGAAGTAGTTAATTATTATTATCCCTGTGATTATAGGTGGGGGAGTGGAGACAAGGGCTATGTCTAAGATAGCAAATAGTGTGAACAGGAGAGTGGGTCTGTGGGGCAAAACAGCAGGTGCCGGCAACCTGATGTCCATGCTCCAGGCTTGTTTGTTTTCTGGTTTTTATCTTTTTTTTTTTTTTTTGTTTTTTTTTTTTTTTTTTTTTTTTTTTTTCTTTTTGCTTTAAACCAGAATTGCCCTGATTCCAGGAACTGAATGCCCGGTTGTGGCTAGCATGCTCTGGGTGTGGTCCTTAACTGCCATTTTTCCTGTTTTCATTCTAAAGGAATCCAGCTCCTCACTTGGAGACATTTTGATGATAGTGAAGGTAGCACAGTGAATAAGGGAGATGAGAGGGTTTGTTTTGAAAGTCTTCTAAATTTAGCTTAAAGACTAGCATGTGCCTACCCGGAGGGATACTCTAGTGAGTGGTTTCAGGTGAGAGTTTTGCCCTGCATACAAGTTAGCTTAGCCTGGAGAAAAGAAGGCTGAGGGGAGACCTGATTGCCATCCACAACTACCTGAAAGGAGGTTGTAGCAAGCTGGGGGTCAGTCTCTTCTCCCGGGTAACAAGACAAGAGGAAATAGTCTCAAGTTGCACCAGGGGAGGTTTAGATTGGATATGAAGAAAAGTTTCTTTACCAAAACAGTTGATGAGCATTGCAACAAGCTCTCCAGGGAAGTGATTAAGTCGCCATCCCTGGAGGTATTTTAAAAGACATGTAGATGTGGTGCTTAGGGATAGCATGAGGTTTAGTGGTGGACTTGGCAGTGGTAGGTTAATGGTTGCACTCAATGATATTAAAGATCTCCTTCAGCCTGGTTGTATGACTGTGATTTTCAGAGCTGCTAAGCCCAGGTCAACAGGAAAAAGGCTTGTGTTTGCAAGTATCTCCAAATAACGTGGAATGAAAACTTGGTGGTTTGCTGTTACTTTGCACAGAAGTGACGGAACTGGCATTTGACAGCAGGAATTTTTCTTCCCTGTTAGTGTTGAGAGATAATGAATCTCAGAGTCATAGAATGATTAGAGTTGGAGAGGACCTTAAAGATCATTGCGTTCCAAGCCCCATACCATAGGCGGGGACACTTTCAACTAGATCAGGTTGCTCAAAGCCCCATCCAGGCTGGTCTTCAACACTTCCAAGGATGGGGCATCCACAATTTCTATGGGCAACCTATTCCACTGTCTCAGCACCCTCATTAGTGAACAATTTCTTCCTTCTGTTGACCTTCTATCCTACCTTCTTTCAGATGTTAGAACATGAATACTCCAAAACAGAAGGCAGGATAAAGAAGCAGAATTGCCAGTCAAAATCATAATTGCTCTGAAAGTCAGGATATAGGATGAACCAACATAGCAACAGCCTCAGACAGAAACTATTGTAAGATGTTCGGAAGTTGAACAATGCCTTTTAGAGAACTCAGGTAAAACTAAAGAGCCACCTCTAACTCCTGCCTTCTCACAGACACCATACAGGAAAGAAACCGTACTAAAATCTGTCAAGAACTCTTCCTCATCTTTTAGCAGTGCAGCACATCTTATATGAGTGCTTCCTCCAGAGAGCACCTACAAATTCTCAGGTCTAGCTACTTCAAACCTGTTGATCCCATGCAACTTCAAACACTACATTAACCTTCCTTCACTTTCAGCAGAGAGCACATCTCCAGGAGGCAGAAAAACAATTCAAGGGCAGCAGAGAAGTCATGCAACTAATTTATAAAATGCAGAAGTACAATCACGCAATTTGTTCTCAACATATTAAA
>VXBJ01001582.1:0-29379 GCA_013400055.1 Nycticryphes semicollaris
TGGAGCGGCATGGAGGGAGCCGGGGCGCTGCTGGCCCGCTGCCCCGCTGGCGGGTTGGGCGTCACCGTCTGCGCCGCCGCCGCCGGGCTGCTGCTCTACCGCATGGCGCGGAGGTGAGGGCCGGGGAGGGCCTGACAATGGCCGCGGCGGTGGGGTGGGCTCCTGAGGGAAGGGCCTGGGCGGGCTGTGGAGAGAGCAGGGAAGGCGGCGGGTAAGACACGGGTTCTCGGCTTCGGAGTGGCGTCGGTGAGGTGTGTGTGCGGGAAGGGGTCCCCCCTCCCAATGGCTCCGACTCTTTGTGTGAGGGGAAGACCGCCGAGCTGCCGTGGGAGCTCAGCTGAGGGGACGGGAGAGGTTTCCCTTCCTCCCGCCCGCGGGCTGGAAGCCGGCATTGTTATTTAGCGGTGTTACGAAAAAAATCGGGGGTGGTGGTGGGGGTGTCTCTGCTATTTTTTCTGCCCTCTTTGAGGCAGGGAGGGAGGGGGTTTTGCTGGTGGTGGTGGTTGGTTTGGAGGTGGGGATGTACGGTGGGAGATTGCCGTGGAAATAACGCTGCTGTCAGTGCAGTGCTGGGACTGGGGGAGATTGCGTTGGAGTCAAAAGTTATTAGTGATCAAAATTCTTTGGCCGTTCGTTTCTTGGTTGCACAGGATATTTCTCGCCTTAGAACAAATTAAAACAGGTCATTTGGAAACAAGGTTTGAAAAGCATCAAGAGGGAAGTCAGGATAGAGATTTCATAAAAGGAGTAAAGCTTAATTTGACATATTTTAATCTAGTGTAGCTTGAAATGAACGTAGGAACACGTGGAGTAAGAGGCACTTTAGACTATAAAACAGAACAGACTTGATGAGTCTGCTCATCTATTGGTGCTTCTGTTGCAGAAAAAGGCAGTCCCGAGGGCTCCTTGTCTTAAGGTTCACTTCAAGTTTACAGATTGACATAGAAGCGTATTTCTGCATCCACAGCAAAATACTTAAGGTTTGCTCTAAAGCATTTGCTGTTTATAAAACCATATGAATGATCTGTGGTATATTAGCCCGTACATAAGACTTAGCATTTCTGTGGCATGTTTAGGGCAGCTGAGAAATACTAGTGGCCTGAAGCACTCCCCAGCAAAGGAGGCGGCATTTCGCTAAGGTGTCTTTTGAGATAAAAGGTTGGATTTGTTTTGCTCCAGTTGTCAAGAGGTCTCTGGAATGGAAAGCATTTCTTCTCAAGTCCTTGAAAAGTGCTGCTGGGCTGTACATATTTTCAGGACGTGACCTTGATAGTTCTTTGGATTTTCTCAATAGTATTCTGTAATTACCTGTTTTCCTATTCTGCCTTAGTTAAATGAATCTTCCACCAAAGTCAGCTTTATAATGGACTGATACTGCCTTTGCCATTAATGTTATGATTAAAGCAAAGCTCTGCCTTTACCACCTATAGAAAGGGGAAAAAATAGAACAACCTAGTAGAAAGTAGTTCTGGAATAACTCAGTGTATGGGGTTAAACTGCTGTGACTGTGCCAGCATCTAAGGCTGTGCTTTTTGTATCACAGAGAAAAAAAGATTTGATAGCCGGATATGCACAGGAAATCCTTAAATCTCACAAGTATGGGCCAGATAGGGAAACTGGTATTTTGTGATCTTTCTTTGGGATCACAGCTTAGATGCTTGTGTTCTACATGTAGTTGGAAGTTGGGTTGCTGAGTTCGGACCTGCGACTGTAGCCACATTTCCTTCATCTTCTGTGCCCCTTCTGATTGTTGAGTGCTGACTTCTTGTCACTGCTCACCTTTTTTCCTGTTAGGAGGACTCTAAGTCTGGCTCTTGGGAAAGGATAGGCTGTGTTATAACCTATCACACTGTACTAGAAATCCTGTCTTGTGCCTGAATCTTTAACCCCGTCTACAACTGCTAGTTCTGAGCAAATGTACCTATGATATAATTTGCCTGCTGGAACCTAGGCAGCTGTAATGTGTTTTTCTTGCATTAGAAAATGGGGCTTAGCCTTAGGTCTGTGCTGGCAGACCCCTTTATTGACAGGTAGTGGACATGGGCACATCTTGGAATTATGCCACTCAGGAGGTTCCCTAACTGTGAGCTGAACACACCGTTAGGTGTTCAGTGAGTCCCTGTGAACTCAGACATGCTGCCCGTGCTGTGCCAGGGGCTCGCTCTAGAGTTTGGAGCTTTGGCAGCTTGGTTATGTCCAACTGCCATCAGATGCAGTTCTCATCACTCTGCAGAAGAACTCCTCTTCCTGGTGTGTTTTTTTTCCTTCAGATTTGCTGGCATAGCCATTTGTATAATTGCTTTGTAATCCCATTGTGCCAGAATGAAGAGCATTGCTTTAAATACTTCTAATGGAGAATTGTTTTTTCTTTTGATCCTTGGCAGAGGATGGGGGAAACCCAGAGAAGAAATGCACATCCAGCAGTGGCCTCTTTTAAGAATATGGAAAACCAAACATGTTCATCTTCTGACCTAGCAGTAAAGGAGGGAGGGAATGGATGTAAATAAAAATACTTAGAAATCTAGTTTATTATTATCAGGTAACTGATTTGATCTGCACCTATGAGGAAGACTGTTGTTCTGGCAATCCATTAAAAGGGTGGACTTAACCTTAAATCTATGTATAAATGGGGAATCGTAGAGAGTGTTGGGAGACAGAAGGAGCATAAGTTCCTTCTTATGTTACATGAGAGACGCAGTCTAGTTGCTAGTGTTTGTCAATGGGCATACCTGCAGCCTGATTTTTGCAAGCACTAGGTACAGGACAAAAACCTTGTTAGGAAAATAAGGGTCCCAATAACCTCTCACAAAGGAATATTTTGTCATGTCTGAGCAGTATCAGATATTTAGGTGTTGATCTCGTGACTGACGTTACTCCAGGTATGTCTCCACAGTGTTGTCTTAAGCACAGATCCTCTACCTGCAAAACAATGTGTCCAAAGCTGAGATTGTTCTTTTTGAGCTTGTTTGGGTGTGCAGGCTCTGCACGGAGTTAGCAGAGCAAGTCAGCTCTTGATGGAGCCTCTCTATGCACTCAGTCATTCAGTCAATTCTTGCTGCTTGGGTTTTATATTGCAGGGTGGTTCTCTGTCCAGTGAAGCTCATTTAAGTTAATACAGTGTTAGATTATAAACTCCTTAGAAATGATTTGCTGAATGTTTTGCAAGGGATTGAGTACACAATAAATGCTTATATGGGGGGTTGCATTTTCTATCTCCTCGTAACAGAATGCCTGACTCTAGAAGCAATGTGTGCTCTAATTTGTTACACTCAACTGCTACCTGAATTCAGTCAAGGTATATATAGCTCCAAAGTAATTAGAACTGTATTTAAGAGTCTTTCTGAATGCAGTTGTTTTTTGTTCTTAAAGTCCTGACCAATTACTAGAAAATTAGCATCCTACCTACATGTTCTTGCCTCAAATGACCTTATATTTCTTTTTCTTCTTTTTCATCCAGAAGGTTGGGAATTTATGATTTTTTTTTTAACACCTATTTCTATGGCAACAGATTATAGGTTCACAAAAGGAAGGATTATTGCTTTTTATCCTAAATAATCCAGGACTTCTGGATATGTTGTGAGAATGGAGGGTGGCTATTTAACCCTTGGTAGCACGTCTTCAATCTCAAGAGTGAGAGATGGAATCCGGTTTGGAAAAGATGGAAAGCTCTTGAGTATTTGGTCTCTGATATTAGCAAGTACTCAAATAGCATTTGGCATTGGTTCTTTTTTTTTTGCTTTATACAGTACCTGGGGGCTGTGCAATAACCTGCATCAGAGGATGGGGTTTTGGTTGTGCTTGCTCTCAAAATCCATGCTCAGGGTATAGTAGGATTTGTACTTTGGTGGTTAACACGCAGGTGTTGCTGTCTGTCCTTTGTATTGCTGTTTTGATGGGTGGTTTGTGTGGCTTTTGGATGGGGGTATCTCATGGATAACTTGGACCAACGACCTAGATTTGTGTCTGGGTTAAACCTTTTTTTTTCTTTTTGCCTGTTGGTTTCAAAGGTGATATTTTTAACTCGGATAACTTACTGTTTTGAGCCCCCTTGGCAATGAAGAAAGTTGAGCAGTGAATATTCATTTTAAGAGGGGTGTGGGTGTATGATGCATCTATTTTGAGATGAGAATCTGTCATCCTAGAAGCTCCAACCATTTTCTTTCAGCATCTGGCAGGGAATCCTCTGTGCATTCAGGCTTTTTCTGGTGCTTCATTTCAAACTTATTCTCATCATTAGTACTTAAACAGGAGGCTCAAGTATCACTTGAGGGTTTTGATATATTATCAACCAAGTTTCAAGACATTGCCTGTGGAAATGGGAGTGGGGAAGAATTTAATTGTAGGCATCCTGCTGAAAAGGTGATGGCTGAGAGAGAAAACAGCATAACTAAGGGGAGAACCACCTGTTTGCTTGCAGGGTGCCAGGCAGCACTTCTGCATTCAGAAGATGTTTTGCTACAGAATATTGTAGCAGCAGACAACATTCCTTTGAGCAGGAGGAAGAGAAGTTGCTCTCAACTGGTGAGCACTTTGGCTACTGTTATTTGCTTTCCGGGTCTTCCCTGAGCCTCCCTACTCAGCTGCTGTCACTGCTGCCTTAGAAGCTGTCTGGTGGGATGCACGTGGATAGCTTGGTGGATTTCAGCAGGAAACAGGGCTGGTGGCAGCTGGGCCCATCAGTCTGCATATCTGCCATAGCCAGTCCCTGCCTGGTTTTGCCTGAACAGCTGCCCTCCCTTGGAGCTGGGACTGGTTCTGATAAACCCAAGCAGCTGGGCTGTGTCGCTTTGACCTGCCAGGAACCTACCTCATGGGTTATCCCACCAATTTTCAAGACAACTGCAGACCTTCTTTAGTAGGCAGGATCAAGGGACAGGTCACTGAACTTCTTTGCTCAAACATCTGTCACAACCTGTTGCAGTGGGGCCACCTCAGAGCTGCTTCTGCTCTGATGACTGTTATTGTAATAGGATTGTTTTAAAAAACAAGGGGCTTGTGGATCCAGGTCATTAGTCTTTGTCTCTTTGGTTCCAGTGCATAAAAACTGGGGAAGACATGTTGATGTCCTTAGTTCCTTCTGATGTATCCTAAAGCTGTGAAGAAACAGCTATTTACTGCACCTGAAACTTGGGATAATTTGATAAACCCTTGTCCTTGAAAAAAATCTGTAGAAAGGAGGGCAGACAAAACTGTACGTGTGAGTCCATTTCCCAGGTCCTGAGTATCAGCATGTGCAGGTCTTGTGGGTCATAACTGCCGTTGTCCAGAATCTTTCCAGAATCATTAAGTGGCAACTCTACTGCACACTTTGCATACATTAACACTGCTGATTATGGGGAGGACTTGCACACCCAAATATGCCTCTGAAAAGCAGTGAAGTAGGTTATTTACGAGGTTGATATTAAAGTTCTGCCATGTCCATGGTATCAGCCCAAAAAGATAAGAGCATCAGGCAGAATTTATTTCTACTTTAGGAATGAAAAGATGGACTATTAAAATGCCTGCTCTGAGTCATATTGTTAAACATACTGAATGGGAAGATTGATTGTTATTCCAGCCTCTCTTGCATTTCCCTCTTTGAAAGACAGTGCTTTCCTCTACGTCAGCTAAATTCAGTGTTCATGCCTGACACGTTTCCTATCCTAGCAGGAAGAAGCCCACACACGTGACCGTCAACTGCTGGTTCTGCAATCAGGACACGGTGGTGCCGTATGGGAATCGCAACTGCTGGGATTGCCCCAACTGTGAGCAGTACAATGGGTTCCAAGAGGTACGGTGACAAATGGCTTGAAGGGTGGCTGGGAAGGTACATGCCCTGTGGAACAGCGCTTGCGGGAAAACCCTGCTCCTCGTTTCAGATGATACAGGTCCAGTGCAGATGAATATCCAGTGGTTTGATAGCTGGCAACTCCTGCTGAGCACCTGTGAACTCAGCAGCTGATCACTTGATCAAATTTGAAAACCAGTCCATGTGTCCTGGGATGTGCTGACATAGAATGAGAAGGATTTTCCTTTCTTGCTTCATAGGGCAAAAAGGGCTTTGACATTTTCACCAGTATCTCTTAAGAATTTTTTTTTAATATATGGGATGATTCATCTCTGGTTTTGTGTTTTGGAACAGCTGAAATGCATTATTTAGGGTATTAAATAACAAAGTCAGCCTTAAACCAAAATCCAGCACCCCCAGCTGCTTGGTGTAGAGAATGTTGGATGGGGGAGAAGGTTTGAAGCATCTCTTTTTTACTGATTTATTTTGTTACATAAGTGAATGCGTGGAGTGCAGAGCTCCTGGCAGAGCTTAGGGAATCTTGTTATCAACCTTAGCTTTGGTTTTATGATCTCACATTTGTTTTCCCTCTTGCCTCCCTTATGCTTCTTGTCAGAATGGAGACTACAACAAGCCCATCCCTGCTCAGTACATGGAACACCTCAACCATGTTGTGTCTGGTGCTACGACTTTCTGTGATCCTACCAAACCGCAGCAGTGGGTGAGCAGCCAAATTCTGCTCTGCAAGAAATGCAACAACCATCAAACCATGAAGATCAAACAGCTGGCTTCATTCTCACCAAGGGAGGAAGTGAGTGTTCATGAGGGACTGGCATCGCAGGAGAATGTCCAGGGCATTCCTGTGCCTGTATTTGCTATTCCTGCTCTGATTATTTTGCTCTATAATAATGTATTTGCCTGACTTTGCATATGGTACCATGCTGCAGCCTCATAAGAGGAAATTTTTCAGTGTACTACTGAATGATGCTCCTGTAGCCTTCAGAAGCAGTGTAGCACTCCAGTGCAGGGGAGGTTACTGATTAGTCTTGAAATTTACCTACTCCAGAGCCAGAATGTAATGACCTCTTCTAGATGAATAGATTTTATTTCTCGTGAGGTCTTGGCTGTGCTGCTGTGGAGGAGTGGGAGAGGAATCCTGTACAGCTGCATCATCTCCCTGGTTAGGCATTTGTGCCTAGGATGGCAAAGGCATTTTACAGTTACAGCAGCAGGATTTCCTACTGAGCAACTTCCTGGCCTTCCCATTAATTAATATGCATGGAGGATCCAACAGTGGGGTTTCTCCTTCACTGTTTTATGGCTTCCATGCAGAGAATTTACTGCTGCACTCCTCAGCTTCCGACCATGGTCAAGCCTTGGGATCATAAGACTGTGCTATAGTGGGATGTGTACATTTTCTGAGTTGCCTAATCCATTCTGCTTTGTGAGAACATCTTTGGCTGATTCCCTCAGCTTTAGGCCCTGCCTCTTGCCAGGCCTATCCGCTTGCTCAAGTAATGCCAGCCTTTGGCCCCTTTTTAGGCATTCCTTAAACTGCAGTGTCTGTGCCAGCTAAGAAACAGGGGACTGTGATATCCAGCACGGTTAGGTATGGGTGTCAGTGACAGCAGTGGCCTCTCCGCATTGCTGGCCTGCCCAGTAAGGGGTGACCCTGCTACTAGTCTCTCCCATGTGATTCCATCTCAGTTACAGCAGATGGAGCCTACGAAGCTGCTGCAGCAAGTCCTCAGGCAGCTACAGGGCATCTTTGTGCTTCCCTCTCCCAAAGAAGCTGCAGGCTTTCAGCTGCATGCTTTTGGTACAAGGATCTTGATAGAGACTGGAAATGGAGATGGAAGAGCCACAGAAGCCTCTGTGATAAGTGGTGTGTCTACTGCAGTGATGCTGAAAAGCTTCCCTTTGGCCATACTCACTGTTTTTACAAGCGCTCTTAATGATTTATGGAGCTCATTTCACCAGGGTCTTCAGACAGTAACAGCCTTCAGGGCTGGGGCTGAGTTTTGTAAGGAGCTTGACTTTTTCTCCATCACGTGGTGTGAAGGGACAACAGGTCTTTTGTGTCCCATTATTGAGGAGGGGAAGAGCAATTCTATTTCTTTGGTCTTGTCTTCCGTGTTGAGGTCATAAGGTCTCAATGAAGACAGCAAAATTGGTCCACAGAAATTCAACATCCTTGGGCCATAGCGGCCTTCTCCAAGGGCTGTTTTATCTCTTCTGGGAGAGGGAGGCTGGATCAGCTGTGTGGCTGGCCTCCAGCTTGGTTGCTGTTGAGGCTTGGTTTCAGGGGGCTGTTCTAAGCCTGGAAGCATGCCTTGCTCACATCTCAGTAGCAAGCACAACAACTGGTGAGGGACCTGCAATTCTCACCCACTTTTCCTCTCCTCTCACCAGGGCAAATATGATGAGGAGATTGAGGTGTATAAGCACCACCTGGAGCAGACCTACAAGCTGTGCCGTCCATGCCAGGCTGCAGTGGAGTATTACATCAAACATCAGAACCGACAGCTGCGGGCGCTGCTGCTCAGCCACCATTTCAAACGCCGTGAGACAGACAAGACCTATACCCAGGTACACGGGGGGAGAACCTGAGGGAATTTAGGGGGAAGTGCAGAGAACAAGGTATCTCTGCACCTGGGTTTACTGCTGGGAAAGGAAGGCTTGGGGATCTCTTAACTGGGAGCTTGGGTGCGTGGCAGAGGTTTAGAAGAGCACAGGGTAGTTGCCCCAGATGCTCCTGATGTTAGAGTGTTTTCCTCTTGCTGGTGTCATTCCATACAATTGCCAGAAGGTAGTCATGTAGTAATAGGTAACGGAGTGGAAGGAAAAATTGGGACCAGCAGAAAAGGGGAGATAGGGTTTTGAATACAGTGAGGAAACTAATTTATAAGTACAGTGCAGGAAACTACAGAATACAGGGAAGGGCAGGAGAAAAACGCTGGGAAGTGATTTATGACCTTCTCAGACTGCCCTGTCTGACCTTGGCATCTGCTCATAGCTCTGCTGTTGCTCTTTGCTGGTCTACAGCATCCCATGTAGTGTCAGCCCAGTGCAGGGACTGAAAGGGTTTGATCAGTAAACCATAGAGTCTGGACATATTTCATAAAGCATCATTTCAAAACCTTACTACAGTTTGATCAGCTTCTGACAAGGTGTTTTTCTCTTCCTCTGCAGAATTTATGTTCATCCTCTTCTGCTTCCATAACCACACCAGCTCAGGTGATATTTCTGCGGTTCTTGGCCTTCATCAGCTGTGCATTCCTGGTTCTGATGGCCTTGTATGGGTCAGGCGACCCCTTCTCACTCAGCACAGCAGTCCCTGCTCCCATCTCCTCTGGTCCAGCGTCCGTTCGGAACAGGACTGGCATGAGCTCACATGCAGACTTGGAAAATGACACTTCTGTGACCGTGGCCGGCTGGCGGGAGCTGCTCCGCCTGCTCCCAGAACAGATGGTGGAGAACCTGAGCGTTGTATGGGCTTATGGGAAGAATCACCAGATGGCAGTTGCTGTCCTTGGGCTGTTCACCTGCCTGTTGGCCATGTTCTTAGCTGGGCGGATCAGGTGGGTGTGTTCTTTTCTTTTGTTTCACTTAAAAACTGCATGATGTTGGAGGTCTTTTGGAGATCTTAACTCAGTGGGGCAGGGAGTAAACAGTTGCCAGAATGGCAATGGTAGTACTGGGTGGCACAGCTCTCCCTGTTGTTCTTTGGGTTGCCAGCTGGCTGGATGGAGACAGCAGAGCTTACTTCGTGTCTCTGACTTGATTCATTCAATTTAAGCTTCAATTACTGTGAATGAAAAGTTCCCCCTGCAGCTTTGTAATGTGGTAGAGGGTGGAACTCCTCCATTCAGGTACTTACCACAGCAGTGGCAAGGGCTGCAGATGATATAACTGTAGTAAAATATAGTACATAACCTGCTTGGTCTCTGTACCCTCCCCACCTTTTCCCCACCTCCCCTCGTATTCTTCAGGACCGAAGGGCTTCATTGATGTTTAAACTCTTACCTTGTGTTTTGTTGGGTTTCTTTTTGGCATTGCAGGCTCCGCAGAATTGATGCGTTTGCTTCAGTCTTGTGGTTCATAGTGATGAGTCTGCATTTAGCTGAGAGGTACCTGAAGACGGAAACGCCCAACTGGCTGGACACAGCCAAATTTGGCACCACGTCCTTGTGCTGCTTGGTGGGCTTCACTGCAGCAGTGGCCACGCGGAAATCAACGGGCCATCGGAGATACCGGCCCCGAAGGTCAGAGCCAGAGCAGTGACGCTGGGGGAAGGAGGAAAAAAAGCCTTGTGAACTCTTTGCAACTGGTGCTTCTCTCTCCTCCTTTTATTTTCCCTTTCTCTTTTTTTTTTTTTTTTTNCCTTGCTTCCCACTGTGCTAGCTGCTTGGAGCATTTCCACTGCTGGTGCTAGCAAAGGAAGCTACTCCTGCTGCCTCCATTCTCCCTTCCTCCTGAATCCTACGTCAGCAGTGCAAATATCCAACTTCCCCAAAGCCACTTCTTCCAGCAGCTGCTTCACAAACTGCTCCATAAATGCAGCCGCCTCCTCCCCATTCTACTCCTCCAGCCAAAGAGGTTCTGGCTTCTCCTGTCCATCCTTAGCCAGTCACAGAGGAATCCTCTGCCTTGATCCTCCATGGGGCCCAGGCCACCTTCAGTTTTCTAATGGTGCTGGTCATTTTAATTTCGAACTGATGGGAACTTGCCTCTGGATTCCAAGTCCTCGTACCGTGTGCTGTAGGAACACTGCATGGTGTACAGGCATGCGAGGAGGGGACACGAGGAGGGGTCCATAATAACCTGGTTCTTCTTGCCTTTCACTGTGTGGCATCACTTAACTGCATGCTCTCCTGCTCTGCCATTCTCCTATGACTCCTGTTTTAAATGGAGAGGTGTCCTTAAGTGCTTTTGACTGGAACTTCAATAATTTATTTAAAAGGGTGCTTTTAAAAGGTCATGTAGCTCAGGTTGTCTTAATTTGAATATCTGAAAGTATTCAGCTGTTTCAGGCTAAATTTTTAAATCTGCTGGTGGCTATTGCTTTCTATGCTGTTTTTCTTTGGGTCTTTACCCACCCCCTCCAGGAGCATCTGTGTAAAATCACAAGTAGATAAAAATGCCTTTGTTCCTCCACGCCTGTAGCCTTAGAAAGAGAAGAAATACAGGAAGAACCACATGCTGTGGTGTGTGGACAGCTTCCATTGTACATCACTGCTTACTTCAGTCACTGTTTTTCCTTATCATTGAGAACAGAGCTGAGGAGGGTGTGCTATAGGAAGGGATGGGAGCCTCTGCGGTGGGACCGTGTGGCAATAGAGATACGTTTCTCCTGTCACTTGGAGAGGTTCTTTCTCGACGTCTGGCAGTAGTGCTAACGCTGCTGAGGGAAAGGGTCTGGAAATGGTAACTTTGAGAGGAGTTCCTGGCAGCCCTCTGCTGAAAGCTGGGAGAACTGGATGTTACTGTGGGGAGGAAGGAGCTTTCAGCTGCGTGGGTTTTTGTAGGATTAACTTGCTGGGTCCAGTAGGGATAAGTGATCTGATTAACCTGCACTGGTTTTTGCAAGGCACTCCACTGCGTTTCTCATCCGGATTTGGGTCTTTCAAGAGGAAATAGCAGAAATTCTGTACCAAAGCTATTTTCTTCTGTTCAGAATAGTGCAATGGAACTTGCCACACTATGAATCTGATATAACTTAATTGTGTGTCTTGATTTTCCTATGTATAAACTCTAAAATAATCAGAATGGAGCTCTTACTATAAATTTTTTGCAGCTCCTACTGAAGGATTCAGATACTACTGGCTACTGCAGATGCTGGTGAAATTATAGAAGCTTTTAGAAGCTTTTTTTTTAAAGGAAATAAAAGAAATTTCATAGTTTTTCATGATCATTGTTCTTCAAACCAGTATTCATTGTGAAAGCTAGCACCAGCAAAGGCTCTAATATTGTTAACAATAAGCCAAGCTGAGTGTGTCATGGGAAGGTACAACTCCTGGCTGAAGGACCACGTGCCTATAACTTAACAACCGACATGGGAAGGGGGCACACAAACCTGCTTCCCGTGTGGGCTCTCCTTTGGAGCTTTTTTCCAGTGCCTTCAGATAACTGCAATATCCACCTCCAAGCGAACAGAACGCCTTTCTCCATTCTGGTGCTTGTGAATGATGCTGCTCTGAGGGCTGTTTACTTACTTGTCCACAAAAGGAATCCAGCATCTGTAAAGTTGGTTTCAGTCTTCCGTGTTCCATCATTTGCCGATTCTGACCCAAAAGGTTTGTCTTCCAGCTCACAGTCCCAGGTTGTTTCCTGTTCCAGTCTCAGACTTTCAAAATGTGAAACAGTAACTGTTATGGCCCATTTTCTGCTAGGACATTTTTTTGAATGGAGAGAATTGTTTCAAAGTAAATACTACAGGAACCCACATGACTTGATCAAAACAGTGTAAAAAGCCAGCAGGAGTGTGCAGGGTCCTTAGTGCTGGTTTAGACTTTCACAGTCACTCCAGCACCTCTTTCCTGCTCTCTGTTAGGAGATTTTGTAGGAAACTTCCTTAAAAATTGAGTCTCTTTCTGTACCTGTCAGCATGTTGGAGCAGGGAGCAATGCTCAGACAGACAGCAGTGAACTGATGAAAGGAGAGGAAGTGGTAGGGGAAAAAACAAATGGGGAGGGGAACCAAATCCAGTGCCAGTTCTGCCATTCTCTGAACAGGCTGCACAGAAGACCCAGGAAACCTCAAGCTGTTACATCCATTAAGTGAAATAAGACACCTGCCCTTCCTTTTATTCCTTCCTGCTTTGGTACTCACAGGTTTTCCCCCTAAAATTATGTGTAGGGAAAGACTGATGTTTCTGTTCAGCCGTGATTGTCTTCTGCACTTACCTTTCTGAGTTGGATTGAAAGTTTCCATGAGCTTCTAGCATGTGAACTTGGAACCACCTGGTGTGGCAGAGGTGAGGGGTTCCTCTTGCTGCTCTGCTGTCAGGGATGTCCAAGCCGTGGGAGGAGTCTCTTGTTTAGAAGGACCTGTTGAGACTGTTGGAAGGAGGAGGGGTGTGAGCAGCTGACAAACTGTTAAGATGTGTGGGGATGGCCGTGGTTATGTCATGCTTGATTTCTAATGGCAATATCCTTTTTTTAATAAGAATAAAATTAATCTGTCCAAATTTTCATGCCCAGTAGCAAGGAAACTCTTAAATGGCAGCCTCCTAAGGTGCTTGTCAGCCTCTTCAGATGTTTTATTCGAAGGGGCTGAAAGTCAAGACAGGACAAAGTGAAACTTGACACAATTTCCTCCTGTACTTTCTGAGCAGCTTTCCCCCCTTCTGTTTAGCAGCACTTTCTTTTTTTCTTTACATTCAAACATGCCTTATCTTCGAGCCCCCAGGTTGGGCGCCTCTTATGATGTTATGCTGTTAATTGTTACGTTGTTTTCCTGTACTTGATCTCTTCTTTTATTCTCTTTTCCTTTTCTGCTGTGCAGTAGTGTGGTGGGATGGGGAGGATGCGCACTACGTGGCAGGAACAGGCAGTTGGTAGAACTGTGGGAAGGAGCAGGGTTAACACTGTGAAGTCAGAATAATACTGTTAAGAAACATTTTAGCTCTGTTTGCACAGCAAGTGCAAATCTATACTGAAAGAGTTTGAAATCTTTTCATCTGGGAGATCCATTAACTGCAATTGTCATGCAAGCAAGAAACCCATTGGTCTTAACTTTGTGCAGATGAATACAAATGAAGTTTATTTACAAATTGCACTAGCATCATGTGTCAGAACATCAGAAACCTACTTCGTTTTATGGCCAAGCTGTCCAGCTGAAGCCCTGGTCTCGGTGGTGCTTTGTCCACAACTTACCATTGAAGAACTTTTGGACTCACAATGGAAAAAATTTCAAAGGCAAAGCAAAATAACAAAGCACATACTGAAGTGTGGTTCAGTTTTAATGCCAAAGAAGCTTTTGTCTTTGCTCAGGTGTCAGCTTATTTTCCCACTTCTTGGTTGCCACAGTGTGTCTGTGCTGCTGCTTCTAAAAGCCACAAAAAACCTCAGAGCCTCAAAATCAAACTTGCAGTACGTCAGTTTTTCGTCTTTTAGAGACTCTGATGCTGACAGTCTCTTCTCTTTCTGCTTTTCTCACATGCTTTGTCTCACGTACTTTTGCTGATGGTAGAGGGTGATTGATCTTTTGCAAAAGGATAAAAGGAGAAAGGTGTTTTGATTTATAAACTGCTAGCATTTGATTTCCTTAGATGATTAGGCCTGGAGATCAGTTATCAGTATTTTACTGTTGACTGGTTTTGGAAAAAAAAAATAATAAAGCCTTTACTGAGACTGTTCCTGCAATACCTGATTTCAGTGCCAAATAGAGTATTCTAAACGCTGTGCTGTGCTGTAGGTTCTCTAAGGAAGGTGCTTTGCCAACTTTGCATTTTTTACCTGAGATTCAGTTATAGGAAATAGCTCCATAGTCAGATGTGCTGTCTGACTCTGCCTGGTCGCTTCCCCTGCCGTGAGTGCAGCAGAAGGAAACGTGTGCTTCCAGCTCAGGTATTTTGGTGCTAGTCTAACCTCCGAGCGCAGCGCTACCATCTTCTCAAAGCTGAGGTGCTATTTTATATGACACATGGATTTATGTTTCCTTCTGCTGAGGGATATAATAGCTAATGAAGGGCTGGTAACTTAACTAATGGCTGACACAGAAATCATCCGGAACCACTTGATCAGTGCTTTGAGCTTCTTGATCTCACTTAGCTGGGCTCTTATTTCAGGCCACAGAGGAACACATTGTAAACTGTGGTTGCCAGACACAGCTTTATTATCTAAGGATTCTTCCAGACATGCAGGCCAGAGCATGCAAACATCTCAACACTATTAGAGGATTTTAGCCCAAAACCCTCTAATGTCAGGTGCTACCTTTTTTACCCTGGCCGTGTGCTGGTGTCTGGACCAGATAGTACAGAGTGGAGCTGAGGTGGTGGGAAATTGTTAGTGGGTTTGTGTGTTACTTGAAATCAAATATGCTCTGGCCCAGAGTGGCCAACTCTGGCTCTCACAGCGGCTGTGGCTGATCTGCCAGCTCAAAAGCATCTTGTACCCTGCCCAGCAGAGCTGGATGTATGAAGGGCCAATTTGGGTTCTTTAAGTGCCTTTCCCTGGATGAGATTTTTAACAACACTGTGTTGCTCTGCTTCAGTGGAACTGACACAGCTGTGGCTTGGGACAGCAGTGCCTGTGTCTGCCAGGCCAGTGCTTTTCTCCTTCATTGGCCACCAGTGAGTGTGGCTGTGAATAAAGAGGACACTTGGGCCACACTCTTAAATTTCTGAGCAACTCTGCAGACTATAGGAGGGCTGAGGGGGACCCCAGAGCTAGCAACCAAGGAAGCATCTCTGCTGCTGCCTCTGATCTTCCTGAAGCCCTAACTGACATCAGTGCATGCTAAAGTGAAGCCTTTGTGGCCCTTGACAATTCTAAATGCGCTGTATTTATGTCCCATTCTTTCCTTCCTATTAACTTCTCCTTTCCTATGTCTGTGCTTTGCATGCCCTAGTGAACTGAGCTTGGGTGTGTCAAAGGGTGAGGACACCAGGGGAATATTAAAATGGTGTAGTGGTGTTTTATTTTGGCTTTATGAACATTTTTCAAGTATGCTAAAATTCATGTGAAGCTAATAATCGTGCTTAGATACTATAGAAAGTGTGTATCGATGTATTGTGGACAAATTATTTATACTCTTACAAACATTAATATCATTAATAGCCAGATGATTGCTCCAGACTGACTCCACTCGTGAAAGCAGGGAGCTGTGGTATATAGCTTTGCTTCAGTTTTTAAAGAGTTGCTGTTGGAATTGTGTGCTGTCACATATGACCTGCCAGTTCATCCCAGGTGTGCCATCACCTGCAAGTACACTTGGGGCCTCTTTGAGCTGTGGCAGACACTGTTATCAAAAGGGGCAGTACTCAGTCCTGAAGTGTACCTTGAGTCATCCCCTGGAAAGCCTCTTTTGTGACCAAAGCTGGGCAGAAAGGAGGTCCTCTGAAGGCTTTTGTCATGCCAGCAAGCCTGGATTTTTGTAGAGGTGGGCTGTATGCATATACAACCCCTGCCTTTGTGCCACCAGCCAGGAGGGAAGGCACAGTGGACACCAAACATCTGGCTGTACTCTACAAGGTGGTATTGCAGGACCTGGCAGCTGGAGTGTTTTCAGCTAGAACTCAACCCTCCTTTCTCATCCAAAGCAGGGGCAATTGTGTAGGAGAAAAGAATTCCTAGTCTTGGCAGCTAAAGTTTCTAGCTCTCAAGTCACATGTCAGAATGTTAATGTGACTGAGACCTGTGCCCTTTTTTTAACATTATTCTCCCCTCTCCCCTTGCCAGTTTTTTATTCACTGAATTGCTCTTTACTCCTGGTTCTGACTGGAGGCATGGGTTGTGGCACTGACTGATGTGATGCATCAGACCAGGCAAGTGACTGCATGTTGGCTCCCAGAAACTTGTTTTATCTGGCAGCCAGCAGTAAGGCAAGAGTGAGCTGCTCCTGCAGTCAGGGCAGCAGCACCCAGGCTGCCTGCGGGAAATGCTGCGGTTCTACATGGATCACTTAGAGATAAATTATGATGGGACCTTAAGTCCAGAGGAACCTTTTTACTCCATGACTGAGACATGTTTCCCTGGATGCCTCCCAGCAGATGAACCCGGGCACATACAAGCTGCCTGACTGGTTGCACCTTCTTACTTCATGTACTGAATTATCTGATAGTAGGAGTGTGTCCATCTGCAGCCCTGGAGTCTGACCTGACCCGACCCAGGCTCTCCTGTGTCTCTTTCTCTAGAGATGTCTCACCCAGGGGTGGTGCAGCACCTCTGGTTAAAATGTGAATTAGAAAGGCACACACATAGGGTGTTGTCCCTGTAGAAAAAGGGGGTGTTGGGACAAAGGAGGGGAGGCTTCGCTGGCAGGAGGTGTTTCTTCAGGACAGTGTACAGTCCCATATCATGTAATGCTCTTCTTTAACCTTCTATTTATTTATTTTTAAAGTATCTGTGTAGCAGAGTTGTGCCCAACTGTCTAGTAACGCTGTGATCATTGTAAACACTAATTAAGATACACAGTTTTTGATGTTCACAACCAAGTTCTGAAATAAACGGCTTCCGGGCCCTGACTATTTCCACAAACTGTCTGACTCCAGAGCCTTTTTTTTTTTTTTTTCCTTTTTTTTTTTCCCCCCCTTTCTTTTTCAGTTACTTTTTCACTGTTCCCAGACCCACTATTACACGTGCACAAATGGCTTGGAGCAATGCGGCAGCCTGAGAGCAAAGACGCAGCTTTGGTGCTCCCTTCCAGGCTGTGATGTGGCTGCTTCCTGCTTAATGATCCTCTTGATTTCCTCACCTTTTTTCATCTGCTTCTGAAAGAAGTTTTAGTTCAGCTGACCATTCTCGGGCGTGAAGCACAGTCCCATGACAGTACCCCTGCTTTTTAGCAACACCTAGCCCTCTTGATGTGACAGTGGCAAACACTAAAGAGAAGAGCACATAGAAACAGGAACAGGATTTTGCATGTTGCAGGAATTAATTTTATTCAGAGCAGATCGTTAAGTTAAGCCAGTCTTTGGTCAGCACTCAATCCTAAGGCATTAATATGCTTTTAATTTGCTTAAAATTCTTCAGCTCTTCTTTGCTAACCAGAAAAATTCCTTTTCTGGATGGTGCAAGACAAGTGGTTCCTCAGCTGCCCCAAGGATCTGCCTGCACTAACTTGGTGAGGTTGAGAAGAAGCGACGCTGTTGAGCAGCAGAGCCTGTGGAAATCCAGTCCAAAACCGTTATAATCCCAGGAAAAGGATTGTGGTTATGAGCGATAAACAATTCTAATATCTTCCAGCCCCTTCAGGGGAAAACTGCCAAAAGCCAATAGCCCAGATAAGCTGTTTTCCAGTGCAGCAAGGAGCTGCTTAAAGTTGGATCTTTTAGCCCAAAGACACAAAAGGTGCAAAGTTAGGAAAAAACGCGGTGTTGTTGACGGGTGATGCTCTGATTTGGCCCTTCACAGACATGGCACAGTGGGTGGTAGGTATCACTCTTTCTGAGATGATTCATATCACAGTCCTGAGCTGCACTTTTAATTTCCTTTCCCATTCGTTTTCTCTTACAAAGCTGAGATGGCCGTGCACATCTGCTGTTTACATCTGTATGTGTGGTGGGGCAAATGCGTTCTCTGCATGTGCACTAAAGGACTCTGCATGTTTGCGAAGCGTGACACCCTTCCCAGGTCCTCTGGAACCTGAAGAGGTTGGGCAGTTTCTGCTGCAAGACTGAGGAGTTCCTTGCTGCTGTTAAAGGCATGTCCTGCTGGCAAGCACCAGGAACCTGGTTGCCTCAGATGTTGTTCAGCCTGATTAAGCTGATCGGGATTGTTGATGTCTGCCTCGTACTAGCAGATAAGTAGTTTTATAACATATTTTACGTTGTAATCTTGACTCTTCTTCTGGTCATGCAAGCGCTGCATAATATTGCTGCATCGCCTCTAATCTCCAAGAGAGAAGGGCATGTGCATAAATCACCTCACGGCACAAGACTGAGATCTGTATATTCCTTCGCTCTCTGATTTACTGGGGGCTTTCCTCTGACAAAAGCAAAGCCACGTTGCTGCTCTTGCCTGTCTCTATTTTTATTAAAAGTGAGATTAAACCTCCAAGTATGGCAGCTTGATTACATATCTCCATTTTAAAATATA
Organism: Nycticryphes semicollaris; assembly: GCA_013400055.1. NCBI lineage: Eukaryota > Metazoa > Chordata > Aves > Charadriiformes > Rostratulidae > Nycticryphes > Nycticryphes semicollaris. Next base: position 18,529 of record VXBJ01001582.1, read on the forward strand.
TACACTTCCTACTTTGTTAGTACTTTGTCTTGACTTACTTGACAAGAGTATTGCCTAAGTAAACAAAAATCTTACAGGAGATCCTTGAGAGATCTTGTTCATATTCTAGACTTCCTTTCATGTGTTTTATTCAGTTGTTTAAAATTAATACAAAATTCCTGTACTTGCAACGTTGCAACCTTCTTAGAATGCTCACTAGGATGAGGACACAGGTGAGACTCCAAAGCTGACCCCTCGTTCCTGATGCAATGTAGTCAGCTAAACTGTACACACAAAGATCAGCTTGTGATTGCCAGGAGGGATAGAAAGAAGGTAAAAAGAGGAGGAAATTTCTGACAGATTGTTCAGCTAAGGTTGATTTTTAATTTTTAAACCGCTGCAAAGATAGGTGATGAAATGGGGGTGTCGGAAATTAATTGCAGTGTTTATTTGCATATAGTAATTGAGTGTGAAATACTGTGGCAGCGCTCACTGCGAAAACTGTTCAGAATACAAAGTTCTCTCATCCAGTCATTTTACCAGTGGAAGAGAAGTCAGCTTGTGTCTGTAGTTCTTACAAATGAAGCTAACTGGTACAGGTGCCTGTAGGGTGTTTTGGCTGTTATCTCTCCTTGCGTGTTCTCAAGCTGGACACACTGTTTTCAGTTCCCCTCTTTCACTTGGAAAGAACCCATTGAAAACAACCCACAGACCTGGAAACACAATTGCCGTTATTATTGCCACTGCACACTTTTTTCCAGGCTCTATAACAGACTGGTTTTTTGCACACCAGAAGAAAGACACTCCCTGGAGTGTTTGATACAGGAGCACAATTCCCTCTGAATGGCTATGCTGGCGCGTGTTTGTGGCTAATTGTGATATGCAGGAAAAGGAAAATGTAATGGTTTAGACCTCAGTTTAAGATTGGAAAACCCAAGTTTGTGTCTCTGTTCTGTCATAGGATTTTTATGTGACCCTCGACAAGTCACTCAGCTTCTTTTTCCTTCTCTTTCCCAACTGTAACACGAGGGTAGTGAGTCTTCAGTACCTCACAGAAATACAGTAAAGGCCAATGTGTTAAAGAGGTCTGAATCTTAGTTCTAAAATAGAGCTCTTGTGCCTAAATCTTTATCTAGGTACCCATAAAAATACTTTTCTCTATACCGGCAGCAGAGGTAAGGTATTGATTCTGGTTTCTAAAGACAAAACAATTAGTAGATTACTTGCTTCCCACAGTCATGACATTTCTAAGCATGTTGTTTGCATGTGCACATAACAAACATAAGGTGTATTCTGTTGTTGGTCCTTTGTGTATCTGGGCTTTGCAAAGCATTCTGGTGGTCTTTGGGTAATTTTCTCATCCAGGGAGAGAACCAAGGTGTTATGCCTATTTGTACCTGAGTTCCTACACTGTCCCACCACTTTTCCCACCATATATTGTGGGACAGGTTTGGTGCACAGTAATTTAAGTAATGATGAGCAGCTCTTCCTTCCCTAGTTCCAAAGGTGTAAGAACATTCCCATTGATGCTTAAGCATTCTTCAACTTGTACTCCTGCACTGAAAAATTCATACAAACTTGGTAACAAAGCAAGTGTTCATACAAGAAGTACAACTGAGAGAGGGAGTTACTGGAATGTATTTAATGCTCAATGTCTGTCATGGTGTCATTTGCAGGTACCTTTCTGGGGACTCGATTACTCTCTTTCCTGGCAGCACCGGGTCTGCCTTCCCTTCCTCTGCTACGTCTCTCTTTGTGCCGACACCACCCAGTATTCTCCAGCTGTCAAACCAGCAGCTCTTCAGATCCCCACGCAGAACTTCTTCTTCCTCTCTTCCTGGTCGTCTCAACAGGGCGCTCTCGCTGGGTACTATCCCCTCCTTGGCCAGAGCAGGTAAGTGCGTGTGAACTTTCTGGCCCAGTGGAAATGTCAGTGCTCCAGAAGGAAATGGGCTGTGAGGTATCCACATGTTGTAGTCCTGTTTAGGGATTGCTGCTTCTGTGGCACAGAGGAATACCCAGCACTAGTAATTTGGGTTTTGGCATTAAGAATCACAGAATGATACAGGGTTGCAAGGGACCTGGGGAGATCATCTAGTCCAACCCCCTGCCAAAGAAGGTCCACCCGGAGCAGGTTGTACAGGAACGTGTCCAGGCGGGTTTGGAATGTCTCCAGAGACATCTCCTCTCTGGGCAGCCTCTGCCAGGGCTCTGCCACCCTCAGAGTGAAGAAGTTCCTTCTCCTGTTTAGATGGAACTTCTTATATTCAAGTTTGTGCCCGTTACCTCTTGGCCTGTCACTGGGCACCACTGAAAAAAGATGTCCCATCCTTTTGGAACCCACCCAAGTATTTTATTGATCAGAACCCTCCTCAGTTTTCTCCAGACTAAAAAGACCCAAGTCCCTCAGCTTTTCCTTGTAAGAGGGATGTTCTAGTCCCCTAGTCGTCTCTGTAGCCCTGAAATCATGCAGCATACAATTGCCATCTTGGTGAAACAGAAGGTCTCGCTGAGTGCTTGCCTGCTGTGGGTTTACTGAAACCTAGAGGGTTCTCCAGGCAGCACGGCACAAGCTCCAAGGCTGTGTGTGGGAGAGAGGTGTTTACACCCGTCCCCTGATGATGCACTCATATTTCTGACGGACAGGCCCCCAGTAGCTGGACCAGCTGGGTTCAAACTGTTTCATTTTTGCTTTCTAGATTCTGGCTACTTGTTCAGTGGGAGTCGGCCGGCCTCACAGTCATCTCAGTCCAAGGAATCTCCTACATCAGGTAATGCACTGGGCCTTCCCGAGCAGCTGTCTTTGCAGGATTTGCAGTGAGAGGGTTGAAACACGTGATCCAAACTTAATTCTTGCCTCCCTGCTCACATCCCAGTGAAAATGTTAGTTTTACTCTTAGAGATGCTGCAGAGAGGGAGTGGGAGTCCATTAAAACAAGGTGCTGTATGTTGGATGTCCTTCTCCATGGTAGAGCTCACAGTGAGACAAAGCAAGGATCCCTTCCCTGCTCTAGAGCAGAGTTGAGGTTGCTTTAGCAGGAGACTTTAAACTGTTCTTAGGTCAGCTCTTCTGGTTCACTTTTGTTCCCCAGCCCAAGGAAGTGCTAATTTGGCTGCTCAGTCTGCTCTGCCCTTTGGCTCCTGTGTGACCTGTCTGTTGTTTCTGACCCCAAATGGATCCTTTGGCTGTTGGTGCCGCTTGGGTGTTTGCAGTTGGAGTTTGGTCACAGCCTGGGTTAATGCCATTGTGCAAACCTCCTCACATCCTGGTAACGCTGTCCCAGCAGCCTTTAAAGGACGTGCCAGAGAAACCTGAGAAACCCATCTCTAGTCTAAATCATTCTTGAGTGTACCAAAGTGTGTGTGGAATTTCTTCATGTTTTGCAGTGTGGGAACTGGAATCAATAAAGAATTTTAGTACAAGATATATTGGACATTTGCAACTCCTGCTCCCTTTTCTGATAGAATTGCTTAAGAAAACTGTGTCTATTGTGTTGGGATTATAATGTCATTAAATTTCTCTTTGGGGATGTTTCCATTTCAGACCACTTCTCCCTGCTGTCAGGCAGCTGTGCTCCTTCCCGCATCCCCTCTCCAGCACCATCGGTGGCTGGCTCCGTGACTTCCAGCTCAGGTTCCCTTCGGTACCGCCGGCCGCTCATCAGCCCTGCCCGCCTGAACCTGAAAGGACAGAAGCTGCTGCTTTTCCCTTCTCAGAATGAGGGTCTGCTCACCCCAACCAGCTCAGAGGAGCACACCCACTCAGACAGCAACATCTTTGCCACCGAGTTGTCCTCCTTTCCAAAGAAGAACCTCAGCGAGCGGGGAATGCATGGTATGCTATACTCATGTATAGCTTTAGTCTGGTAACTTCTGCTACTTTTGGCTTCTACTGCTGGTGCTTTCTGAATTTTCCTATCTTTTTCTCCTTGCAGATATGCGATCTGTGATGGAAGGAGGGAGTATTTGCAGTGATAATTCCATCAGAAAGGAGGATCGCTCATCACACTCATCTACCTGTGTGGTAGACACAACTACCAAAGGGGAAGATCTGGCAGGCTGGAAAGGTATGTGAGTGCTTCATGTATTTGTGAGCATTTCCGTGAGGGTCACGGAGACTTTTCCTGTGCTGTAGTAGTGATCTGGAGATCAAATAAATAGGTAGTAGAAAAATGAATCTTCTGCTTGCTATTCTAGGATCTTAATAAGGCTATTCCTGTTCTTTAGCCTGTCTGAAGAATACTGAGAGAATGTTAAACTGAGACAGAAGGAAAGGGGGGCAGGTGTTGAAAGAAGTCATGAGATGAAAAGAGAACCTAAGAGAGCAGTAGAATCTTTCCTGATAGGAAAGGTGCTCCAGCAGCTTTTGCTTATGGTGAAAACACTGGGCAAAGAGACAGGACGAGCACGACGTATGTTCACTGTTATTTATCTTATCAATTCTTTTAATACCTCTTTCTACTCTTCCCTTGTTTTTCTTTGTGTTGTCCTCTTTTACCAAGGTCGTTTTGGTAACTCTGCTCTCCGAGGTCTGCTGGCCGTGAGCCTGACTCTCAATGCTATCTTCACATCGGCCTATGTCTACCGGAGCCTGCGCTGATTCATGCCAACACTCCCTTTCTTTCTGGTTCTACCTGCTTCTGAGGAGACAAGAAGAATTCAGCCATGGCTTCACATCTAATGGCTGTGCCATTGGTGCATGCTGTTTTTTTTAAAAAACTACTGTATGCTCAACTCTCATGACAAGAAACCTAGATAGCTGCTGCCACCACTTCCAGGTAGAACATATCACAGGATTGTCCCTGGAGGTGGCAGGCAGAATTCCCAGAAAGCTCCAGTTCAAAGAAGCGGCCGGACAAATGGCCTGTGCACTTTGTTCCAAAGGAACTGACCTGAGACACAAGACTGAAAATGCGTAAGCTGTGTTTTTAGGAACCTGTCCCCAACTCTTCTTTCTGACATATTAACCTCATGCTGATGGTGCTGGTAAAATGAGGAGAATTAGAACAAATGAGATGGAGAAAAGGGATGGCTTAGTAGCTGGTGCTGTGCTTTGGCTACTGTAACAGCATTCCCAGCCTCTTTGGTTCTTCTTCTCTCTTCCCTGTGGCACTCTCCTCTAAATTATCAGTGAATTTTCTTTAGTTGCCTTAAGCTTGCCTAAAGCACGTGGGTGACCTTGGCTGATCTATCATATTCTTACATCTTATATGTCCATGTGCTTCCACCTGGGCAGTGCCCTGAGGCCACTTTCACCAGTTGCCATTCTGGTCTTGCTGGTTCTCAGAAACTGTTGTCTTGTACATACCTCCAGCCAGCTCTTGTACATACCTCCAGCCAGCACAGTTGCTGTAGGTGTGCACAAACCCCAGACAGACATCCTTTTGTGGTTTGCTTTAGAAAGAGGAAGCCTGTGCTTCGCTTTACCCAGGAGGCATTAATTCTGTTACAGTTAATTCTGTAATAAAACAAGGATCACTCTGTGATTTGCACTGCAGTCAAAGGGCTTCAGCTCACAACTCTGCTGGTGTTTTCACTGAGGCAGCGGGTGGCATAGCTTTGTTCTTGCTGTAAATCGCACAAATCTATTCTATTAGAAGGTACGTGAGGAGCTGTGTGATTGTATACATTTATCCAGAAACCTGATGCCTCGATCTGGTATTGGGATTTGTTAAGTAACCATGTAAAATATTTCTTACTTAGTTAAATGCCAAGGTGCTCTCAGTGAGAAGTGTCAAACCTGCTTCTGGATAGATTCTTCTGTTCTAGCCAAAAGCAAATAGCCCTAGATTTTCAAAAGCAGCTTATGATTTGGACACTTTTGCTTTAGGGGGAGTCTTCAGCGTTGCTTTAGAATTCATAGGCCATTTAGAGGATTGTGGAATCATTTAGTACATCTTAGGAATAAAAAAATCCTGATCTTTATGTTTTGGTTCTTAAGTGCAGAGAGAAGATTTACCAGTGTGTCAAGGATACCTGGTGAAAAGAGAGCCAACTGCCATTAGCTATGTATTTCCTTAAGCAGGACTGACTCTATTAAGAGTTTTTTCTATTGTCTCTTCCTTTGGGCTCCTTTACCTCAAACTTCTCTCTTTCCTCCCCTTCACCCCATTGTCTTGTGTTTGCATCTTGAACTACAGCATTAGGCTTTTTGTGTCTCTTGTTCCCTTTCAGTTCCGCTGCTGTTCCCTCTATTGTACTCTTGCATGTGCCCAGAAACAAAGCCTATCTCTGCTGATAATTCCCTGCTCTGAACCTGAAATTTCACACCTCAGAGTGATGATCACCCTTCATTTCACTTCTTTTTTTTTTTTTATTGCATGTTTTAATTGAGTTCCTACTGCAGCCTCGCTTAATGCATCCTGTGAGTGATAGCCAGACTCTAATCAGCCTGCTGTGTGGCAGATTAATCAGGGCTTTACTGCTGGTGATTCAAGCACTGAAAAATTCACTTTTTGTCTCTTCTATTTGTTCCTGTGCTGTTTTAGCAGCCCGCTTCCAGCCACTGCTCCCCAACCTCCGTGGTTAGTGAGGCCTGCTCCTAACCTGCCCTGCATCTCACAGGCAGGGGACAGAGCTGTGACCTGAGAGGCTGGAGGTGTCATTCCTGACTCCGCATTGCTCTTCCAGCCTCCTACAAGTGTTGGCAAAGGGCTGTGCAGCCAGTATCTCCTATACAAAGGCCTGGACCCAGGATAGAGACCTGCACCAGAAAGGTGTGGATGCTGCAGGCTGATGATCCATGATTTTGCAGCTTGCACGAATTGTTGCTTGTAGCCAAACCTTTCCAATAACCTTGCTGTTAAGAGATTTTTATCCCTTTTATAGACTTCAGCAGGCTCACTTGAGCCTATGTGTATAGGCAAAATGCCTAGCAGGCCAATTTGCAAGCTTCTATTTAGACCTCTGCTGTTTGAGTTTGATGATGTGCAGGGTGTGGCATCCCATTCGTGGATCCTTGTTCTGACTTCCAGCGTGCCCAGGGGCCTCCTATGCAGAGACAAGCTTTGCCAGGGAATACTGGGGGTTTGCTTGTCTGTATTATGCCAACAGATGTGCACTGTGACTTCACGTATGCAAACTTTCCACTCTCACCTCCCAGCCTGTGCTGAGTTTTACCATCACACTCACATGGAATCCAAGTCAGTCTCTGTCTGTACCAGATTGCAATACAAATTTTCTCCTCCTTCCCAGCAACCAAGGAGCTGCAGCCTCCCAACACACCTCTTCTTGCCCGTGTTCCAGAACAGGAACACTTTAACCTGTCACCTCTGAGTCTGCTCACTGAAACTGTTCTTGGAAGGGTGTTTGGTGACCTTGTCCAAAGCAATAGAAAGACTTTGGATTTTATTGCTGAAGAGGGAAGACAACCCAACTTTTTCATTCTGGTGCTAGAACACTCTCCAGTGGTGCTTTCACGGTTGTGAAGCCTTCGCTTGACTAGTACACACGAGTGTACGTGTGTATGTGTGCGTGTGCGCGTGTGCATGCATATGTGTAAATACATTTGGAGGGTTTCTTCATTTCAAAACACCTGAACCCATGTTTGTCATTATCCTGTTGGCCTTAATCTAGCTCTTAGATAGTGTGTCTATCTTGCTGCTGTTTTCTATATTGAGCTGGTTTGGAGGAAACAAAAGATTATCTGGTCCCCCTGTAATAATCTGTGTGACTGATGATCTTCATACAGTGTTGTTCAGGGGTGAGATTTTATTTTTCTAACTTTTTCCTACTGTAAAAACTATAGGAGTGTATGGAATGGAAAAGATCTTTACAAAACGGTCTGATAAAGATTTGAGCATTATTTAATAACACCAACAATTAATGATCTGCTGGCAAATAAACGAGCACCATTTCCAGGCCTTTTCCATTACTTACCTTCCCTTGAAAATGCATGTGTATTTTTTCTTTGGATATGGGCTTGTTGGGGCATTTTCTGAGACCGGAGAGATTTTTGATGATTTTGGTGTTCTGAATTAGAAAGAACTTGGATTTTAGAGTCTGGTTCCAGTTCCACAGTCTGTGTGGTTTGGTGGGTGTGGCAAATGTTATGCACATATCTATTTGATGGGATAGAGAGAACTGGTAGAAGGAGTTGCTGATTTCTGAAGGTCATCATATCTTTTTCCATAAAAGCTTAGATGTGAAATGGGAAAAAACCTCGTTGTTGTACATAGGCCAGATTCACTGAATTTTGGGCTGTCTGCTCAAGCAACAAATTTGGCTTTTGAATGTTTTATTTCCACTCCCTCTTCTTGGGTGATGGGAATGTGTGTAAAACACTGCTGAACTGACTGGGTTCCTTCAAACAGGGCAGGTGGAATCAAGGGCTTGTGTTCCTTGTGGATGCTGCTATATTTTTTTCTTCCAAGCACCATTCCTGGAAATAACTATGGTCTTAACCTCTCTCACAGACATTTGTTAGAAGGCTAGAAAGGGCCAATTTGGCCTTTTTTTTTTTTTTTAATTATTATTTTTAAATAGACATGGCATCCAGAAATTATCATCACTATGTCCTGTGGTGGGAATAAGGGACAGAGTACTTTAGGATGGAGTGGACACCTAGAGAGGGTGAGGAGGACGATTTTGAGTCCTAAACCTTATTTCCTGTGAAAGAAATACTGTATGTCACGTGTGTATACTTGTTTGGGGAGCTCAAACACTGTACAGTTTAGTTAAATGCGCTCCAAGGGAGGAGAAACTGTTCCTCAGAGGTTTTTAGTTCATGCTTTGTGTTTAAAGAGGAATATTTTTCTTTAAAAAATAAAAACCGTTAAGTTTTCACCTCAGTGTGATTCTGTTTCTTGCAGAGCTGAATGTTTGGGGGGGCAAAGGAGATGGTATTTGTGTTTGTGTGTGTGTTTGGTCAAATTAACTTTGATCTCTTTGCTCTTTTAAGGCTGACAAGAACTAAGAGAAAGCACAAAGCTTTGTGAGCTTCCCCAAAGCCAGGAGAAGCTCGTTTGGAAGTGGAAGGGGAAGTACATTGTTATACTTTGAAGGCTTTCTATCAATTAAGTGGGAAGCAATCTGCCATTAACAGATGATCTGAGCTTCTGCCCAGATGGAGCTGTGCCCACAGAGGGACCATTCTGTCTTGAGGTCCTGTAGGATAAGGGACTTCCAGTTCCATACCTGTTTTCAGAGAACCCTGACCTCAGCTGATGACTGTAGGATAGTAACGCCAGAACTATTTTGTTTTGTCTGGATTTTCAGTAGTTTGGAAGGCGTGGAGGAGGGGTGTATGGGAGGTACCAAAGGCAGGTGCCTTTGCTCTGATCCAGCCATTTTCCAAACAAAGCCATCTTTTTGTATGTGTCAGCAAGAAAGCAAAGAGGATTATTGAGATGGATAAGGACAGGGCACGTGATGTTCAGTGAAGCCCCAAAATTTATCCCAAGAGCACAGTCATAGTGTCAGAGTGGTCCAGTTATGTGCACACCTTATCATTTGTGTTTATTTGGCACTTAAAGGATTATTTTCCTGTGGGCTGAGAGTCTTCCAAGATTTTGCTTTTATGTGTTATTTTATGGTCTTTATGTTTTTATTTTGTAATGTAATTTAAGAGACCGGTGACATAAGCTTTTAGACATAGGCTTTCTAAGCACAGGCTTCAAAGGCTGTAGTTTTCCTCCATTTATACTTTTATGACTCAGGTTTTACTTTGTTAAAACGTATTGCTAATTTAAGACCCAGCAGTGTATTCTGTCTTGTCTTTAAAAACATGGAGAAAGTTCTGTGCATGGCTGTGCAGGAAGGGGTGCGCTTCTCAGACCCTCTTCCTTTCTCCCCATCTTCCTTCAGTGGCAGAGACATGTTTGGCTCTGCAATCTGGTTTTATTTTCAGCAGTGGTGTGTCTTTACATTCTTTTCCATTACACAGGGCTAGCAGAAAAACAACTAAACCTGGGTCAATACAGGTGAGTCTTCCTGTGCTCCATCAAAGAGCTTCCTTCTCGTGCTGTTGGCTGATTTGTTATAGCCAGTAGGGATGTTTCATTCTTAATAATTTCAATATTTTCATTCAGCCCAGTGAAGGCTTTCTGTTGAAAGACCTGTATTTTTAAAATAGTAGACCTGACAGCATTGTTTGACCCACCACTGTCCAGCTACTGTTGACTGGTTTTGAAAGTGAGAACAGCAGCCTGATAGTCATCAGTGGTTTCCTTCTGTCTCTTCGCTCTGTACAACTTTTGGAAAAGAGGAACTGAATCCTTCCAGAAGAGTGAGTCATGATTTCTTTGTTATTAAGGGCTGTTGGTGGTTTTTTGTTTATATAAAAAATAATAGTGATCAAAGGAACACTTTTCAAAGGAGGGACATGTGTTTTAATTAAATTACTGGCATCATCCCACTAGTGATTCTCCACATACGGATGGATTTTGAAGCTTTTGGTGAATTGTGGTGCTTGCTCGAATGCGACACTGGTAAAATCGAGGCTGCTGCAGCAGAGAGCTCTGCTCTTGTGCCGTTCCCCCTTGGTACCTGCAAGCATCCACTAAGCTGCCACTTCCCCTGCGGGTGCTGGGGTACCAGCAGGGACAGGGATGATGCTTCGCGGCACATAAGTGCCAGATGTGTTTGCATCTGGAAGAGATGTACAGCTGAGCATCTGATCTCACCGAAACGGTAAGATTCAATATATTTGACTGGTTTTACTGCAGGTAACCTACCGTCCAGAACTGAACTTTGCTGGAGGTGCCCCCGCCACGGCCTTTCAGCCCTTGCCCCCGGTTCCCTGCGGTCCGAGGGGCTGCTCCTCTCCCGCAACACACAGACACACACCCCGGCGCCCTCTTTGACCCTCGGTATTTGGGTTTGCCAACCCAAAGCGACGTCCTGACCCACCCGCGACCCCAAACAGCCCCAAAA
>VXBJ01001582.1:29390-88783 GCA_013400055.1 Nycticryphes semicollaris
AGAGGGTTTAGAGGAGCAGCGGCGGGGCCGGCAGCGCGGCGGGGCCATGGGGGACGCGGACACCGGAGAGGCGGCGGGCAGCCCGGGCGCGGTGGAACCGCTGCAGAAACCTCCTTACTCCTACGTGGCGCTGATCGCCATGGCCATCCGGGCCAGCCCCGAGCAGCGGCTACCCCTCAGCGGTATCTACGCCTACATCGCCGGCCGCTTCCCCTACTACCGCGGCTGCCCCAAGGGCTGGCAGAACAGCGTCCGCCACAACCTCAGCCTCAACCCCTGCTTCCGCCGCCTGCCCCGCCGACCCGGCCCCGCCGCCCCCGGCCGCGGCGGAGACTGGGCGCTGGACCCAGCTTTCCAAGACATGTTCCCGGAGGGTGACTATCGCCGACGTCGCCGACCGCGCCGACCGATTCCTCCCTCCCCTCCGCCGCTGCCGCCGCCGCCCGCTGCCGCCGCCGCCCCTGCTCCCTGGCCGCTGCCACTGCCCCCGCCGCCGCTCCCCGGCGGTCCTCCGCACGGTGCCTGGCAGCTGTCGCTGTCCCGGGGATGCCGCTGTCCCGAGCTGCCTGGTTGGGGCCCGCACGCCTTCCTGGGCTCCCCCGCCTGGCCGCTTGCTGGCGGGGCGAGGGTGGCTGTGTGTCCGGGCGAGCGGGACCCATCGGTGACCTGCGAGTGGGGGGTGAAGCTGCCCTCCTCCTTTAAATAAGGTCCCCGAGGGGAGATGCGCTGCTCCGGGACGGGCGCTCTTTGCTTGGCAGAGCTTGAGGTGTTGCGGGTTTTGTGAGGGGGGACGACAGGACTTAATCATCTCGTCTGGGTTCCTGAGAAAGTGCCTTAAAATCGTTCAGCTATGCTGAAATGCCTGAAGGAAGACCAGTCCGAAAAGTTCCCGTTGCAGTGACTTGAGATGTGCCACCTTGTTTCGCTCCTCTGTGCCATGAGGAGTGTGAATTGTACTCCGGCGCTGCTTCATCCATTGGGATTTGGGGATGGGGGGTGAATGGTGGTGGTGGGGTGTTAGGATTCTGTTGTTTGAACCCTCAGGCTGAAGGGGGCCGCAGAACTTGAGCGAGCTGTAATCAGTATCTTGTCTTCTCCAACCGGAAAGTACACGAAGAGGCGTGTAGATGCTGGTCCTTGCAGAAGTGAAGCTTGATCTGCGCAGGGAAATTACTTTTTCTGGCATCCTTAAAGTCATTTTGGAGCTTTTCTTTCAAGGCTTGTGAAAAAGAAGTTTCTGTATTTTTTGGTTTGGGGAAAAAAAAAAACCAACCACCAACCCAACAACAAAAGACACCCCCCAAAGACCTTTGGAGTAACACTGGGAACCTTGAGGGTTTATATTTGAAGTGAATTTATATGGAATTTTTTATGCAGTAAAGGGTTATTTTCTATTGTTGCTTGTTATATATGTTCATTGTTAACGTATTTCTTATAAATGATGTTATAATTGCTACATAAGGGTCTTTTGCCCTTTTAATTTTGGAGGGAGTAGTTTCTATGCATTTCCCTCAGAATAAGGGTTCACAGGCAAAATACGCTTCTAAGTAAGAGCTGTGTTTTAAGGGAGAGAAGAGTTCAAGTGCTCTTAGGTGAAGAGCAGCACTTGTTGAATGTTATATTTTATTACTTGTTTAATAAATAGTACTTCCTAAGAGTTGTGGCTTCAGAAAGTACTTAAACTATTTTGATGTTTTCTTAAAGATCCTTGAAAGAAGGTGCCACTTAAATCCAGTTTTATACTTGTTATTTTATACTTTGTTACACTTACAAAATGATTCTGAATGTCATCTTTGAACTCTAGCAATATGATACAAATAGCGCTGGAAATGCTGCTAGGTTTAGCTGGGGTAACAGTTCTGCAGTTGTTCTTGCAGGATGCCAATGTATTAAAGATACTACAGTTTTAAATTTTTTAAGGTTGCTCTTTCGTTTTCCTTTGGTCTTATTTTTTCATGTAGCTCCTGATAATCTTGAATATTGAACCGCTTGCTCTAGTTTGAAAAACTGTGTTTGAGCTTTGGTTATAAAGTCAGTTTAGTGCCCAAAGTGGAATGCAAGTACATAGGAATTGTCTTTTGAAGATGGTGGTAAGTCTGTGCACATTTGAAACAAATTCTTTGATTCTTCTAGGGGTTTTGTATGGTTCTGTTCTAACTTTGGCAAAGTCCCTGCTGTGGTACACAATATAGATCTATGTGGTCTTCTGGTACCTGAAGGGGGCTGCAGGAGAGATGGGGAGGGACTCTTTGTCAGGGACTGGAGTGATAGGATGAGGGATAAAGGTTTTAAACTGAAAGAGGGGAGATTTAAATTAGATACTAGAAAGAAATTCTTTGCTGTGAGGGTGGTGAGACCCTGGCCCAGGTTGCCCAGAGAAGCTGTGGCCGCCCCATCCCTGGAGGGGTACAAGGCCAGGCTGCATGGGGCATGGAGCAACCTGGTCTGGTAGGAGGTGTCCCTGCCTAGTGGAACTGGATGATCTTTAAGGTCCCTTCCTTGTGCACTTATGCATTAACTGTTTGCCCAGCTATTAAATAATTGTTTCCTTATGCATAAACCAACTTTGCCCTCGCAGATGAACCAGTTGTGGGCTTACGCCTCAATTTTTGCTCATGCACAGACTCATTATGCCTTCAGGCATAAACTAATTGCTTGTGCGTAAAATAATTGTGCCATCCTGCTGTCAGAGTACGGTGTAGCCAGTGTTAGTGAGATGGTCCTGGACTCTGATAATATCCTCTTTCTTCTCTATTGTGTAGAGCACTTGTGAGGAGTGCAAGTGCCTACTTTTGTGGGTGTTTGTGCCTCCCATATGTGAATCTCCAGACCTAGAAGAAAAAGGGAATCAAGTCTTGGAGGTTTGCTCGGGGTTTTCCCTCTGGCCTTAACTGTAGCCCCAGGGACAGGCACCCTCACTCACTGACTCCATCACACCCCACGAAGAATGGGATTTTCTCATTTTCTCTTCCCCAGGTAAAGCTCCAGTGTGTGGGGTTTCCTTAGGAACCCTGTGGTGGCTTGTAATCCTGCATCCCAGGTGGCCTTTATGCAGTCAAAACAGTCTTGACTCAGGAAATTTTTCATTAATTGAATTTATTGCCAGTTAGTTCAACTTCTGGTCCCTGATTTAGTGACTGGGAAAATAAAAACAACACATAAACAAGGCTACACATGGGGAAAAGCCTTTCCTCGCTCTTTCCCCAGGCTCCGTTTAAGCAAGCACCTATACTTTTTCCTAGGCTCAACTTCCCTTGTTTTCACCGGGATTTGTGTTCAACCCATCCCAGTTCCTCTGGTGGGGAGGGGGGTAACAAGTGCAGTAGGAGGTTGGTTATCTGTGTAAGAGTTTCTGTATGCTGCTTCTGGGCCTTCTCGCTGGTTTTCTGTCACCTGTGGGCTCTCAGTAGGGTGTCTGGGTTATCTTAATTGTGCTAATTGTACCTTCCTGAGTGAATGAATTAAAGGCTGCCATTTATACCCAGTGCAGGCTGCAAAGCCGGGCCATAAGAGAGGGGGTTTTGAAAAGGCTTCTCTGGGGATTTTTTATGTGGAAAACCCTCTGTTGGAGAGGGGCAACAGCAGCTCCAGTTTTTGAAAGGCCAGTTAGTCATTTTTCTGAGGTAACCTAATGTTACCCGAAGGTGTGGTGCTGGCTGGGGAGTGCAGCTCCTTCCCCTCAGCCTGCCCAAGTGCCCGGGAGCAGCTGCAGCTCATCTCTGCTAACGAGGGCCAGAAGCTTCTCTTCAGGCACTGCCAGCCTCAGGGAGCTGTGGTGGGCCTAAGGGGCTCTCCTAGCTTTAGGGAGCCCATGGCTTTCTGTCAGCTCCAGGTTTCTACAAGGCGTGTATCTCTGTGTGGAACCTTAGCCTTTTTGGATTGCAGGTGCTCAGTACAGGGGATGGAGTGAGGTAAGTGGCGGCAATTCCTTACTTCCATAATGGCCTGTTGGGTGACTGGGCTCCCTCACAGCCGGCTGCCTGAGGGGAGCTCTCTGCCTTCACCGTTGTGGGCGTTCTTTTGTGTGTACTCCCACCAAATCCATAGATAGTGCTGTTTTTATGTGCCCTTAAGTAAAGATCACTCCTACCCTCATTATTCCTTTGGAAAATAAGAGATTATAAGGAGTGTATAAAGTGGACTTTATAGGCCAAAGGAAAGAGTCCAGGTGGTTTTCTGGGAGGCTGTGTGCCTGTGGCTCATGAGGTACTCAGCAGTGTGGGCTTTGTGTGGTTTGGAGTGAGGTATTTTTTTACTAATTTCTGTTTTGTATGTGTTGTGGAAGCAGCTACAGGCTTCAGTCCTGGGCCAGGACCCAGCTGAGATGGGCAGAACAGAGAAAAAAAATAAAATTGTTCATATCTATAACCATTTACAGTAGTTTACAATGAAACAAACACCTCAGTGTATGGGGTTGTGCAGGCTCTTGTAATCCTGCATGTAGCAGGACATAAACATGTCATGTTCAGAAGTAGACTTTGCTAGTGGTTTTTGTGGGGATTTTTTTTGTTGTTGTTATTTCCTGTTTTAATTTTCAGATGACTCTGTGACTCTAGGGTCTGAGGTGTTCATTCTTGCACAAGAGATGAGGGAAGAGCACAGTGGAAATTATCAGCTACATCAAAACTAACTAGTTAATTTGGGTGCTGGACGTGATAATCCTGAGATTTTTTAATATTAAGCATTTCAAAGTGTTTCAGTTTGGAATTTTACAGTTGCACTTAAATTTGGGAGCAGCTAATTTATTATTGATCCCCATCTTTGCTGATTTTGTAGCCAGAATTTCTTTTCTATGTCTGAAAGCTTTCAAAGACTGTCTTATCCTTCATCTTTGTGTGCACTTCTCTGAGTAAATAAATGCTCTTCACAATTAACTTTGGCTTTTAAAGGGATTGGGGGAAGGATATGTTCTTGGTGTTTGGGGATGGAGTATTTTTGTTTGGTTGGTTTGGAGGGTTTTTTTAAGTCTTCAGGTTTTTCTGAAGCAGTTCTAATTCTTAACTTTTCTGGATGTGTTTAATTATAACTGTAGTTTACCAATAGACTTCTGTGTAATAATCTTCACAGCTGCAGCATTCAGGCTCTTGGTGCTTCTATCCAAAGAATGTTTACTATCTAGAAAAGGAAATTGTGGTCAAGGACATGAGGCTCTGTCTTATTTGACAACTACAGAAGAGACACTAGAAATGACATTTCAAGTTTTATGTAACTATAAAGACATAGCAAGAGCTCTGGTTATATGTTAGTTTTCTAAAGAACAGGAAATGGATATGAATGGGACTCAGTCCTGACAGATGAAATTGTGTATTAGAAACTGGACTTCTAAGTCGTAAGATAACTTGGTTTTTTGTTTGTTGGGTTCTTTTTTTCCTGATCTTTGAGCACAGCTTGTTGAAAAGACAGATTTCTTAGGATTAAGTGGTAAAGGTCTAAAGGGATAGTAGCAGTTGCAGGGGTAGAGCTATTCCAAGGCTTGATTGTATCAGCAATCGCACAGTAGCTGCTGTGGGATCATAAGCCAGGCAAAACCGAATTGAGTGGTGTGCAATGGATAAAATGTAGGTGATGCATGAAACGCTGAATGTCTTGTAAGCAGTAGGACCTGTGAAACAGAATACAGGCGAAGCACGAGAAAGTTATCTCGAGTTGTCTGTTAAATCCAATTTTAAGATGCAGGTTGTAATCAAATAGGCTCAGGAGTGCATCAAGAAATACTTAATAATGCCGTCAAGTTATACAAGGTAATCATAGATGCAGGAATTCTATGTCTGTTCAGCCATTGATTTTAATCTCTGTTAAAAAAAAGTAAGTGCATCAAGCTTTTGAGGGCACATGGAAGAGTGAAGAACTTTGTCCTCTCTCTCACCAGTGGGTACATGTCTTATGTTGGCCCTTCATTGCTTTTGGCAGCCTGTTTAAACTGGTAAGAGCGATTTATTTGCCAGCACTCTATAGGTTCCGCAGTTTTTTCCATTTGTGATTGCCACTAGGTGGTGCGTTTGTGCCAGCATGCCAACGTCAGCTGCCATGGGTCTAGTGAAAGACCTCTGCATCTCCATCCCCTCTGCAAAATGAAATGATAAATACATGTTGGACCAATGCCATGGGGATATCCTAAAAGTCTGCAAATGAAGATGGGAAGGGGAATTCAACTGCCATTTTCACCTGCAGTGGCTTCTCCTGCTCACCCCCTCTCAGGAGCATCCCCAATTGTGCTGGGCTCAATTTTTCATAGAATCATCTGGGCCAGAAGGGACCTTCAAAGGTCATCTAGCCCGACCCCCTCGCAGTCAGCAGGGACACCCCCAACTAGACCCGGCTGCCCAAGGCCTCATCAAGCCTCCCCTAGAATATCCCCAGAGAAGGGGCCTCAACCACCTCCCTGGGCAACCTGTTCCAGTGCTTCACTACCCTCACTGTAAAGAACTTATTCCTAATATCCAATCTAAATCCGCTTTTCTTCAGTTTAAACCCATTGCCCCTCGTCCCGTCACTACATGCCCTTGTAAATAGGCTCGCCCCAGCCTTCCTGTAGGCCCCTTTCAGGTACTGGCATGTTGCTATTAGGTCTCCCCAGAGCCTCCTCTTCTCCAGGCTGAACAACCCCAGCTCCCTCAGCCTGTCCTTATAGCAGAGGTGCTCCAATCCCTTGATGATTTTTGTGGCCCTCTTCTGGACCTGCTCCATCAGGTCCGTATTATCTTCAGGGCTCCAGACCTGCACACAGTATCCCAGGTGAGGGCTCACCAGAGCAGAGTAAAGCAGAATCACTTCTCTGGACCTGCTGGCAACACTTCTTTTGATGCAGCCCAGGATGCGATTGGCCTTCCGGGCTGCAAGTGTACCCTGCCTGCTTGTGTCCAGCTTCTCGTCCATCAGCACCCCCAAGTCCCTTTCCTCAGGGCTGCTTTCTAATACCTCGTCGCCTGGTCTGTATTGATACCAAGGATTGTTCCAGCCCAGTTTCATAACCTTGCACTTGCTCCCATTGAACCTCATGTGGTTTACTTGAGCCCACCTATCCAGCCTGTCAAGGTCATTTTTCTTAAGGTGATGGAGCCCACGCACACGTTCACTGAGATGTAGGTGGAATTTACTGTATCCCTTGTAAGAATAGTAGGGATGCATGTGGCTGGGCTATCTGTGGTCCAGGTGTTTGGATCTCAGACCATATTGTAAGGGACCCTGTTCTTCCTATTCTCATGCTCCTTGTTGCACCTGCTTTGTCCTTTTTTTGAGCAGGCTTGGATAATTAGCCATGGTCCCAATAGCAAATAGGTAGGTCTCTTACATGGGTATGTTGATGTGAGTGCCACAGAAGAGTTAATCATCTCTTCTAGCTGTCTGCCTTCTCCAGAGGCTCCTTCAATTGTCAGCAGAGATGGTCTCTTCCAAAGAATGATTCAGAGCGTTCAGATGAAGGCCCTGCTCTGAATCACTGCGTGTAGGAGCATCTCTCTTCACTAGTTATTTAAAAAGACAAAACAGAAAACCCAAGAGCCCTGGAAGGCTATTTGGCCAGCTCTGCCAGTGAAGAGAGGTGCTGGGAATCCCCCTCAGCCTCATTCAGGCACTCTCACACACCCCCACTCCCTGCTTTACTTCTGTGGCAGGAACAGAAAACTGCAGTGTTGGCTGCATTTAAACCAGGGGCATTGTTTGTGGTTTTGCATGGCTTTTTTAGCAGCTCAGAAGTACTGAGGCCTCTCCTGTGTTTTGCATCCCTCTTGCAGCAAGAGACTCTTATTGGTAAACCTCTTTCTCCTGGGTTTGTGACTGCTTTCAGAAAACTTGACCTCTGCTTATTTTTCTTCAAGTTATAGCCTTCGGTCAACATTCTTATAGGTTTTACAAATAAACCACAGCACAGCTTATCCCTTTGCAAGCAATACAGGGGCTTTGAAAATGACTGAGGAAATACTGCATTTCCCTTTCCCACCAGTAGATATCAGACTGTTTAGTTCTCTTCCATTGCGTTGCCCCACATTTATCTTCACTCCTTTCCCTTTTGGTTTAGTAATTTAAAAAATCTGTTTTATTTGTTATTAACAGTAGAAAAGAAGGACAATTCACCTGTGTACAGTGGTGAATTAGTACAGATATAAAAGACTTTTGGTGGATAAAATCTGAGGCAAGTACAGTGTAGGGAGATGCCGTGCTGATGTCTTAATGTGTGAAGGGCTATAACTGATCCCGAGCTGTCACTCGCTATGGGATGTGTCAGGTCATTTTGTGACTTCGTATTGTGAGCTGTTACCTGCTGTGGCTCAGGCCGGGCCTGCTTATCCCGCCTGCATTCTCTGTAAATGTTGAGCCCTGGTCTCCAGAAGCAGTAGCCAACCTGTGTTTTGTGGTTTAGCTTTTTCCCTTGCTCTCAACATCACCAGGATTCCTGTGACACTGCTTCTTTTCCTTTTTGTTTTATCCAGTTAGTTGGCTGACATAAAATAAATGTGGTTACGTGCAGAGATAAATAAATTGGAAATAATTTTATGTGAAATGGAAGCCAGAGAGTTTCCTTGCTTTGCCAGGTGTCTGCTTGGCCTTTCTGTCCCTACTGGTGTTTTTGTCCGTAACTGTTGTTTCCTCATCTCCACCCTTTTACCTCTCAGCCTTATATAGAAGGCTGAAAAGATAAGGGTGTGAGCAATGAAAACTTCTGCAAAATAGAAACCTTTCTGTCAGAAGTTGCTAACAGAGGGTGAGTTGGGAGAGCTGTGAATACCATGAGTTGTAGCAAGTTGATCCACAGTCCCTCTTCAACAGATAGATGCAACATAGAATCCTTACTCCTTAAACAGGTTATATACGGGTGTAAAAATGGTGCTAAGAGCTGTTCGTATGCAGCAAGTCATAGACAAAGCTCGAATAATCTGTAGAATGGTCTTTGGTAGATATTTGAAGCTGCAAATCTGAACTCTTGGGGATAAGGCCATTACATGGATGTGGAGCTGCCGGTGGAGTAGAGTCTATTTTGACCTGCTTCTTTTACTCTTTTTGGAGTAGAAGTTAGTCTTATGTTACCTCCCAAAGCTAAGTCTGGCTTTAGGACTTTTCCTATGCACAAGGGACCAAAAATGCTCTATCCAAGCTGCAAGAGAACAGTACTTCAAAAAACAAGCTCATTTGCGGAGGCTGCAAAAGTGACAAAGGGGCAACAATTCAGACTTGTGCCTCCCTTCAAAAATCCCTCCTTGGCCTGCAAGAATTGCAGCAAAACTTGTTGAACTTCTTGAACCTAGTGTGCTCAAAGCGGTAGCTGACAATGGTGGAAAGGCCAGCTGACTTAGCAAGGCATAAGTAACACGAGAGAAGAGAAGGAGAGGCAAGGAGCAATCCCAATTCCCAGTGTGAGCAAGACAGGAGCTCTGAGAAGGAGGTGTCTGGGAAACGGTGCTTCATGCGTTGTCTGGAGAGAGCTAAGTCACGGCTTCCATGCCCCCAGATGCTCTGGGTGTGCTGCACCCTTGCTCCTGCAGCATTCCCAGAGTTTGGCTGCAAGATGCAGGGCTGCTGCATGGCCAGAGGCTGCACCCAGCCAATCCCCATCAGCACAGCTTCTTGAAGACTGAGCACAGTCTTGCCTTTTCTGCTGCACAGGAGTGGACGGTGTGATTTAAGGACTTATATTGGTAGTGACGTGTAGCAGGCACTCCAGGAACCTCTGACGCCTGTGGGTTTAATCTGCCTCTCTTAATATCAGCTGCAGTCCCACCTCCCCTACCAAGACTGCAGAACCTAGTGAGATGTGTTTCCCTTCGTGCTGCTGGATTTCCCCTCCCTCAGTGGCTCTCTGGCTGTGCAGCTCCGTAACCGGTTTCCCGTCAAGAGCAAGAGCAGCTTTTCTCACCCAAAGCATGGCCTGTGGTAAGGGGGTGGGAAGGGAAGAGGGGGTGGGGTGCGTCTTGGGGGAGCTGTTGCTGCTGCAGTTTCGTGCCTCAATCTGTATTCTCTCTCTTCTCTGCATGGCTTCCTGTTTTTTCACACCACTGCTCTTTGAAACAACAAGCTGCAAGGAGGACGTGGGGTGGAGGTTGGTAGGCTGGAAGAAGCCTCTGGCGATACTTGCAGAAGGTTTGGGCTCTGGAAAAGGCCTAGGTGTTCCTCTGGGTGTTGTGCCACTGTAGAAGCGGCTCTCAGAGGCCGTGGTGCTGGTTTATGCCTGTGCTCAACAGAAATACATGACCCCGTGCCGTGTGATTGCAGAAGGAATGTCTCTGGCAGTGGTCTGCCCCAGCTGCTCCTGAACGGGCAAAACTCAAATTTGCCCTATACTTTGGCATTTTGTGATAATAAGTCAGACGTAGTCAGTGTCAGAATAAATCTGAAAGACAAACTACCACCAAACTCCTGCAGAATTTGAGGTTGTATAGTTATAAAAAAACCACCCAAAAAACCCCAAACCTGGACTGCATGGGTTTGGTTTTACTTAGTGTGTGAAAGGAGCAAGCATCTACATTCACAGTGCCACGGTTATGAGTTGCCCTACCTTCCCCTGACCTCGGGTAGCTGACAGTGTACAAACCCTGGGCGATGGCGAATGGCTCAGAGGAGTGATTCCCAAACTGTGAGGCAGACAGCAAATCAAATCGTTTGCAAAGAACAGAAAATTCTTGGAAGGTGTGACTTCTGTCTTTCAGAGGACTGACAGCATTCATAGAAAACAAAGAAGTTCCAGTAGGAACTCTGCTGTCAGTGTAATTCCTGTATTTACTACTATGTCTTCTCCCGTGTTTTGAGAGGGGGAAATGTTCTGTTTGATCATCAGGCAAAATGTGAAGAAAGTTGTGTCTAAGATAACACTTGGACAAGGGAACTGCACCAGGAGGTGTCCTGCTTGAGTCAAGCCTATAGTAGAGTCCTTTCCTGAATGGGATTTGTTAATGATGATACTTGAAAGCATTTTTTTCCCGTTTCCTTCAGACTTAACACAAGTGAGTCTCTAGTTAAATCCATAACTCCTCTTCAGTATATTAAGAATTTGAGGGAGCTGCTCTACCACATAGGACCAGTATTGTTTACTTCAGGATCTGATCTGTGCTCTTGCTCAATACCAGGCACTTGGGAGAGAGGCACGAGGAGTCTGGCATGATTGTTGCAGGATGGGAGATTATATTTAATCTGGAATAACTGTTGCTGCCTTGTCTGCCAGTGAGTCAAAGATAAATTCACTGGAAGCAAAAATTTTTGAGGAACGGAACTAGGTGGCTACAGATAACTTTGGTTCGAGGCATGAGACAAATGTGTGTTTCTGAGATGCTATTTTTATGGGTGACGTTAGAGCCTTGGTTTGCTAACGTCTTGCTAAGTGACTTCAAAAGCTGCTCCTCTGGAGCTGAGTTGCTGAGTCCAGAGAAAGGTAAATAGAGGATTAGGTTGCAAAGTTTTGTTCTGGCAATGGTTCCCCTCTGCAGGAGGTGGATGGGCAGCCAACTGAGCACAGCTGCTTGTGGAGTTCCTTGCTTGCCAGACAGGGCTGTAGGAAGGAGATGAAAAATGGGAAAGATTGCATCAATTATTGAGCCTTGTAAAAATAATTAGCAAGACGCCAGCAGGCAAATGGGCAGGGAGGAGGAGAAAAACAGCTGCCAAAGCATGGAAAGATAGGACTTCACTGGAGACAGAAAAGGAAAGGGAATTGGGTAAAGCACCCCTCTAATCAGTGGCTAGGGAGAGAGATGAAAAATTAATGTATGAGCTTTGCATACATATTAGAGCAGGGCA
This sequence comes from Nycticryphes semicollaris, assembly GCA_013400055.1. Lineage (NCBI taxonomy): Eukaryota > Metazoa > Chordata > Aves > Charadriiformes > Rostratulidae > Nycticryphes > Nycticryphes semicollaris. The sequence goes on from VXBJ01001582.1 coordinate 41,115, forward strand.
AGGAGGGAGGGGACATCTCCTCATTTCAGTTGTCCTCTCTTGGCTTCCACCAAAGGCTCCTGCAGATTAAATGCTATTTTTGTGGTACTTCAACGGATGCTACCGGTGGTACCAAGTATAACCAGTAATGTAAGGAGAGTCAAAAACACCTTGTGCAAATGTTTGCTGAGAAGCATTGCCTAGCTTTTCCATGTAGGAATTGGTACCAGGGCTGTACAGGAACTGGCCAGAATGCTGGTTAATCCTGGTTCCCAAATGATAGGAACAGGCATCCATTAGGATTCAGTTTTCTCCTTCATTTTACTGTTCCCTCCAGAGTCACCAGCAAGTGTATGAATGATTTGTGCACTGTAATGCTGTGGTATCTGACTTGTGGGCAGAGCTGCCTACTGTGACACAAGGGTGTAGTTAATCAGATTTAAAAGTGAGTCTCCACTGGGTGCTGATTGGTGATTGATCATCATCGGTGATTTCATGAGGTGATGCCTGTTCATGTCTTCCAGATGACTTCCTAGGGTTGTTATCTGCCGGATTTGTTTCCTATGGCATGTCTTCCAGGCACCTCTGTGTAGAATTTACCAGATGTTCTCTCCTCCTGGAGAGCTGCATCTGCCTGGTGTCTCACCCGGCTCTGTGCAATTTCTTGCAGAGATTTTTTTTTTCTGTATTACCTAAGCAGATTTTTGTTTCTGTAAACCTGTGTGATGTGTGCAGGTAGAAAAGAAAAGCTACAACCATCCTGTATATTAAAGGAAACAGCCTGTCAGTTGGCAGTTCCCAGTCCTCCCACCAGAGTGTTGTTCTTCACTGAAGGCAACCAGCTGAAAAGGGTGGGGAACACTACAGGGAGAAGTCCCATTGCAGCCAGGGGACTTCTGAGCACTTGCCATCTGATGTGCTCCTTTCCTTCAGGCAGAGGACAACTACACACATGTACTACAGGGTGATTCACTCGCCTGTGATAAGATCTAACAGATATCTTAGTTGAAGTAAATAAACCAGTGTCAGTGTAAACTTAATGGCTGTCTTTACTAGAGCTCAGTTGCCTCTCTGTAATGGAAAGTTTCAGGGAAACTTTGGGGGAATTTGCACACCTGCAATCAGAGCTGTTGACTCCTCATTCAGAGCAGAGAAAAACGTTTTCAGAATCAGTTATGGTACTTTTTTGCCTTTTTTTTTTCTCCACTGATGGCCTCTTCCTCTATTTTTTGCAATGTAAGAGAAGCAGTGTGAAGGGTTTCAATTTTCTGCTATGAGACTGATCCCAAGGGAGGGTACTGCTGGACAATTCACACTCAGTGATCTTCTCGTGATGCTGGCAGCAATGGAGGAAGACCACTTTCTCCTTGATCCAGATGATGGCAGTACTGTTTACTGGGCCCATCCAGTCTTTGCTGATCCCAATGTGGGCAGAACTGCCAGGACGTGTTTACCCATGCCAGCTTGTACAAGGTCTCCAAAGTACAGCCAATGGAGCAGGCACAATGACGAGCTGGAAACACTGATCATCAGGAAGGTGATTAAAAAAAAATAATCAAGATTTGATTGTTCAACAGCTGGTTATTTTGCTATCTGAAGGGAAAGATTTTGCTCTGTGAGCACTCTTTCCTGTACAAGCTTGTCAGGTGTCCTCATCTTCCCTTTTTTTGCACCATAGCAGGATTTTATACGCTGATGGAGTGTCTGGTGTTTCAGGAACAGAAGGCAGGGCTAGCCTCTGTTTCCCACCACCACCCCCTGCCACATACAACCTCCCAACACAAGCAGAGTGCAGGGGAATAAGAAGCAGCAATCAATAAAGCATTGAAGGAAGAGAAGAATGGTAAATAAATAATGTGCATGGAGGCATAGTTAGGGCATGACCTGTTAGGGCTGAATGATCTCTAAGTGTGTGCTGTGGCTTGGGTTGTAATGGCATGACATTAAAAACCCATACGGCATCATCAGGAGCTCTGTCTTCTCAGAGGGCATTTGTCTGGCTCCAGGGTGTAAGCTAGTACAAGTGTGACAGGCTGGGAAATAGCACAGGAAGAGAAATGCTTCTGTGAAAGGAGAAGTCTGAGGAAGAGGAAGGATGTATTTTTAGTGTCAAAGGTTTTGTGAATTTCTTTTTTGTTTGCCAAAGGAATCACATGTGTAGTAGCTAGGTGTATTTTTCTTGAGGGCTTTTGGGGGTGTGGAGGAAATGTCTTTAAAGGCCCCTCTTCTTTGCTGACGTTTCTTTAGAGAGTTTAATGAGCATCTCTGGCTCCCCAGGGTGTCCCAAAGGAACCTGATGGGTGAGCAGGTGGGCAGTGTGTAGTCACCAGAGAAGCAGACAGTAAACACTGCCATTTGGGGTTCACTGGCCATGTGTCTGTAGGCGGCTCATTAACCTGTTGGGCATGTGACTGGTGAGCCACACATCTGGCAAGCAGATAATCACAGCAAGAGGCATTGCCAGCCACGTCTTGCTTTCACCCCCCACTTCTCCAGCCTGCATAGCTCAAGACAGTTGCTGATGCTGTTGGCAAGTTTGCAGGCCATGTGCATCCTCACCGTGGTGACAATGATGGGATGACCCAGCTTGTGAAGCACAGCAAGCTTCATCCTACAGGCAGTTCAGTGCCTGTAAGTTCTTTGGAGAGTGCTGAAGCCAGAGCTTCCCTGCAAAACTTCTACCTGATGGCATCTCTGAACTCTCAGAGCAAAGCAAACAAAGTTTCCTGCTGTTCCTCGTTATAAGAGCACTACTTTTTGGCTGAGAAAATAGCAGTTTCAAATGGGATGGTGAAGAGAGACTTTTTGCTGACACTCACATAAATTGAATAGTTCCCTTTTCTGGTACCTTGTTTCTTGTTGCTAACTCTTTCAAAACTTTCTAGAAGTAGGGTTTTATGGTCAGGTCATTGGAAGCAAGTTACATCCCTTCTTGTGGTATTCTAGTAAATGGGTGTATTCGGTCTGTTTTCAAGTGGTGTCCATGTTTCTTTGTATCTGCAATGCAAACTCCAGACCATTTCATTCTCAAAGTCACACAAAGCCATGTGGCTTTGGCAATATTACTGTGCTGTACATAATAGTGCATACCTATGAAGCTCTTATTTATGGAAAGAGGTTGCACAGATTTCACTGAATTTTTCCATTCAATTTCCAAGCCTAATTTTCAAAGCACCACTTTGCCAAAGTTGTGCATGAACTCAAGGACACAATCCATCTCTCTTTTCACAGTGGTGTGCCCCTGGTTTCTTCCTGCAGGCATCTGAGTGTCATTCCTCTTACTGCCCAGGAGCTCTGCTGCCTACACTTGTCTGTTACTGTCCTCTCCTTACCCCTGCCATTTTCTCATTTTATCCGGGAGACTTTGCTTTGTGTCTTCCTACCCATGGCCTTTGGAAGAAGAGCAAATTGAAAATCTGGCACCTGACTGTAGCTAATTTACACCAGTCGCTCAAAACACTAAACAGCAAGTGGGTAGGAAGAAGGAAATGAGAGGTTGAGGTTTTTCCTGTTGCAGGTAACAAGGAAATAAAATGGGAAATTCAATGCAAAGTTGTTATCCTGCTGAGCGCCCCCCAACACCAAAGTCTGCCAGTGTTTATGGCTGTTACTCTTTGTTTAATTATTTCTCTTAGTTTGAGGGTAAAGCTGGACTTCAGGTCTCCATGATGGTGCAGAACGGGCTTACAGCAGAGACAATTTAGAAGAAGGACTTCAAGGAACTCTGAATAAGACCAGAAATTTTCCTCTTTAAAAGAGATGGGGGTTGAGTTTAGTGTTCTTCTCACACTAAAACAAAAGCTGGCTATTGAGGACCTAGCAAAAATAAAGCCATATCACATTCAGTCGAAGATCGTTACAACTTTCCAACCAAGTGACTGAGCAGTTGTATATGCAAGGGTGTGTGAACTGTGGTAATTTATGTTATATTGCTGTCCTGTTAAAATGGAAAAATCACTTGGGGAAAGCCTCAACCACAGTATTACTCAGGGCTGTAAAATGTACAAATATGAAGATAGGCTGTAAATACTTCTAGTAAGCAATTAAGACTGCACATGGAAACTGCCATAATTCAATTGATTTAATAATTAATATTCAGTGTTGTTTACCAATATGGACAGGTTTATTACCTGTTTAGGAGTAGGTGACTTCTTCAATGTGCTAGACTGAGCTAAAGCACAAGTTAAATGAGTGGAACTTCTACGGGAAGCTTCTACTATGAAAATAATAGGGAAAAAATATTCCTTTGCTTTTTCCTTTTTTTTTTTTTTTTTTTCTCCCCTTTGGGCTATCCCAAAAAGCTTTTTTTTTTCCAAGAATAAGGATAAAGGAGGTTGTTAGGCCCCTTTTTAAGGCCCTACTACCAGAGGTCTCTGGAATGTCTGTTTTGAGGAAGGTCAGCACAGTGGTTTGTATGCAGATCTGGGAGCAGATTTGCTGTGCTGGTCCAGATCCTGCATACCCCTGTGTTGGAGAGCTTCTTCCTGGGCCTTAATTCATCAATCGAGGAGCACTGAACTATGAGGGGAAAAAAAAATGCAGAAGAATATAAAATTCCATTGTAAAAGACTGCCCAGGTTTCTTAGAGAAAAAAAAAAATGTTACTGTGACTCTGGTTTTCACCAGCCCAAGTTAATAACATTAGTCTCCACATCACTGGGTAGCAGATCTGTGAGTGTTGTACAAATCACTTTGGTACAGTGTCAGTTGCTGTAATTTGCAAATCACATGCAAACGTTTATCTCTTGAGCAATCCAATACGAATCACTGTTGTTCCCCCTGTCCTGAAAGGGAAACTGAGGCAGCAGGTTTGTAGCTTGGATGGTGCCATGGGAAGGGGCAGGGTGATGCCCGCAAAAATCTTTCCAGGCAGCAAATTTAGCTGCTTAAGTGCATCCTGCTGATGTGAGGGGAGACCCAGCCTTGCCCAAATCCTGGCTGCTGCCACATTTTAAATGATGATACAGTAACAATAAACAGTGAAGCTTTGTGTTTTCAGAGGCGCAGTTACCCCTGTAGCACGTAGTGCAAGTGCTTAGTGTAGTTAATACTTGTCTGGAACAGTTTCCCAGTTCTACTTCTGTTTAGGCTGGTTGGAATGTTTGCTTCTGTGGAATACATCTTCCTTTCTTTGTAAGTATTTTTAAAGACTTAATGAAAATAAACATTATCTATTTCTGGACCAAAATTTGAGGACAAAAATTTTGCACTTTTCCACTACCGAAAAAAGTTTGTTTTTCCTTCAACACTGTTCCCAGGGTAAAAGTTGTAGTTTTACCCCCAGCTATGTAAATGGTTCTTTACCAGTATGTCTCATGTGGAAATTCCCCTCTTCACAAATGGAAATTTTGCTCTGGTAACAGTAAAAATAATAATTTTCTTCCAGCCAAAGCCATCTCATTTTAGAAAAAAAAGGAAAACAGTTCCCTTCAACATTCTTTTTCTCCTTGTTGTCATTGACTCATGCAATGGTCTTTGCTACTTATTTCCGACTCTTAAGTGATTTTTCAGGTGGCTGCTAAAAAATTCTTAAAGCATTTGTCATTGGGCATCTGCCTTATTTGGTCACATATATTCTGGTTTTTTATGCAGAGAGTGTATTCGTTTGAATGTTGCTTAGTTTGGAATATACACTTCAAACATCAAATAAAACTAAGCAAACAAAACCCACCCAAATATAACAAACCCATGAGTTTGTGTGAAATATTTAGTGCAGGCAGGCACCTGCAGCTGTCTGTCTTCAGTGTGCTGACAGCCACCCACACAAAAGTGTGCAAGATCCGGCCTTACTGGAAACAATTAATAAGGACCCCCAAAATTCCCAAACTGGATGAAGGGCTTATTTTTCTCTTAGTGCTCTGACTTTATCGCTGAGATCTAGTGTTAATTTTTATTTTTTTTGAGAACCCAACGGTTTTTTGAACTTAAGCTGCGCTTCTGAGTGTGGGAAGATTTGGGTACTGCTTTTCTTCTGGCAGTGAAGAAAAAGATTCAGAATCCCCTAAAAGTAATTTCAAGATTAAATAGTGTGGTTTAGTTAAACAGGCAGCTACGACTCATAATGGAAATGTAGGGGTTTGTAGATCACTCACTTTCTGCAAAAGACACTCCTAATAAATGGTACTGAAAAAAAAAACATGAGAGGAAAGTTGTTTGTCACTCCTTAAGAATCAATACTCATAAAGGGGATGTAGCTTCTGTCCATTTGAAATTCTTTGGTTTTGTATCAAAAAAACATCTTCAACAGCAGCGAGTCTTTGAGAGGCATTTCTTGCCTGTGTGGTAATGCTGTGTGTATGTATTGCAGTTATGTTTTGAAGTGATAAAGAGGTAAATGGTATTTTGTGTTGAAACACTGATGCTTTGAACTTCTGTAGCACCACCAGTTAAAGACCTCAGATGACTTGTACAAACAGCAAAGCTTCACAAAATGCCCTGTGAAACACGGAAGCGCTATTATCTGTATTCCACGTGCAGAGGAACAGGTGAAACAACTCACTAAAGGCCAGGGCCTCAGTGCCATTATGAGAATTAGCACGTGAGTACCTTACTCCACATCCTATCCTTGAAAGCATTAAGTCTTGGGTTTTCAGAGCAGCGTGTGTAATTTTGGTGGGGGATTTTGTTGGTGTTGGTTTTCTGTTTGTGCTTTTTTTTTTTCCCCCCAAACCATTTTGTCTTAGTTCTTGCAGTCAGCAACTCAACCTCTATCCCTGACATAGCTGTAGCTTCACTTATCTTGCAGAACTGGGTCAGCAGCATGTCCTCTCATCTACCATTTGACTAATACCTTCTACTCCGTTCTCTGGGATGTTGTTGCGTTTGCAACACCAACAATGAAGAGAACTTGCGTCTTCCTTAATGCAATACTTGGGCACGGGCAGGGGCTGTAACTTTGAAATTCTGATGAAGTAACAACCAAGGAGATATCAAACGAAGGTTTCTGGTTCATTTTTATAACCTCCTAAGGAGAACTGCCTCCAGGGATTTTTCTCCTTTAGAAGTCCTGTGGTGTTGCTGATGATCAAGATAGGAATCTTGGCTGCTTGCTGCAGCTAACTCAGGTCAGTTTCTGTTACTTATTTTTCCTCTGCAAACCTTTATGGGGAAATCATTGAGGAATGCATTGTTCTCAAGTCTACAATATCTTTCATTTAAATGCATAGTCACACAAATAAAACAGCATTTTTATCTGGGCAAGGACACACAAGTACTCAGTTCTGGCCTTCAGCAAAAGAACTGAGTACTTTTTGTCATCGTTCTCCCTTCTCTCTGTCATGCAAGTGTCCCAGGCTTGATGTTATTTCGGGGGCTCCTTGAACCAACAGGCTGCTCACATCCTTGAATCCTACCCCCTAATAATTCACCATCAGCTCCTATACAGCTCATGGAAATATTTCACTTAATGAGGTCTTTTGTTCGAATGCATGTCCATCAAACAAAGAGAAAAATGTGCTGAGGCTTTGTCATGGTTTTCTTCTCTGAAATATCTCCTGTGACAATATCAACAAGCAAACTGCGGCCTTGCTCTTGAAAGAAAAACAATTCTTGTTGTAACCGCTGTGCACTCAGCCGTCCCAAAGCCCAAGCTGTGAAATAACTGCCACATTGTTCTTCAGAGAAATAGCATCCTTCTGGGAAGGTTGCTTGAGTGTGGGTGAAGAATAGGACAAAAGCAACACCGAAACAGATGCTGGTGTAAGGACATGCGCTTTGGGATGTGACAAGGTAGCAGTGTGAGGTGGTGGGCAGTGCAGAGCTGGGTGCTCAGTGTCCCTGTATCTGTGATCTCCCCAGGGTTATGCAACCCGTGCTGGGTAAAGCTGATAAATGTGCCCATGATCCTTGAGGTTTTGCTTCCCTAAACTTCTTTGCCTGGTGTTTGTCCCTTGCCTTGTCCTTAGCAGGGTATGTGCCATTTTTGTGGGACAGGAGAGGGGAGAAAGTGGAACTTGAAACGTGTGATAGTGACCTCTTGAGAAAGGTGGTAATTTTAGTCTTTGTTTTAAGAAGGTGTTGTGGTGAATTTCTCCTCTCAGTTTTATTCAACACAGTCTTTAGCTAGTTTCTGTTCTCTCCTGAGACCCATGTCAGGGGCTACTGCCCTGCGATTCTTGCACCACTGGCTGCAGCAAATCCGTGTCTAGATGTTCTACAAGAATATTTACATTACCCTAATAAAACAAGTTCTTTTGCAAGGACTCCAGGGATGTAACCTGATTTATTGTGGTTTGTTTTTTTTTTTTCCCACGTTCTTCTATGTAGCCTTTGGGCAGTTCATTTCTGTGCCTTGGTTTTCCTGCGCATCAAGAAAAAAGGAGGAAAAGCTTGGGCATGCAGATTTTACAGTACATACTATTTAAGCTTTTTCAGCAGTACAAATTAAAGTGTATGTATTCTGAATATATTGCCAATATTTACTGTTTATTACTTATTAGTACCAGTGCTATATTCCTATCAAACAGCAATTTATGTCAAATCAGGCTGGTGCTGTCACACTCCCAAGTGCTAGATCAGGGCTTGGTTTCCCTGGGGTGAGAGTTTGCTTTGGTAACTCTTCTGGCCAGTTGAGCGGTTTGTGCGTGGTACCTCTAATGTCCTACCCATACCTCTGACTGCTTGTGTGAGTGATCGTGTTGGGCTTGGCATTAAAATTGTGAATTCCTATCTGAATTTCCCTGACAAACTTTAGGTCTTGGATCTGCAGTTGGTTTAAATAAGCCAATGCTTTCCTTAGCGCTCTAGCACTGATTTTCAAAGTGATGAAGGTTTAGTCTTTCCCTCCTCTTTTTTTTTCTTTTACATTGTGCCCTACTCGATTAAACCTCTGTAAAACACAGCAGCAGTATTACGCTGTTTATGAAGGTCATCATAATTAGTAAGGCTGTGGCAGCTCTGGCTGTTTGAAGATGGAGAATTGCAAAGTTCACAATATGAAAATGAGTGTGTACCACAGTTGGAGCCTGTAAAGGTGCAGTTAAAATCCTTAGTACGGTTTATCTGAATATCCTGACTTGCCGTCAGTGTGCACGTTGCTCACCTGCAAGAAAGCCTAGGTGCCCCAAATATGTATATTAATGTGTTTAGAAAAATCCCAGCAAAGAACAAAAATCCTGTAGCAGTGCAGCATTATGTTATAGCACAGAGACCCTCAGTGTAAGATGCAAAAAGAAAAACAACGATCTTCAAATCTTGAAATACTCTTTGGTTTGGCCACAGGCATTTCTCAGTGAAGGGTGTACCCTTGGGGCTGGACTTGCAGAGATGAGCTCTGCTGCTCACCTCTGCCATAGCTGCTGTGGATCAGAGCTGTACACTTCATGTGGCAGGGATCCTATTTCAGATCTTGTTGCCAAAAAACCCTCTTTTAACTTTTAAATGAGAGCGAGTTACCAGCCGTATTTGCAGACCAACTGCATAGCTGAAGCAAAAACGTGGTTTCCCGCCTGTTGGGTAGTGTTAACCACATGGAGCAAATAGTTTCATCTCTCCTAAAAGTGCTCTGGCTTCCTGTTTGCTTTGTGGTGCAATTAAATGTGGTGAGCTTGGGGGTGGCTTTTTATTTGTTTGTTTACCCTGTACCCCAGTCAGTGGATGATAGGAGAGGTTACTTCTAGCCTTGGCTGCAGAGGTGGTGCATACCGCTTCACAAATGCTGTTATGTAGTAAAATTGCCAACACCTGTGTAGCTCAGATCCCAGGAGGGCAGGCACAGTGTTTTTCTCTCCAGGTGCCCCGCTGGCAGTTAAATGTGTTCTCACTGGGCGATCCTGTAAATAGGAAGGTGTTATGGTTATGTTACTTGCTTTTTGTCGTCCTCTTCCTCTTTCTCCCCCTGTTCCTTTTTCCTCCAAAAGCTGACCAGCCGTCTCATCTAGGCTGTGAACATCCGCTACGTTTCTCATGCGCCAAGTTGGCGTAGAAAAGGGATTTGGTTGGGAGCTGGTACAGCCAGTGTTTCCAGCCGTGTCCATTGTGTAAAGGGATGCAGAGGCGGTAAACAGCAGATGTGTAAAGAAAGGTTGTACCTGGGGCAGTGAAGGGAGGAAACTACCTGAATGAAGATGTGAGGATAAATACCAAGAGGTGGAGCAATGAAAGACTGATAATTAAGACAAAGGGCTCAAAAAAAGTCTTTGTTGAAGAAAAGGGGTACAAAAAGGAGGTATTCATGTGAGTGGTCATTGTAACAGGTACAGCCAAAAGATGAAAAGAAAAACGTACTTTGTATTTGGCTTTGGTAAATGTATAAAAGACAGCAGCTCTTAGCCCTAGCCAAGCACTACAGGATTTTTATCCCCGGCTGCAGGAAGTCTCCCTTCTCTCCTGTGAGCTCTGGGCACTCCTTGTCCTGCAAAGACTTGTACCCTGAGCCAGCATATGTTGTGACACATAATGCCTGAAAAGTCATCATCTCTTTCCTCCTGTCCCTTTGTCTTTCTACAGTTGGCTTTCAGTTGCTTTTTGCCTCCCCTACGGCTTCTGTTGTCCAACTTCTCCCAGGCCCTGTGGGCAAATGTCCTATAAGTGTTCAGTACAGTCCTATATGTGAAACTTGGAGATGATGAATACAAAAGCTGTTAAAAAGGAAAAAAAAATAGCAGAACAGAAACCAGAATTCCTGTAAACAGTCTGTTAAAAATATCTTCAACACATGTCGGGGCCGATGATTTTAAAATAGACAGTTCTGAGCTTTAAAAGGTCAAATTAAGGCATGACAGTAGATTCAAATGGAGTTGGAGAACGAATATTTCAACAGTCACATTTTGTACTGATGGTAAGATATCCATGTTGCCAACTAGTAATGTTCAGGGAAAAAAATGAGTCAGGTTGCAAGAATAATGAGCTTTTCTTGGATTATAACATGGAAAAAAAAAAAAAGGAGAATTTATACCTTAATCACATGCCTCCAGCAGCAGAAGCTTTAGGAAAAATGGTGATTCTGGGAGCTGTAAAACGGCAGGACCAGTTGGGTACCGTGTCCTGTCCCACAATTGTTTGTTTCCATGTGTGGGAGTGAAATAATGAACAGCACAAATATGGGTTTAGAATCTCCTGTTATTCATGACCCAAAGTGTGGTGGGCACTTCTTGGGTAAAGAGAACATGTGTGAAAAGACAGATTTTTTTAATTTTTTTTTTTTTTTTTTCAAATGAGCAAGTGGTCTTTGGGTATCTAATTGCCACTGAAAATTTAATGAGACAGAGGAGAGTGATTGTCTTTTGAACACTGGAAACATTTCTTATCCCCATCTGCTGCTTCTTTCACTAATTTCCCGTGACAAGTCAGAGTGATGCTCTATGCAAAAGGGTGGCAGCAGCTCCACAAGGTGTCTGAGAAGTGTCTGGCCCTTGGGGTGCTGGTGGGATGATGTTCCTGGGTGGGTTTCCCTGTGCCAACAGGTTGGGGAGGTATCCAGCACAGGAAGGTGTGAGCTTGGTTCCTCTCTCCCCGTCATTAGCAGGCACTAGTGAAACACTGGGCATGTTACCACCTATTGCTACCCTGCACCGACTGTGGACACCTCACCTCCCTTGGAGGCACTTCTCGTCCCCCAAGTCACTTAATTCTCCTTTAGGATCTGGAGTCCTCCCCATCCTTCTGACACAAAAGTTTTCCAGATGAAGAAAGGGCAATTGCATGACTGAGACTGTCCAAGGAGCCCTCTCCAGGGAAGGTGTGAATCCCGAACCATTTTAAATCTCCCGTGTGGGTAGTTTTGCACATACATGTGGATGTAGGTCCTACCTTCAGCGTTGTGTCCTACAGTTCATCCTTCAGCGCTGTCATCTGGTGTTACCAGCAGTGTGTCCCCACTGCATGCACCATGTCAGCTGTGTCAGGCCCATGGCAGCTGTCTAACGCTTTGGATGTTCTCTGTGCTTGGCTGATTTCTCCTGGCGGTGTTGCGTTCCCTCTCGTGCATCTTCTTGTGCACAAGACTGCACCACCAGGTGCTCCACGGATTACTGGTGTGTCACACACAGCCACAGTCACCTGTGTGGGCCAGAGGGGGACTGCTGGGCAATGATGGATTACTGGGGCACAACGGAAGGACCCCGCTGCAGTGTTACTGGAGTGTGACACACAACTGCAGCTGTGTTTACTGGGGCCCAGTGCAGAACCACTGGTGCCCAGTGTGGGGTAACTGGTGGGCAGGGTGTTACGGTTTGAAGAACCCACAACAATTTACTACCATTTAGACAATAATTCTATCACCTGGTGACTCCTCCCCACCCAAGAAGGGGAATTGGAGGGGAAAAAAACAAGGAAACCTAAGGGTTGAAAACTAAACAGATTTAATAGACTAAGATGAAACAATTAACATTAATAATACTAAAGAACCAGTATTGATCCCCATACCCATATAAAAGACAGGAGGACCATACTTAACCCGTTCCCTCCCAGGAAGCTGTGCACTCCCAGCAGGGACAGCCAACAGCTCAGGGCTCTGGCACCGGGGCAAGGAGTTCTCCAGACCACAGGGAGAGAACTTTTCAGCAAACTTTTCTAACTTACATTGAACGGGCCGTTCCCGGTATGAAATAACCCTGTTGGCAGCTTGGGGCAAGTACCCGCGTCTCGCTGCCTCGGCAGCGCAGCTCTTTATCCCCGCTCCGGTGAGCTCGAAAACAGCGAGACCTTGAAACCCGCACCCCAGAGCTGGCTGTAAAATAGTTTTTCACAAGTTCAGACACTGGAGTCTTCTAAAAGCGCAGTTTTCCCAAGCACTAGAACCTCTGGAACAGAGATTAGCCCCTTCTCAACCCAGGCCGGGACACGGGGCTACCCCCGGGCCGCTCGCTGGGCGGGGCGCGGCGCGCGCCGGCAGCGCGGCACTTTGTAGACGGTGCCCGACGCCGGGGCCGCGAGCGGCCTCTTTGCAGACGGTGCCTGGGCGGGGCCGGGCCGGGCCGGCAGCGCGGGAGCCCAGCGCGGCCGCCGCCGCCGCGGGCCGGCACCGCAGGTGAGCGACGGGGACACCGGGAGAGGGGACGGGGGGAGCCGGAGCCGGGACACCGGTGGAAGGGCAAGGGCCTTATCGTCTCCTGCTGCCGGGGGTGGGGGTTCGCGCTATGTCTGGTCTCCGGCGCCGTTTGCGGCAAATCCCGATTACTCCACGGGCTCCTTTAACAAACTGTATTTATGAAAACTGGGTGTTTTAGGAGTCGGCAATCAGCGGGTTGGAGGTGGGTTTTGGGATCATCTCTGGACGCCGTATACCCCCGCAGGAGATGCGCTGGCGACAGCGCTCCTCCCGGTCCCCGAGCCGAGCGGATGGCAGCCGTCCTTGTTTGACCGGGAGGTGGACGGCATCCATTCGTGTCACCTGCTGACCGACGCCACGGGGTGCTGAGGGGGGGCGGCTCTTGACCTACTAGGATACGTCCCTGGTCCTTACCCGGAAGGTTTGGCACCTTGTCACTGTGATTGAAAGTCACCCAGAGATGTTGCACCACTTGGCAACGTCTGGCTATCCGTACCTCCTTTGGCATCGGAGCTGTGCTGCCGGGGTTAGTCACCGACAGCGGTGTGTGTGTCTGCTAGGGGTTGGCTTCGGATTGCGTGTTTTGGCAGGGCAGGAGGAAGTCTTCTAAGAGCTCTTGCCACCTAAGTGCAGCGTGTGGTACGTGCTGGAGATGGGAACCTGAAAGTAAAGAAAGTTGAATGTAGTAGTGGAGGGTCGTTAGAAATGGATGGCTTATGTTTTTTGTGTTCATCAACAAGATGCACTTGGGTTTCTGGTATTGCCCACTCGTGGGAGCAGTTGAAAAAGACTAATTTCAGCAGCCTTTTAGTTTATCACAACTTGCTCCAACTCCCAGTCTATGCTAATGTTAGCAGTAATAACAAAATCAGAAAGATCCTGAACAACTTTGCCATCATTTAAGAATTGCGACATCCTTCGTGAGAGATACTTGTGCTTATAAGAAAACTAAAAGACAGAGTTGGTTGTTTGAAGTCATGCATCAAACAGTTGTCAGGGTCGAGAATGGAACTTTCTTTAAGCTCTTACTTTAACCACTAAATATACTGTTTCCCACTAGACGTTTTCTCAGACAACACTAAAAGCACAGTTGATTGACTGTGAACTTGCCTAAAAGGCTGCTTGAAAGTTTCCACCAGATCAAGGTTCTTGAGACCCTCCCATCAGGTGCTTTTCTTACTCCCCGGTGTTCCTCTGCTTCTCTCTAGTGACACTGTTTTCCTTCCAGAACAAAGTATGGCTTTATGTTTCCATTTCTCTTCAGTTGCTTTATCTGAGTACCTCTTTTCCTCCCTCTGACTATTACTTGTGCTCGGACGTAATGTCCTGCTGAGCTTGAATGATGGTTTATCACTCTGATGCTCTTTCTGTAGTTGCTCTGGAGCTGGGAGCCCCGCAGAACTGTAGCCTGGTTTTATCGCCACGTGTACATTCTGCTTTCCTATCTCTTTCCTTGCTGACAACCCCTTCTATCATCAGCCCTGCACACAAACAAGGTTAGCTCCAGTTCAGATTGCATTAGTGTAGTTCTGCTTCCCATCACTTTCTTCTGTGAGCCTGTTTTATGGGGATGTGCATGTGTAAGGCAGGTATTGAACAATATTAATTCTCAAAGTAAAGGAGCCTTTATTTCATAAAGGGAAGGGCACAAGCCAAGGGATGCTTTGGCCTGATCCTTGTAGTCTCCATATAGCTAGAACACGTCCTTGGAATCTGGAAAAATCCATTGGTTCTCTGCTGGTGTTTTGATGCATGGAAGATGTTGATTTTGGAACTTAAATGTTGTTTCATATCAGCCCCTCTGGTAAAGAAGAGGGTGCTCTGTAGGTTTTTAGAGGCCTGAAAAGTTAGGTGTGTGCATTTTCATCCCTTGCCCAGTTATCCTGGGCAGATTCCATTGTACATCTACCTCAGTCTAATGGTTTGTGTAGTAAAGCAAAGTATGGAGTAAAGGTGATTAGTCAGGGGCTTAGAAATCTTTAATAAAAGGTATTTTTAAGCTAATGTAACTACGTGTATACTATATGGGATGATCAACAAATGACTGTTGAACGAATGAGTGAATGGGTGCAGGGAATTGTGTGGCAGGATATGAGAGATCAATGTACAAACCAGAAGCTGATAATATGTAAAAGCTTTTATTTGATTTTTACATTTGGTAGAGGTAGAAGTCTTATTATGGTAAACTAAATAAAGGAGATTGGGATATTCTAAACTAGGTTTTGAAATGAACCCTGAAGATGTAAAAGCATTGGACTTGAATGCCTCTCCACACTTTTTCAAGGGGTCCTAGTTTTGTTGTACTTAGCTCATGGGACAAGTTTTACACTGGTGTGTATGCATTGAAGGAGGAACCAGAGACAATTTAGAGCTCTGGTGCAACTCAGGCCTGGGCTGAAGGTGCAACACCATCCCAGGAACTGAAAGAGAGCAGTGATGGCCTAACAGCACAGTTGGGGCACTGACCCACGTTTACAGGAAGCTTAATGGAAGTTGTAAAGGCAACACTTTTGTTAATACAAGAGCAAAATCTATCCTATTAACGTCCCCTGCAAAATGAATTATATTAGCTCATAATCAAGAAGGTAGAAAAGCCATTCTGCTGGCATAAAAGGCTGCCACTAGGCGAATGTCCAAACTCGGAGTCAGTCTTGGTGGCAGTCTGCAGGGGGTAGCTGTAGGTTCTCAGTCCAGCTTGTCATGGATCCTCCAGCATCGAGTGTGATCCGCTGCCTTGGAGGTCTCTGCTCAGCTGGGGTGGATGGGGCAGCAGAGCAGACACTCGTGCCTCTGCAGGGCCGGCAGTCCCTGAGGCCGCTTCTAGCACCTCTCAGCAGCATGTGTTCATTTTTAGATGAATAAAGAGCCAGGTTATCAGAACTTGGCAGCAGGCAAAGGCCAGTCTTACTACGAGCTTCTGTTGGCTGCATCCACATCACAGGACTGGAGCCTGAATCAGTATTTTTTTATGTTATGCCCCAAGGGAAGAAGATACAGCGTGTTTTTTAGTGTGTGATTTAGTGAAGGGGCTGGCACCTGGGTGCGAATATCTGGCTTAACCCTGCAGGTGGGGAGTCCCCCTACAAAACCCCCACATACAGTCACAGTTTGACTTGCCTCTGTGTCTCTGGAGGCACGCTTACCTGTGGCGGGAGTTTTCCCAGTCTGTTCTTGTAGGGGAATTTCTGTGTTAATTTTACAGTCTGTCAATGTTTAAGTGGCTAGCCTGCAGTGTACAGCAGACCTGTTTTTATTTACTCCATGACCCCCATCAAAAAAAGCAAGCCCAAGTTTAAAACGCCTTCAGAACGCTCACTGAAATGGGTCTGTGCCTTGTGAGAGCTTAGGGTTGGTTCAAATCCGCAAAGTGGATTGAGTGTGTGGTAAAGACGTGTCAAACGCGTGTGTACACAAAAAATTCCTGTGGTGTCCTCCCCCAGCTAAGCTGATGCCTGCAATGAAAGTGACTTCCTGCTGTCTCCCACGCAGCACACATCACCTGTGAGCTCTGCGCCGCTCGCGTCTTATAAACTTGAAAGGTATTTTTGTAGTCCTGGGGTTTAGTAATTTTGTAATCTGTTTGTGGGCGTTTGAGCTTCCGTGTCTGTCTAACGCTGCAGCCTCACAGAGGTTTGTGGAACACTACTCCATGTGTGATCTTGCTAACTTGCTGCTTTTTCCCCCCCCTCTTTTGTTTTTTGTTGTTGTTTGGGGTTTTTTTGTTTTTGGGTTTTTTTTTTCCCCTCTCGATAGCAGCTGTATGTTGTAAATACTAGAGCTGTGGTTGATAAATCTAATCAGAGGAGATCTGTGTTAGTGTGTTTTGTGTTGACTGCTGGGCCTGTTAAATACTGAGCGTGTAATTTCAAATGTGTCTGTTACACTCTGCATAAATTTGCTTTTATGTGCAACTATGTATTCCTCAGGCTGTGCGAACTCAAAACGTGTGCTCCCTCCTATTACCCATGTTGTGTCTGTATTCATTATTTGGCATCCACTACCACTGGGGTTTTATGTTCTGTCCTGGCAGGCTGGTGCACAAACTAGTCCCATGTGCGTATCAGCTTTGCCTTGGTCATCTCTCCTCTTTGGGAAAAATACACATTTATTGCCATCACACTAATTAATGTAAGGGGAAACCTTAGGGAGGGCAAAGCAGTCTGCAGCTTTCCTGCAGAGTAATGAGTTGAGGCAAAGAGGGGAGAGGAAGTTGAGGATTTGCTTTCAGCTGAAACCTGGAATTTTGTCTCCTGGTTATTTTTCTCCACCTCTCTTTCTGCTCACTGATGGAGAGCTCTGGGCATTGTAAGATGGGTTTATTGCCCATATGACTCTCAGAAAGGAAGGGATTAGTACCAATGGATGCATCTTTCCTGACTGCTCCCCTAGGAAATGACTCTGTATCTCAAAATTACTGGCCAATGCAAGGAGTTTTTACTGCTTGCTGGGCTGGTCTGAACCAGAGGAAGGGGTCAGCATGGAGCTGGGTCTGTGTGTATTTCATTCCTAGTCTCCTGAGAAGGTCTGTCTTGCACAGATTTTTATTTTCCCCTTAGAAAAACATTCCACAGAGCAGAAATACGTATGATAAAGGGGAGTATGCTTGAATTCTCTGGGAATCACGGGGAATAACTTTGTGTTTGGACCCATAGAAATCTATTGTTGGGCTTGTGCTTGGTGCTTTGGGACCTGTGTGGTGTGACATATTGCATTTCTCTTCCTCTTACGTGCTGGGACAAGTCCAAAGTGATGCTGCGCTCTGCAGTTCGAGAGCTTGTTGATCTGCAGACTGAAAGAAGCAGCTGTGATGGTCCTACATGGAGGGTTGTCACATCCCATGCCGTGCACCAGCCAGTCCACACGCTCCTCGTCCCACTGCTGGGCTCTCCCATTGGGTTGGGGCTGGTGACTCCTCACGTCTCTTTAGCGAGATCTGAGGTTCCCGTCAAATGTGCTAGCTTCTTTTGGGAAACAGGCTTCCATTACTGCCTCCCTGTGGTTCTTTCTTTGGGACAGCTGAGGCCCTGCCCATCTCAGGGAAAAACAGAATAACACTTAGTCTGTGCAATACCTTTTCAAGCAGTCAGTGTGGCTTTTAGGGAGCCTTTACGTCACATGATCTTGGGTGTCCTGCCCAAGCAAGTCAATACCCCAGGGCAGTTTTTAGGCCAGGCTTGTGTACAAGCAGGCCCAGAGGCAAATTTCTGCCAGAGATGAATGAGGAGGTATTGGAGGCCTTTTTGATCCCTCAAATGTTCTGTGCATAGCTCCAGCTCAGGGGCTGCATGAAGTTCACAGAACAACATACTTGCCCTGCACCTAAAGAGCTTGGGTGCTGTTATGTTGGCCACCCAAGCATCCCGTGCTGCTAAACTATCTGGCAGAAGACAGCAGCGTACCTGCCTTTGCACTCGAAACGAGTGTTTGAGAGTTGTGGGAGTTGTGGCTGGTGGAGGAGGAAGAAGTATTGTAGGAAGATGTAGGTGGGGGAATGCAGAGGTATTCTAGCAAGATGTTTTGGAAGAGTGAGGACTGGGGGCGTCCTATGGTAGGGAGTGGGTGGCTACAGCGTGGTGTTGATAAGCAGGAGTCTTTGATAGCCTGTGTACCTGCTCCAGGTTGGTTCTGTGGGTTTGCATCCCACTAAAACACAAACTTCTCTCTCCCTTGCTTGCCCTAGCTTTGAGAGATGCAAGTTGTTCAGTAAACTAATTTCTGTCAAGTGTGGGTTGATTAACTTGAACTTCAGACTACCAGGCCTACAGGTCAGAACCCTACCACAACATGGGATTTTTACCAACAATCTTTCTGTCTGCTGGGATGAAAGTCGGAGATGATGTTGGGGCTTTTGAAAATTGACAGCTACATTGGGGAATCCTTCTGTTAAAGACGGCTGCAGTGAAAGATAAAGAATGTATCTCAAAGAACCCCAGTAGTGTAAACTCCTACAAAAAGGAGTGATGCTGCATTTGGCTGTTCACAAACAGCAAAATGACCCAGAGAAAGGGGAATTGTAGGTACTTCTACTCATGAGGTCAAGACAGTGCAAACACACTTACAGCCTGGGGAGCTCTGTTCCGATTTCCCAAGGCAAAAGGGAAGATGAAAGTGGGGTGGTGCAGAAGTATTAATTAATCTGGACAGAGCTTGCTTCATGCAAAAACTGTCACGCTGGTTCAGATCTGAAGTCTAACTGGTAGAGCATTCTGAATTTAGCAGTGGAGAGAGATGTGATGATGAAGTATTAGAGATAGCAAGTCCAGAGTTATTTTTCCTTTGGCACATCCACTCCAGGTTCTGTTGGAAAAATCCCCCTACATGGGGAAATAATTGATGAGTTTGGGACTGAGCAACTTGAACTCGGCATTGTTGTGCTAATAGGTTAGATAAGGTACTTTATATCTGATGGGATGTGGCATCAGGTAGAAATCCTCAGCAGAAGGAAGCAATTCAGCCATTGCTGTGAGTTCTGTCTCAGTAGAGTCCTGATGGTTTGCTGCTTTTGGTGCTATTGGGGAAAGGCTGAGGTAGCAGGTATTCCAGAAACTTGCTGGGTTTATTATTAATGAGCAGAAGGTGAGGCAAGCTGGTGTTGCTTTATTCAAGCTTGTAAACCTTGCCTCCTCCCCTTTTTACTTCCCTCCCTCTTAAGGCAGATGGGTGGTTTTGTGGTCTCTGTATCCGGTCTCTTGTGTGATACAGCATGTGCACTGAGGAAGCAGGACAGATAAAACATAGCTCATATTTCTGGGAATCCTTACCTCACGGCAGATGGGGAAGTGCTGTGCTCCCAGGCCGTGGCAGATAAAATGCTGGGCTGAAGCACAGGGCTGGCTCACAAGAAGCTGCCAGCGGGACTTCATGATTTGGGAGACCCCAATCTCCAGGAGCACGTTGCTCGGTTTCTTTCTAAGTTTGTATTCTGACAGCTGCAAAGCTGTATTTTAAGCTGTGAATGAGCAAATTTTGTACAGGTTTCATGGGCTCTGAGGATAAGTGATGTGGTTAGAATTGCTCAGGGCACGTGCAGGGCAGAATTTAGAACCAGCAGAGAGTCAGACGGGCAGAAGGTTGAAGCCTTGGTTTCCACACAGCTGTGTGAGCACTCCCTGGTTTGTAATCCTGTCCTGGTGGGAAAACTCTCTGGTAAGTTGGAGGGAATTTAGGTGAGCTGGTTTCTCTGCTGAGATGGTTGGGGGGGAGTTAGCTGCTTACCTGACTCTTGTGAGGAGCTAACGCTAACAGCTCCAAGCTTTTCCTGAACATGGGGACACCACACTCTTCTGCCTGTCATCTGTGGAGGAAACTGGAGTTCCATACTGCTGCTTATGGGGAAATGGATAGAGCTGGGAGGGTATCTCTGACTTTGGTATTACATGTCTTTAAGAAAGAAACTGTAAAACGCGCTTTGGGTTTAGCTGTTCATGTGTGCCCTTATCCTGTGTTTGGAAGCAGCACTTTGTACCTGAGACCATTCAGATTCTTTTTCTCCTATTTGCGTTCTTTGGGTTGTACTGAGAATAAACTGTAGCGCCCTGCCAAGTGAAAGGATGCAGATGGAATTAACAAACCTATTTTAATTGCCTCAGCCTTAAATTTATGATTTATTTTTTCCAGTGCTTGGGGGGGGGGGTTATACAGTATTGTTTGTTTGTGCGTATAAAAATGCGTGCATGCTTAAAACTAGCAAGACCTCTCTCTTCCTCTTGCAGACTGGAACTGAGCTCTGGAGAAACAAAGTGGAGGTTGGAGCATGTGGCCTGAGGATTGCTGTGCACAGCCAGGGGTAGGGACTCAGTATTTCTGTTGGCTGCTGGGCTGTAGATGAGCTACTGGGACAAGTGCCTTTGTTCTCAAGTGAAGATAATTCTTTACTTTCTTTGCCAAATACAGATGTAGATGTTAATCCCAGTATAAAAGAGATTAAGAAAGAGTTGTATTGAAATAGAAGCAAATTCTATAACAAGAGCATTTAAAGGCACTGGACTAGAAATTTGGCTAAGGTGCATATTTACCTGAGCTATGAGGATATGCTAACCTTCGTTTCTTTGGGTCCTTTTGCACATGAACTTTATACAGAGCCCAGCCCAGATCTGAGGAGATACTGCACAGACAACAGCAACAGACTTTTTTCCCTTCTCTTGCAGGTGGTAGCCAAGAAGTGAGCAGGATGCCCCCAGGCATTTACTGCCCTATGGAATTCTGGTCCAAGGGGGAAAACCAAAACATCCAGGTGGACTTTCTGCTGCCCACAGGCATATACTTAAACCTCTCTGTGTCCTGCAATGCCAGCTTGGGCACCATCAAGCAGGTAACAGCTGTGTTCCAATGTCTTATCTGCAATCTCCTGGAATAAGGAGTCTGTTCTTGGGAAGCACCTGGGGAGAAGTGTTGGGTCTTAATTCAGGGCAAGTTGGGTTTCATCTGCATTGCTCTGATGCAGTTCCTTGTGACTCACTGTGAGAGCCCTCTCCTTTATGACAGCCTCTGCAATCCACTAAACCCACATCAAGTTGCTGAGGCTGCCAGAAACTGGGTGCTGGTGGTGATGCTTGGGCTCAGTTCTCTAAGTACTTGAACAACCTTGGGATGAGAATTAAAGATGGAGTAAGAGCAGATTTGAGTTGGCCATGTGGGGCTCATGGCCTGTGTGTTCAATTACTGCTCACCTGACCCAACTAATCCCCACACTGGATTTTTCATTATGAAAACTGTCATGTATGCATAAGCAAGTCAGAAAACTTACTCCCAAATAGTCAAATACAAATGCTGGTCTGACTCAACGTATTTGGGATGCCAGCCCAGCCTTCTCGTGCCTCACAGAAATTGAATATTGAAAACTGGGAATGGCAGTGGCAGAGAGGATTTTTCTCAGTGCCTTGTGTGAGGAATAAAATGCTGCAGTGAAACCATGTATAAACAAAACGTAGCTGCTGCTTTGTTTCCCTGGGTGGGAAGCAGGGGTAGGGCAGAGTGAAGGAAAACAGTAGGAAAGGTTTTCTCTGCAGCAGCAGCCTGGCCTAGATGAGTCACAGATCACAAGGGACAGGAACACAGTGCCAGGTAATTCAGGTTTTCTCATGCTGCAGTTTTCAGGTAAAAATACCCAAATCCAACCAAAAAGCCTGTAAGTAGAGCTGATAAGTTCCTGCTGTGAAGGTCTGTGTTTCACAGCCAGCAGACAGGCTGGGTCAGAGCAGAGGCCCATCTGCTCTGCAGTTCTGTCTCCTATAGCAAGTACTTAGGGTGAGAGTGAAGAAATGTAATATGAACGGTCCTGTGGAAGTGCCATTCAGTGGGAGCCGAGGATCTCTGGGAAATTGATAGTGTTGAGAAGACTTTGTAAGAGTTCTTGGTTCTTGTCACTGATTTCATGTTACTGAGGTCAAGTTACTTAACCCAGTTTTGGTTCCAGGGGCAGTAATACTGCTCTTTCACAAGGCTAGCAGTCAGCAGGTACTTTGAGAAATTCAGGTGAGGGTTATTTCAATGCTCAGGTTGAGAGATTTCCTTTGCCTGAAACAAAGGCAAGCATGAAAAAAGGAAGTCAGTTAAAGGCACTTGTGAATAAATCTACTTATCAGTTCAGCCTGAGTTGGAGCCATCAGACCTGTCTGAAAAGCAGCCTGTGATTGCAGGTCCAGGAGTGCTGGGAGAAGGTTTGGCTGTGCATTCCCCTTGCTGAGGGGCACATCTCAGGAGAGTGAGGTTGTGGGGTGGCAGTAAGGGGAAGATGAGGTTCTGGTGGCACAGAAGTAGTTTCACCCTGCTGTTGGTCTGGCTCAGGTGGTGTGGAAACATGCTCAGTATGAGCCACTGTACCATATGCTCAGCGATCCCGAAGCCTATGTCTTCACATGCATCAACCAGACAGCGGAACAGCAAGAGCTGGAGGATGAGCAACGGCGGCTTTGTGACATCCAGCCCTTCCTACCGGTACTGCGGCTTGTGGCTCGAGAAGGCGACAGAGTCAAGAAGGTGATTAACTCCCAGATCAGCCTTCTCATTGGAAAAGGTCAGTTCCCCCATGGTTGGTCTTGCCAGGAGGGTGGTAGGAGTCGGGGCTGTAGGTGAAACGTGCTTCTGTCCCAACCAGCTTGGCTGCATGTGGAATAATGATGGAGCCCTGCTTATGCGGGAGATGAAGCAAGTAAATTTGGTCTGTGGTGGAGGTGGTAAATATTTGTGCAGACCCAAGAAGGGTGATCTTTCCTGCTGGCAGAGGGCTATAGTAATTGAGTCAGTGCAATTGCACGTAGTAAATAAGTGATTACTAGTAGCTTGGCTGACTCTTCTCCTCTTGGCCAAATATTAAGCATGTATTTAGGAAAACTGTTTTCACAAACACTCGATTTCAAAGGCTGATTTTCCCCCCTTGGGTGTAGATGCTGATTTTGTCTTTCTCTGTTGCTCTCTGCTTAGGTTTACATGAGTTTGACTCTGTGCAGGATCCAGAGGTGAATGATTTCCGCACCAAAATGTGCCAGTTCTGTGAGGAGAGAGCAGCAAAGCGGCAGCAGCTCTCCTGGGCAGCTTGGATGGAGTACAACTTCCCCTTGCAGCTGGAGCCCATGGCCAAAGGCCTGGGGACTGGTCCTCTACATACCCCCACCAAGAACATTTTTGTCAACGTCAAGTTTCAGTCTGGCGGGGTAAAGCACAAACTTTTCTGTGACAATGTTGTTTAACTGGTTTGTGCTTTCCCTTTGGGAACCTTTGGGCATTTTGGAGACAGAATAATGTGTGCGTGGACAGCGTTTCCATGTGTTTGGTGTTCATCTTCATTCTCCAGATTCCTTTGCCTGTGGAGATTGTTGGGAGGGAGACTCTGAGCCTCCAGCCAAGGGAGCTGTTCCCCTTCCTGAACATGCATTGGGTGTCCTGGTTAGCTGGTAGCTGAGGTTCCTGCATGTACATTGGTGGAAAGCTCTTTGGGGTTGGGTAGGAGAGAAGCACAGAACAAAATACATGCTGTGCCTTTTGAAGCCCCAGAGTCTGCTCAGCTCATGCTCAGCATTAGACTTGAAGGTGTCAGTCTGTGTTGCCCATGGGCCCCTGTTCTTGCCTGCTGCATTTAGTTAATGGGATTTTTCGCATGTTGTGCCTGAGCATGAAGCAGGAGCCCCTGCTTCCATGGAAGAAGGGCCTTCCAGAGCAGTGTGTTTGAGCATGGTGACCCTAGCTACCCTCTGCCTTGCTGGTGGAATGACAGTGGGAACGTTTTTAATCACTAGCAACCACGCAAATGGGTGGATTCTTCTTAAACTGGACTTGAAGTTCCTGATTTCCAGTCTTCTGCTTGCGCTGCTGAAACGTGCTGCTGCCTGAATTGGCAAACGTCCCTATTTATTTGCTAATGTGTGTGGGGGTAATTCTGGCTTCCTGTCCTTCTCTTTGTTGTCAGCAAGAGGAATGTTGTTACCTATCAGCTCTGCTACTGCTGCGCCTTGTGCTGATTTCAGCCCTGTGCTGGTGTTTGACAGTGTATGCTGTGTTGTTGGGATTGCAGGAGAGCTTCACTTTCCAGATCTCCCCAAATGAGTTCCCCATCACGTTAATGAACTATGCTATCAAGAAGCAGGCTACTGTCTTCCGCCATGAGACCGTGGAGAACCCAGAGGACTACACCCTGCAGGTGAATGGGAAATGTGAATACCTCTATGGGAACTACCCCCTGTACCAGTTCCAGGTGAGCCTTTTGTCTTGCTTTGTCAATGAGTGTGTTGCTATATGGCCTCCTCCTGTTGAGGGGGTGGATTGAGGCATGTTATCCTCCAGCAAGGAGGAAATGCTGTTTCCTGGAGCGGAATACATCAGTGGCAGGACCTTGATGCTACTTAGGGCAAGGGATACTTTGGCTTTGGGAGCTCATGATCTAAGCCCATCCCTGGGTACTAACTGCTGTGTAAATACATTTACAAATTATGGTTCTGGAAATGACTGTTTGCATGTATGGTGAGCTGGGGGTTCTTTTCTTGAAAGTTGGGCAATTAATCCTGTGTTCCTCTGGCAGGGCAAGCTGCTGTTGGGAGTGCTGAGTGCTTCCCAGTGTTTCTCCTTAATGTAGTCCTTTGAGTCAGTTGATAAAATGCCAGCTATAAAAGGCACTTCGTATTCTCAGTTTTGGCAACATAAGTCCAGTGAGTTGAGGTTTATGAAGCAAGAGGAGGTATATTAAAACTGAATTTTGATTGTTGCTGTGTCCTTTCCTTATTCCTTCCACCTCTTTTTGCTTCAGCCAGTTCTGATTTGCTTGACAGCTCTCTCCTGCCTGGCTCTGTTTTGTCTGTCCTGACTCTGTCCTCTCTTTGCAGTACATTCGCAGCTGCCTACACCGAGGCCTGACGCCGCACCTGACCATGGTACACTGCTCCACCATCATTGCTATGAGGGATGAGCAAACCAACTGTATTGCCAGCCCCCCAAAGATGGCTGCCAAGCCTCCTCCGCTCCCTAAGAAAAAGGTAAAAGGGGACAGTGACCCAGTGGGGTCACTCTCAACTCCATTGATGGAAATGCTGTTCTTGCCTGGGAAGAGCAGCAGGGTCTCCCTACCTCTCAGGATAGGTTCCTACCTGGGTTCTAAGAGCTGGGAATGTCCAGTCAGCCTTCCATCTCCCTCCACAGTTTCCCTAGTTGTCACAGACTTCGTGCTGCCCACCAGCGATGCAGTGCAAAAAGCATGTGAAGAGAGATGGAGGTCTGGCTCTGGCGTGAGAAGTCTTTGTTGCATCTATTTCTGATGGCACCCTTTTCTCTTTCCAGCCAAACTATGGTTCTCTCTGGTCCTTGGAGCAGCCTTTCCACATCGAGCTGGTGCAAGGCAGCAAGGTCAATGCAGATGAGAGAATGAAGGTTGGTACTGACACAGTTTGGGGTTAGGTTTTTGTGTTTTGGCTTTCCCAGCAGCATCTGCCTCATTTGTGTGGTGAGGAAAGGAGGGGCCGACAGCTCCCTCTCACGTGATGCCCCGTTATGCTTCATTCAGCCTTTGGGCAGTTTCTGCACTGCAGCACAACAGGAAGGGGAAGGGATCGTTGCTAGCCAGCAGCCCAACGATGAGCCATGCCTTCTTAGAAATACTCCCCGGCAGCAGTTTCTGAGTAGCACAGAGCTGCTGCCTTTGGGTGATATGGCCCGAGAAACGCAGAGGAGGGGAAGAGAAGAGAGAATGGTGGGAGAGGTGGTGGTTGGTGAAGTTAAGACAGAAAACACCCTTTTTTGTTTTTTTGTTTTGGGTTTGCAGGGTGTTTGCCATGCAGGGGGGAGCAGGTGGGTGAGGAGGAGGGGAATGGCTGGAAAGGAAGGAAGCAGGACAAGAATATATGATATGTACTAGGTGTTCTGTGGGGCAAGGCTTTATAAAGAAGCAGGCAATGAAATAGTTCTTTCTTCTGCCCAGCAACATTTATATTGCCTGGCTTTACATGATGAAAACTGTAATACTTTCACCAGTGGATTACCCAACCATTTTGCAATGATTAAACAGCTCTTGCAAGACCTCATGAAGGAAAAAGATAACAGTGCCCTTACTGAAGTTGAGTAAATGGAAAGATTAAGGAACTTAATGTCTCATAGAATCAGGAAAGAGACAGGAGCAGGGTATCCTGTTGAGGGGAATGGATGCCCTGTCTCATTCCTCTTCTAATCATGTGGCTTCAGCAAACAAGTCAAGGCCCTGTGGATTCACGGTGTTCTCTTATTTCTCCTTCCCTCAGCTGGTGGTGCAGGCAGGTCTCTTTCATGGCAATGAGATGCTGTGCAAGACAGTATCCAGCTCTGAAGTGAATGTGTGCTCTGAGCCAGTGTGGAAGCAGAGGCTGGATTTTGATATTAACATCTGTGATCTTCCCCGTATGGCACGCCTCTGTTTTGCCCTCTATGCTGTCGTTGAGAAGGCAAAGAAGGCACGTTCCACCAAGAAGAAGTCCAAGAAAGCTGTAAGTAAAGGCAGTGTGGGGCTGAGCACGGCTTGCCAGCGCTGGAGGGCAGGGGACACTGTTCTGAACCAAATGCCCTTTGCTTTCAGAAAAAGACTTTATTAAAAAAAGAGCTTAAAGAATTATGGCCAATAATTTCTTCAACAGGAACAGGAAACTGAGTGACTGCCTGTAGGAAAGATTGTTTAAATGTAATTTCTTCTCCAGAAAAACCATTAAGAAGAAACATACCCAGTATCTGAACGCACGTAGAGAGGAATCCTATGTGTTAGTGTCTGTTTTTCCTGCTCCGCAACTTCCTTGTTTTGAAGCTGAGGTTAAACCATCCTCTGTGTTGCATCTTCTTTCTAGCAAGGTCTTTTGTGCAAGTCCCCCATAGAGCAAATTAACGGCTAAGAAGGGGGAAGAAAACGAGGAATGTAAAAGTGGTCACAGCAAAGCTTTAGTCGAGGTGAAATGAAAGTGCAGAATCTTCAAGGTTACTGTGCAGATGCTGCAAACTGCAGATGGAAAGTGTTAAATTATTTTGGAAGCTCTTGAGCTTCTGAATCAGAGGCATAGTGGTATTTCTCACTTTCCTCAGCTCTCTTCCAAAACTTCCAGCCCATTAATAACTCAGTAACTAAGCGCAGTGTGTAACTGAACTGCTGGTTTCCCAGTGTTGTAACTTAAGTGTATCTCCTCTAGGTCTTTGCACGTGAAGGGTTCTCTTTATGAGCAGCAAGTGCATTTGTTCCTCTGCGAATTATTGTTTCTGCAGCCATAAAAACAGTTACCGTGCTTTAAAGTGAGAATTAGTCATGCCATCTTTACTAGAGTGCGGAGAAACGAGGGGCTGAGCAATGTGATCACAAAAGATTTTAGTCTCAATCCTGCAAACTCCTTTTTGCTGCTGCGGGGGTCGGGGACCTTTGTCGTGTTGATGTCTATGGGGTTCTCAGGGTTACACTGCATTAATGGCTGGGAAGCAACAGGCAACCCACCAGTCCTGCTCCTGTGGACCAGTTCCTGGGCTGGAGACTTCACACTGGAAACATTTTGAGGCCAGAACCAGCATCAGCCTTTTTGTTGGGGTTTTTTTTTTTTGGGTGGTTGTTTTGTTTTTTGGTATTTTTTTTTTCTCTTAAGAATAGCAGAACTCCAACTCCTGCTGGAGGCTTTTGTTGAACAGAATATCTGATTCATTCACAGGCTGCATTTTTGTGGTCATGCTGGAACAGTTTTCAGTTTTGAAGCAGTCAGGGGGAAATCTTACTATTCTGACTGACAAAACCAAACCAGCCTGGTCAGCTGAGTTGGTAAGAGGATCTTGTTCATAGGTACAGGGAAAGGTGAGCCTTTTGATACAGTACCACAATATTTGCTGGAGTTGAGCTCTGCAGAAATGGATTTTTCCACATGGTGTGACTGAGTAAAATGCCCAGATCTGATTTAAAATGATTGGTAAGAGAAGGTTACAGTCAGAGTGCACCCTGGTTTTTGGTTTTGATTAATAATCTTTTTGCTTCCTTGGCTTACAGTACTAGGAGACTAATTACATGCGTGGTGTTTGTCTGTGCAGACTGTCCAGAGCAGATAGGTGGGACTTAATCATTTGCTACCACAAAAACAGGCATGCTTGCAGACTGACTGGGATGAGTCAGAGGGTTAATGTCACCCAGAGGGCTGGCTTTCAGTGTTTCTGTAAGTCATGCCGGAGGTATTTCTGTCCTTACGATGCTGAATCGTTGTTTTGCTGGACCTTATCCACCAAAAAATCTTGCCTTGTGTTTTGGCAGACTCTGTGCTGTGGTTTTAATGTCACTTACTGTGTTAGAAAAGGTTATTGGTGCTGGTGGTGTTTTGTTTGGCTTTTCCATACGATCTAGAAGCTGATGTCTCAAGTGGCATTTTCC
Organism: Nycticryphes semicollaris; assembly: GCA_013400055.1. Classification (NCBI taxonomy): domain Eukaryota; kingdom Metazoa; phylum Chordata; class Aves; order Charadriiformes; family Rostratulidae; genus Nycticryphes; species Nycticryphes semicollaris. The sequence goes on from VXBJ01001582.1 coordinate 69,917, forward strand.
TGAAGATACTTAGTCTAATCAAAGCTTTGCAAGAGGCCACTTGGAAGTGATTAATTTTGTTGCATTAGGAGAAAACGCTGACTTTGCTACCTCCACAAAGTCCTTGGTGTACCTTTGGAGTAAGCTTGATCTATTCTCTAGAATGTCTCACTGTTGTTCCCTTCAAATATTGCACTGTTCGTGGGTGCGTCTGGCTAGAACTTTGCCTCCCAGCCTCTTTGCAAGTCGGATTCTGTGCTAGTGTGTGCTTAAGCCTTGGTGTTTTCTGGGCAGCTGAGTGAAATGCTGGTGTTGCTGAAACTGCTGTATGAAGTAAACTGTTCCATCTGGGGAACCTGAGTGCAGGAAACCTTAGGTCACTTGTGGAAAATGTGTCTGTCCGCTCTGGTCACAGGGAACTGGGTTAGGGCAGGGAGATGGGTTCTCTTTCTTGGCTGTGTCCCAGTCACTTTATTTGCTGGAGTCTCCCACCTCCAAAATGACACTGGTTTGTGTAACTGGGTTGAGCTTCTGGGTTGTTTTGGGTTTGGTTTTTTTTTTTTGGGGGGGGGGATGGCGGAATTTGCAGCATGTAGTTTGATTTTTATAGGTAGTGTTTATTATTGTACCAAGGAGCCAAGCGTTGTCTTCCCATTATTGGCTATATCTAGCATTTTTTTGCCTAGTTTTCTGAAGTCATGTTGATTCTTTGTTCCCCATTTCAAAATTAAGGTTCTTCTTCCTCCCCTCAAACTGTGAAATAGATGAAGTATATATGTTATAGCTCCATCAAATATCGCCAAGTGTGAAGTTCCAAGGACTTACTGGAAACTTAAAGGATTCTTGAGCTATAAGAAATACTGGATGATGAAGTTTTAGACATATTTGTGAGGGGTATTTGGTGCCATTCAGCACTACACAAAAGACACCCCAGGTTTTGTCAAATATCTTAATTTGATGCTGTCTTGTACTCTGATTTTATGAGAATTTGAAAGGTAAGGAGACAGACATGGCTACCTGGGGTGGCATATTCTTTGCAGCAGCTCTTTGGTGAGGGGGTGCCTACATACTTGTGAATGGGAAGTTACTGGTCTGCAGTGTTCTGTGTGGCAATTTGCAGACTTGGAAAATAGCAAGATAATATATATCTTCTTATTCCTGGCTGTGGGTGAGGGCTTTGCTTTGCATGGGGCTATCTCACTTGTTAGTTCTTCTTTTCTTCATCCAGCTTGTGCAGCTACAGCACCCAAGTGAGCTTTTCTCTTTGCTTTGCAGGACTGCCCCATTGCATGGGTGAATGTCATGCTCTTTGACTACAAGGACCAGCTGAAAACAGGGGAGTGCTGCTTGCACATGTGGTCCTCCTTTCCAGGTGTGTTGGGAGATAGAGCTACTGTATTGTTTTGTGTCTTTGGTCTCCACTGCAATGCCCTGGGCTCTGTACTGCTGCTCAGGAGGTTGCAGGATGGACCACAACAGTTCAGATGAGCAGACCCAATACAATTGCTGCTCCGGATTGTGATGGCATCTAGACCCCTGCCATGAAGGCCTTGTTTTCCTTGGCATTACACGTATGACATAAGAGCTTGCTGCTGTCCTAAAGATGTCATATATACTTCACTTGAGCTGCCAGGGCCAAGCAATGTCCAGTGCCAGAGCTGAAGCAGTCTGCGCTCGGCTTTCTGGGCCCAAAGCTTCAGAAGAAGCTTCATGGGTTTATGTACTTTGTTTTTCAGATGAGAAAGGGGAACTTCTGAACCCCATGGGCACAGTACAGTGCAACCCCAACACAGAAAGCGCCGCAGCTTTGGTCATCTGCTTCCCCAGCGTTGCTTTGCATCCTGTGTATTACCCATCGTTTGAGCAGGTAGAGGATGGGGACACTGTTTTGGGGGCACAGAAATTCCCTGTTTTTTCTGGTGCAGGAATATATGGTGTCACTGTCCCTTGGGCAGCTGTCAATAGGGAGCAGGTACAAGCAGATTTGATGAGTAGATATTGTTAAATGAAACTTTGACTTCTCTTAACTAATGAACCTTTGAGTGAATACGATTGCAGGCTGTGAATTCCTGAGGTAAAGCTGCTCTAGTAGCAGAACATTTGTTTAAAAAATAGGTTTAACTGAGCCGCCTTTAAACTGCAGACAGTATTAGGCTCTATAGGAAGGAAGAGGAATAAAAGGGGAAATGAGTGAAAGTAGACAACTCCCTCCCTTTCAGCAAAGTGATAACAAGCTGTGTGGTATGGGGATTTTCCATCTGTCACTGCAACTGGCCAAACACTTAAAATGGAAGAAGAAATGTGCGCATTACAGGAAAGACAGAAGATCTGTTCTGCCAGGGACATGTACACATGGTCCCCTATGATGCATCTCCTGCCTCAGAAACTTTAACATGTTGTGCCAATGTGCGTCACAGCTTGGGCAGCACTATCTGCCTGGCAAACACACGCCAGTTCTAACAATCTGGAATGGCTCGTGCTGGCCAGGAGCTCAGTGACCCAGAGCCCCCTTTCACAAACTGTTTGGGGGGAAGGACTCATCCCTTCATCCTTGTTAGTACCTACACCTGGGCACTGAGGTGGGGTTCCCTTCTCCAGAGTGACTGATCCCTAATGCAGCATAAATGCTTGAAGTGATGGTGAGCTAGAAGTACCAAGGGAAATGAGGAGCCTTTCTTAGACTCTTTATTTGTGTCCCAGCTGCTGGAGTTGGGGAGGAACGGAGATCAATCCCGTGCTGCACCAGAGGATCCAGAAGAGGTGAGTCTTCTGGCAGCAATTTTTCAGCTATGTGCAAGCTTGGTCACGTAGATCAAGTTATGTATTTCCACTGTACCCCCAACTCACTTTTTTTCACTAAACTGGGTCAGTGTCCAAATTCTACAGGGCCTCTCTGGATTGAGACTAAACCCTGTGCATGCTCTTTCCTGTGATTCCCATGAGCAGAAACTGCAACTGAAGGAGATACTGGAGCGGAGGAGCCACACTGAACTATACGAGCATGAGAAAGACCTGGTGTGGAAGATGAGATATGATATCCGTGACCAATACCCACAAGCTTTGGCAAAGCTGCTTATCATCACCAAATGGAACAAGCATGAAGATGTTGCCCAGGTGAGGATGCTGGGGTTGGCAGCCAAGGTTGCCTTTTTTACCTGTCTTTCAGTGTCTACATCCCCGTGTTGCGTTTGGGAGGCCAACTTAGTAGGGGATGTTTCTCAGTGCAGGTAGGTTTGGCATCACTGAAGCTGGGGGAGATTTTCTGTTCTTGGCCAGTCACTGCAAATGTATGCTGAGTGGTACCCAGCTGAGCTGAGGTTTGGCTGTTCTGGGGCCTGTTTGACACTCTGCACTGTCCCAGGCTCATTACTGACCAACAAGGTCTTGCTTATTCCCTCTAGAAACTGAAGGCCAGAAGAAAAATAATCTGTTTAATTCACAGCAGAAATAGGATCTGGATTGGATATTCTTAACTGTCAGTGAGAGACCAGCACACACTACTTTAGGGGCTCAGGGAATCTCTTCTACTGGGAATGTCAGTTAGGGTTAGTCTCTGTGCTGCTCATCCCTCCTTCCTTCAAGAGCTTCAACAGGATCTTCTAGAGGGCCCTTGCTAGTCTGCATTGTATTATGCTGCAGAAAAGTGCTTTTCCCAAAGAGCTTATTCCACTAATTGTGGTACAGCAAATGGTAACCCTGCCATGGACTTGGATGGCTCCTGCTGTCTCACCCTTCTAGAAAGTGTAGACAGATGGTTTTTGACCTGGTAGCTGCAAACCTGCTCTGAGGCATCTATAAATAATGACTAAGATAGAGAGTTTCCCCCCACAAAGGAGCTGCTCTTCCATCAGTAGAATTTTAGATTTATATCCATTGTCATAAAAACATTGTTCCATTTTTGCTATTTTCTTTTTTGCCCTTACAGATGATTTCCCTGCTTCAGACCTGGCCGGAGTTGCCCGTCCTGAATGCCTTGGAGCTGCTGGATTTTAGCTTTCCCGACCGTTACGTTGGCTCCTTTGCTATCAACTCATTAAAGAAGCTGACGTAAGTGTTATCCACAAGGGATACGCAGAGCCCTTTTCTATCTATGTTTAGGGCTGCTGAGGGGGACTGTGAACAAGGCTGACAGTCTTGTCTTTACAGTTTTTGCAAGTACACTTGTGCAGTACAGACAAGGTTGTCTTTTTCCTTTTGGTCCACAGAGATCATGAATTGTTCCAGTACCTGCTACAGCTTGTCCAGGTGCTCAAGTATGAATCCTACTTAGACTGTGAATTAACCAAGTTCCTGCTGGACAGGGCATTATCCAACCGCAAGATCGGCCACTTCCTCTTCTGGCATCTGAGGTAAAGAGCAAATGTTTGGGGCTTTTTCTCAGTAATAAAGTGAAACCAGCATTTACTGGTTTCCTCATTGCTCTGTGAAATGAGACAGCAAGTGTGTCTGTAGGTGTAGATGTCAGGAGATTTATTTAAAGGCTATTGGCTGTCCTTTAGCTTGAGTCTTTCATCAAAGCAGTGGTGGGATTTCCTTGCTGTGATTACCAAAATCCAGGAACCACTGCTTTTCACTCAGGAGACTGAATAAGGGATAATCCAGGAAGATGCAAAATCTTTGTTTGTTGTGGGGTTTTGTTTTTTGGGTTTTTTTAACTGTGTTTGGTGTTTGGATTAAGTTCTGTTCTCAGAATTTATATTTATGTATGCACACTTATGCCATTGAATTGAAATTTACTTCAAAAGTCCATGGCCACCAACTACTCCTGAGCCATAGGCTCTGAACTGTCCTTGCTCCTTAAGGCGTGGTTAGCAGTTTACCAGTTTATTCATCCAGAAAGATGTCTCATCACATACAGCAAGGGGTTTTTCTACATCACCCTCCGGGGTGGATGCATTTTACTTTTATTTTTTTCCCCTCCCCGAAACAGCAGCTGATATTCTGTACCATCCTCTCCCCTCTCCTTGTGCACGAATGGGAGAATTAGTCACTCTCTGCCCTGAGTCAGAATTGCTTTAATCTACCTTCTCCCCAGGTCAGAGATGCACGTTCCTGCCGTTGCCTTGAGGTTTGGCCTGATCCTGGAAGCGTACTGCAGAGGCAGCACCCACCATATGAAAGTTTTGATGAAACAGGTAAAAATTGCACTTAGCCTTAAGGTTGACTTCCCTTTTGCTTGGAGGGAAGTCCAAGCTGTTTGCTTTTCCAACTTAATGTTACCAGCAATAGAAAAAAAACCAACTTTGAACTACTCTATTGGGTTTGGCATATCCTATTAACAGCCTGGAGTTCCCCATCACGTGTGACTTTGCTAATCTCTTGCTCACCCACATGTGTCCCAGACTACACTATGTCTCTAGAATGGTTTGAAATGTTCAAAGGCCACTGCTGTTATTAGAGGGGTTGACTGAGTTGCCATTTAGTAGGAGCTGATCACAATTGGCTGGCTGATTGGGAGCAGAGCACTCTCCTTCAGTTGCTGCACCTCTCTAGAGCTGCTCTCTTACCTATCAAGGATCACTGTACCTGAGAAGTGAGGGACTCACTCGTGTGTACATGATGTTCTATCTAAGATGTGCCCACAAACCAGTGCTGCTTCTGTTTTCGATACTGAGTGGTGCTTTGGCATAACCAGCACTCCCCCAAAGCACTGTTGTTGACTTTTCCAGTCAGTGCACCTTGCTTTTTGCTTTGGTGCTTGATAATGTGCATTTTTCCTGGTATTTGGGACTGCAGCCATTACCTTGCAGTGCATTTGTGCCCAGCAGAATAGCCAGGGTTGATTATAGAGCTCCCTCAAGCAGATACTAGTATATTTGGTTTGTTGCAGTGTGTGTGTCCTGGGTTAAGCAACACAGAGAAAACTTTTCTTCTAATGCTGGAGAAAAACCACATTTTTAGAAGCCTCTAGTGTCTGAATTCATGAAAATATTTACTTTATAGCCAGCCAGGCTCTGTGAGATTCAAGGTCTTAGTGTTTTTGAGCCTTGCCAGGTGCTGGGACAAGGAGGAACAAGGCCTGGACATTTGACCCAAGCTGCCAACAGGATTATTGCGTAACACAGACGTCACATTCAATCTAAATTAGAAAGTTTGCTGAGGAATTCTCTCTCCCACAATGGCTGCCATCCAGAGAACTCCTTGTCCCAGTGCCGAACCCCTGAGACCTCCCTTCCTCCTGAAGCTGTTGTGCTCACAGTGTCCCATGTTTGTTGTCTACTGCTGGGGGTGCACAGCTTCCTACTGATATAAATGGCTGAGGATAACTCCTGTATATCTTATATCTGTAGCAGGATTAATATTGGTTCTTTAGTATTATTGTTAATTACTTAAATAGATGTAATAGGGTAAGATTATATATTAACCCTCATGTTTCTTTGTGTTCCCCAGTTCCCCTTTCTGGGTGGAGGGGTCATTGGGTGATAGAATAATTGTCTAAACAGCAAGAAATTGTTATGGGTTTTCTCAAGCCATTACAGTGTGAAATTGCTGTAAATTGAAGAGATGGTAAGGGATAAAAAAACCACAGTTTACATTTCACAGTAGATTTTAATAGTTTTTTTAACCTTCTTCAGGAATTTCCTATTTGTTAACCTATTCCACCCATCCCTTTTTTTAGGGAGAAGCACTCAACAAGATGAAAGCTCTGAATGACTTTGTCAAAGCAAGTTCTCAGAAGGCCACCAAGCCTCAAACCAAGGAGATGATGCACGTGTGCATGAAGCAGGAAACTTATCTCGAAGCACTTTCCCACCTCCAGTCTCCCCTGAACCCCAACATTATCCTTGCTGAAGTCTGGTAAGGAAAGTAGCTGTGTCTTCTGATTGGTGCCACCAGGTTTGTCCAACAGTAGAGCCAGGCTACCCCAAGGTCCTCTTTCCTTGAGGAAGTCACCAATCTGTTCCCATTTATGGATGCTGTTGAATTTGCAGCGCAGGTGGCCACTCTCAACAGATGGAAACTCTGATGGTAATACTTTTGTTTCCTCTAGTGTGGATCAATGCACCTTTATGGACTCCAAAATGAAACCTTTATGGATTGTGTTTAATAATGAAGAGACAGGTGGAGGAGGAGTGGGTATCATTTTTAAAAATGGAGACGGTAAGTCTTTAAAGGGTATGTCTTCCCAAGCATAAATAGTTTTAATTATTTATTGTGGTGAGTGGGTCCTAAATATGGACAGTTAAGATTTTGTGTAAATGAGGGTCATCAATGTGTTTGAAGTTTTTGACAGTCATCTGGAGATATATATATAAATTCTCCTCTTTATTTTACTTGATGCCCTCTTCATTAAGATTTTAGTACACGATTAGCTGGATACTCCGTGCACAGGAAAAAGGACGCTGATGTGAGGTCTGGAAGAGCTAGAGCAGCCCAAGCTCCGTAGGGCTGGAGTGGCTGCTGCTCGTTGTCGTGTCCAAACAGATGTTTTCTAAAGTGCTCCGTGGGCTGCTCCAGGAGGAGCTTTGGCAAAGCAAAATAGGGTGTACCTCCATCAGTATGATCAAGCCTGAGTTAAGGTATCTAGTGTGGTGGCTTTGCATTATTGCTGCACCAGTACTGATGTTCTTCACTAGCTGGACACAGCAAGTGACAACATGGCAAAGGTCCCTCTAGCAGCCTATTCAGGGGCAGAACACGCGCTGCTTACAAGAGCACGAGAGGAGGGGGGAATAGCAGGTACTTATAGCCCTTTTTTCCTCTGTAATGCTGCACAGATCTACGTCAGGACATGCTGACTCTGCAGATGATCCAGTTGATGGACGTCCTGTGGAAGCAGGAGGGCCTGGATCTGAGGTGAGTGATGTCCTACTGCAATGATAAAGCATTTGTGGTGAGGCCATTTTGTCAGCAAGCTTATTTTTATCCCAAACAAGTCTGGTGGGGGTGGGTGGTTCTGAGGAGCAGAAATGCAGCGTAGATATGGCAAAAAAAGATGTTTAAAAGTCAACACAACCCCATTCTGGGTGAGATTTCAGTGGAAGGGTTTCTTTCATCTCTGCAGGATGACCCCTTATGGCTGCCTCTCCACAGGAGACAAGACTGGGCTGATCGAGGTAGTCATGCATTCGGACACCATCGCCAACATCCAGCTGAACAAGAGCAACATGGTGGCCACCGCCGCCTTCAACAAGGACGCGCTGCTGAACTGGCTGAAATCCAAGAACCCGGGGTGAGTGAGGCTTACCTTGTACTCGGTGCTGCTTCACTGCTTCCCTCCAGCTCGAGGCGGTTCTTCTGCATTATTACTCATTTTTTTTCCTTCAGTTTTGCCTATTTCCCAGCTGTCCTACGCTCTCTGTGGCTGCTTTGGGGCCGGGCACACAGGGGGGTATCGTGTGGGTCTGGAGCTGAAATGGAGGCACGTGGGTTACATTTTGCAAGCTTTTTTGATCTTTCATTGCTTAAGTTAGTGCTGTCCACAGGCTGGATCCAAACCTCAGTCTTCCCCCTTGGTCCTGTTTACCTTCTCCAGAGATAGTGTGGTGGCAGCTGGGAGAGGGGTAAAAGAAGTAACGCCAAAACTGAAAGGTGAAAAAAAGACGACATAAGAAAAGCATTTTAGCTCAGGGTTTTATGAGATACAGAAAGGAGCAGGACATTGGAGCTACTCTGATGTAGCAGGGCACCAACAGGAGGCATTTTAGAAGCCCACTTTGTTATGGCTCAGTGGAGAGCTAGAAATGAATTAATTTAGTTAAGACTAAACCACTTTCATTGAGATTGTGGACACGACCTTATCCAGACCTCTCTGATTGCAGATAGCTGTTAGTGCTGCTAGTTTTTGTGAAGCCTGGATGGGACTAAAGCCTGTACTGCCTCTGGAGAGCACTACAGAAATTCAAATGTGATCCTCGTACCTTCTCCCATAGGTTATAAAACTGTCCCAGTGATGAATTGTCAGTGTCCAAAGTAAAACTGTTTTGATTTTCTTTTTTCTTACCTTTAGTGACGCGTTAGAACAAGCCATAGAGGAGTTCACTCTGTCCTGTGCTGGGTACTGCGTGGCGACGTACGTGCTGGGGATAGGCGACCGGCACAGTGATAACATCATGATCCGGGAGACTGGCCAGGTATGGGAATCACTGCTGCTGTGATGTACTGGAAGAGGGGCACGAATGCTACTTAGCAATGGCCAGAGACATCCCCATGCAATCCCTCTGCTGAGGAATGTACCTCACCTTCCAGCCCAGAGGCAGACTGGACAAATGTTCTCAATAGCTTCTATCATTGAGAGGGTAAATACAGTTTTATAATCTGAACTACATTTCTGTAAGCATCACTGCCATCAGCTGCCTCTGTTTATACCCACTTTGAAATTACAGCAGAGCAGTTCATACCACTCAGACCTAATATTGTCTGCAGACACAGACTCAAGCGCTGTGCTCATCAGTCTGAAGACTTACTTCGCTTCAGCAGAGTCACAAATTGCTTGTAGCTCCTCCTAGAAAAAAATGATGTAGTGTTTGTTTGTTGTTTGGGTTTGGTTTCTTTTTTAAATGTGTGCAAGTGGTCAGCATGGGTCTAATTGCACTTTGATACCTGTACTGATTCCTTTACCTCTCTGTCCGCAAGGATAGCTACCAGAGTTGGTATCTTCTCCTACACTGTTTGGAAGACAAAGGGTAGAACTAGGACAAAGAAAATCCTTTTGGTAACAGGACACATACTAAATTACATCAGCAATATTTTGGTGAAGGGGGAAGTCTGAGCTATATTTCTTGTTTAATCGTAATTCTACAAAGCCATAAAACAGCCCTGTGTTGACAGTGCAAGGTGAGTCTTCTGCAGGGCCAGTGAAGTCAGCTTGGTAGTTAATACCTGAAAGTACGAAACAGGTTTCTGACGTTGTGAGAGTCATCTCTCGGGAATGCACAATTCCCTGCCTGTGCTCCCTTCATGCAGCATCCCACTCCTCTGCGTCTTCCTGTACAAGCAGTCAACGGCCAACAAAACCTAGTAGTGCCTTTCTGTGGTCACAGCAGGGACAGGACAGGGACAGGTGCCGTTTGCTAACAAGAGACTACCCTCCCTCCCTGGGCTATGACGAGCAGCCGCCCTTATGTAGGACCAACTCTTCTCCCCGTTAAAAAAGATGCAGGGCAGGGAGGGAGGTCACAGGACTGTTCTGCAGCGCAGAGGCCGCTCTGATTTGCCCACTTGAGGGAGCTGATGCCCCGCGGTTACAGCCTTGGGGTTCTGTGTATCTGGGCTCTCCAGCCGCTCTGCAAGAACAGCCAGTGGGGCCGGGGGGTAGCCCCACTGTACCTGAGCAAGTAATATGTTGTAGCAGCTTCAAAAGAGGACACCTTCTTTCCACACACTGTCTGGGACTGCAGGCTGTGCTGGTAGGGTGCTCGTTGTAGTTCTGGTTCTGCTCCTGTTAGTGACATGCTAAGGTTTTACAAAAAAAAAACCAAAAAAACCCAGAAAATTCTTCATCTATGCAAAGTATTGAAGAGGTAAGTGCCTTCTCTGTCCTGTCCAACATCCGATTACACTGGAGAATAAATATTATGGCAAGTAAATATTGCTTCGTTACCCAAGGAGTGCTGTGGGAGAAGTCATTTTTTCTCTCTCCCAAAATCCTATGGCCAGTAGCTCTTGAATACAGCAACCATGAAGAGAACTCAACACCGATCACCTAATATAGATACTATATTGTAAGCTATTTTTTTCTTCCTTATTTTCAGCTGTTCCATATTGATTTTGGTCACTTTTTGGGGAACTTCAAGACTAAATTTGGTATTAACAGAGAGCGAGTTCCTTTCATCTTAACCTACGACTTCGTGCACGTCATCCAACAAGGAAAAACTAACAACAATGAGAAGTTTGAAAGGTAAGTGTTAGCTGTTAAACTTGACTTGAGCTTTTTAAGCTCTGAATCTTCTGAAGTTATTTATTTCCCCCAGTGATACATAGTCTACAGCTGTCTATACACAAAAATCAAAGCATTTATTATCTACCTCTTAGAGAAGGTGGAAGAGCTTTGGTAGTTATCAATGCAGACAGCAGGGTTCAGACTAATACCTAGTCTTGCTTAAGAAAAAGGTACAGTTTGCAATCTTCATTCCTTTGCCTCATCTTCCTTTCTGAACAGATTCAGGGGTTATTGTGAAAAAGCCTACATGATCCTGAGGCGCCATGGTCTTCTCTTCCTGCACTTGTTTGCACTGATGAAAGCTGCTGGCCTGCCAGAACTCAGCTGCTCTAAAGACATTCAGTATCTAAAGGTAAGAGAAACAGAGCCCAGATAGGAGGGATAACACTGAATACCTGATCTTGTAGCTCAGCAAGGAGTTGTTCAGGGTGGACGGGGATGTTCTTCGAAGCACGCGAGCTCCATTCACTGTTCACGTACAGGACAGGAGAAACTCCAGATACTGGTGCTCAGGACATAAGTTGAGATTCTACAGCACAAAGGCAGTAGGTACCAGGTAGAACCATCTCACAGGGGAAAGGGACAGCACCTTGGTTGTGTATCATTTCCTGGGCCCAGCTTCCTCTCAAATGATCCCAGCCTGGCCCTGGCCAACTGAGAGACAGCAGCTTTGTACAAGAGCACTAAAAACCCTGCTGTTTCCCTCCTCCCAGCACAGGAGTAGGACACGGGTATTTATCAGAATGAAAAAACCTAGTTATGGTAGTTACACAATCTAAAACAATTAATGGCTACTCGTTTCCTACTTGGTGCTCCTTTCAATGGAGTAATTTCCTAGTGAGTAAACACCTTAGTAGTTGCGCAGTGAATTGTTCAGTTGCGCTTTCCGTGAGGCTGCACCAATTTCTGCCTCTTCTCCTTCAGGATTCCCTGGCTCTTGGGAAGACGGATGAGGAGGCACTGAAGCACTTCAGACTGAAGTTTAACGAAGCCCTGCGAGAGAGCTGGAAAACCAAAGTGAACTGGCTGGCACACAACGTATCCAAAGACAACAGGCAGTAGAGGAACAGCAGCCTGCGAGCTCACGCCGAGAGAATGTAAAGCCTGTGCCGAGCCCAGCAGTTGCAGACGGGTTTCTAAACACTGGTGAATGTTGCCCTGTTGAAGATCCCACACCCAGAGGTGAAACGTTTCTGTGGGACTGAAAAATTGTTGGACTGTCACCAGCCACGCGCCCGTGTCTGCCCTAGGTCTTTGGGGGACAAGGGAAAGACGTGAGGCAATAAAATTACTGCATACAGTGAAAGGTAGGTAGAGGTACTGTATCCCTAAAATCCTGTAAAACTTCAAATACATCTTCTAATGGAAGAGTTTGGGCAGTGGTAACAACCTCCCAGTGTCTTAATGCGTCCATTTCTATTTTCTTGAACATTTAACTGAACACTGAGAACCTGCTGTCCCTGTAGCTCTTACCCTTTAGCCCATCTTCTAGGTCCCCACCATTACAGCCCAGAGGCGTTAACTTCACCGTGTGGTTGTTCCTCCTGCCCTGTTTCAGTGTGACTGAGGTAGGTCAGCTTGAATCACCGCTGAAGCTGACGTGGACAATTTGATTTATTCTGCGTTGCGACAGGGTAAAACTCTCCACGCTGTTGTATCGCGGGCTCTGCTCCAGAGGCCAAAGTGGTGCTCTGAAACTGAACTGGAGCCCAGCTGTTGCTGTCAAAAAACCTGATGCCCCAAGAATAGGCTTGGCCAATGGGTTAGGTATTTTTCTTTGCTTTCCTAAATGGGACTTTAATTGAGCCTCAAGAAATTCTGTGTTTATATTGTTTTTAAGATTGCATTTTGGGAACATTGGTTGCTACACATAGCTCCTGCCCGGGTGCACTGGAGCTGGGTTGCCACCTGGTTTCCCTGTCACACGTGCTTGCAGGGCACTGGCCTGCGCCTACGAAGTCCCTGGGATACAACACTGCAGTTCCCACGTCTGCTGGGACAGATGGTACCGATCTGCGCCTGAAGGACTTGGCTGGTCTGTCCCCCCCCACCCCGTGCAAGGCTAGAGGGGGGTGCCAGATGAGTGGGTTTAACACTGAAACACACGCTTACAGTCAGTCATGTCTCAGCACTGATTTAGGAATTTATTCCCTGTTCCTTTCCACACTCTTCCTCCGTGGTACGTGACTGTCTGTTATTAGAGCTGGTGTGTCTGGGGGTGGGGGCAGAGTCCCACCAAAGAGCAAGCTGTGGTCATCCCTACTGGTACCTAAACAAGGACAGTCTGCTCCAGCCCCCTCCTGCTCTCACTGCTGCCTGTCACCTTCCCGAGCAGAATCTGTCCCATCTCCCACAAGGTGCTGTAATCAATCACATGTTTCTACTCGTGTTTTTGTCTCCAGCCTGGTGTCCTTACCTGGGCAGCTGTTCTGAGCACTGGTGTTGCACGGGGACAGGTGAACAGGAGTCACTGCTGCTGCTGGGTGCCTCCCGTGAGAGTAGCGCGGTGCCTCGAGCCCATGGATCCTGCTGGAAAATAGGTAGAGTAGCTGGTCAGTACCTTTAGCGGTTCCCTGGGGTGACTCCTTCCATCTCCCCGTGTTCTCCACCACAGCAGGTTCCCACGGAGGTGCTGTCGCTCCTGCCTTTTAAAGAACAGCACAGTCTCATTTTCAACACACCCCTGAAGCCAAATCCTGTGCTTGGGTTGTGTGTCCTCAACTAGGTTGAGCAATTTCCTTTTACTCACAGAACTGTTTAAACTCTTTTAACTCTTACTTACGGTAGGTAGAAAGGCCTTACTTTTTAGGTAAAAAAGCCACCCAGGCATTTCAGACCTGAAAGCCAAGAACCGCGTGTATTGTCCCACAATGGACTGCTCTCTCTTGTAAATTCAACTTTTACATCTGGCTTAAAATTCCCACAAAAGCAGCAAGTTTAGGACAGAGACTGAACTGGTCTCTCTATTCTTGCCAAGTCTTCCCTGTCATGGAGTAAATTTGAATTGACCGTATTTTTGGATCCAGCACGTAGGTACAACGCTTCCCTGGCTTTCAGCTCAGTCCTTTAAAGTTAAAATAATCCTGCCCTGTACCGGCTCTTTAAGTCCACTTGTTTGGGTTTTTTTAAGAGGAGAAGTGAGCAGCAGCAGGTAATAGGAGGTTTGGTCAGGGAATGGAGCAGGGAGCACCTTCACTAAGGTGTTGGTTCCCTCCTTCCCTTTCCACACAGATACAAGGGTGTCATGATCTGGTTACGCTGTTACCGATGTAAATCCCGATTTAAAGTACTTACTGTTTGTTTTCCTAATAGACGTGATGCTGCGGAGTCTGTTCCCTGCTGGTTGGTATGTGCTGTTACAAACCAGCCTGTCTCTCACAGGGCACCTGTTCTAGAGAAGCACTTACAGAAAGCAACTCATTTTAGCTGTATAGAACCCTTGGAGATCCCCCTTTTCTGGCCAGAACATTTCAGGACAGAATGGCAGGTGCCCTTGCACATCACCCAAATTATTTATTAATTCATTCCTCTTAACAGGAGCTGAGCTCTCCACAATACACTGTAAATTGCTTTCAGTGATGTGCCTCCCGAGTCCAAACTCCTGCTCAGGTTTCTTGAGCTGAGCAGCAGACAGTGGTCTCAGCTTTAATCTTGAAACAATGAATCTGTGTTTACAATTATAATTGCATATTCCTGATACTGTATTTACAAGATTTTGTAACTGAACCAGTCAACACATTATGGGAGCAAACCCTCAGGCATTTTTTCTTTTTTAGCAGTTTCAAGTATTACAGGGATGATTTTCCTTTCCTGGGCCAGACCATAGAGCCTCCCGCTTCACAGGGCAAGGAGGGTGCTGGGTGTCGGTTTAAATTAGGAGCAGAAAGATGCTGGGATCTCTTACATCCAATTAAAAAAGCCCAAAGCCATTACCATAAGGAGCTGGTTCTCCCCAGCCTGGTGCTGCTGCCTCACACACCAGCTGAGGACTCCGGTGCTTGGATTTTTCCCCCAGAAAAGCAGCTCACGTGTTGCTTCTGCCGTTAAGGCACAGGATTAACGCACACGCTCCGTGTCTGTGCATCAAACCTCTGCGGCACCTGCTCGCTGGGATGATGCTTTTACAAGACTCCACCTTTTGTAATTTTCCTATTTTTTTAAGAGCCAGGTTTGCAGAGACCAAGCACCCCACGCTTCATGGAATAGAGACAATTTGCCACAGTTGTGGAATAAAGTAAGGTTAGAAGGGATCCTCCCGAAATACTAAAAAGGGAATGTAAAAAGGAAAAGAGAAGCCCAACTCTAACCCTTGTGTCGATGGTAGAAGCAAATACCACAGGATGTAGAGCTCTTTGTGTGCTGATCGAGGAGGAAGCAGCACAGCACCCGGCCACATCACCGCTCCCCAGGGCAGAGGCAGACATTTGTGGCCCCTCGGTGCTCCCTCCCTGGGGTGCTCCGACCAGACTCTGCTTGCAGAGTCCTGCAACTTTGCTCCATTTTAGAGAACAGCTAAATATTGCCATTTCCTTCCTTAGCAAACTAACTCAGAGCACAGAAGCACAGAGAAGTATCAGGTCAGATGCAAGCAGGGATGCACAGACACCACAACCACCTCCGAGGTTGGTCTCTATGTTCCTGAGGATGGGAAGAGACCAACTACAATTCTCTGAGTGTAAAAGCAACTCCCGTGCGTTGCCACAAGCCGCTAAGGCAGGGTCCTGCCCGGTGTGAGGCAGCTCTTACCTCACCCTTCCTCGCATCCCTCTCAGGTAGGTGGCTGGTTGCCTCGCGACACTTCTCACCGTCAGCCACTGGTCTGGGAGGGTTTCAGAAAACTCAGGCCTTGATAAGCAGTTTTTTACAGAAATAGAGCACAGCAGTGGCTCCTGTCACCTCCCCTTCCATTTTAAAAGTGCAATAAAATAAACTTGTGTCAGCATAAAGTGCGACAACGGAGCAATTCCAGAGGTGTTTCTCAGCCCAGCAGTTTTACAGAGAGGTTACTTCACCTGGAAAATGGACTTACCCACCAGAAGCAGAAATTCCCATGTGCCGTCCCGTGGACCTTCTTCCTCGTACGTCCCTGCAGTGAAGCTCCCGTGGCTCCGTTGGGTCAGCAAAGCGCCTCTGACTCCACACTTACCAGGCGGCAGCTCATCCCAGAGTTCTCAGCAAGTTGAATTGTACTGAAGATTGAAACTTAAATCACCTTCAAAAATATCACACTTCACTATAAATAAGTAGCTTCTCATTTTACAAGTCTGCTCAAAGCGGTCTCCCTTTCTATTTCTATTTATTTAGAGATGTTTCTGGGATTATTTTAACTCTGTACAAACCGATTGTGCTTATTTTGTTGCCTTTGAAAAAGAAGTATTTTTTTAAGCCGAACGATGGTTCTGTAAGAAGAGAATGTTTACCTGTGGAACTCTTCAGCTGATTTAGGTACACATTTTGTAAGTCAAAAAATAAACCAAACGATGGATGAAATCGTACCCACAGGAGCTGCCACAGCCTTTCTGTGCTTGAGAGATCAAAAAAAACCAAACCACAGCTCCTCCTGTGCCACCAGCAGAGGCAAATTCACACACAGCAAATACACCTCGGTTCAACTGTGTTCATTTAGTAAGAAATAAAATGCAAACACCCTTTAGAACCAGAAATTTATTGTAGCTTATAGACTTTCCAAACTGACCTGTTACCAATATACACATCGGAGAAGTTATACCCATAGTGGCTACAAACTGCATCAGGACATTTACAACCTTTCAGTTTCACCATTAAGTCATGATCAGTTTTGGTCTAAAATACAGCAGCTACAGCAACAGTATATGGAAGGATAAGTCTTCTACACATTAACACAGGACAACTGTCAGACATAAGTTAAAAGTTTCCCAGTTTACTTAAAACTAGCAGTTATATTACCACGGTAAGTAGTCAAAACCATTTCCCCATTTTAGAAATCTAAAATTTTACATTAAAAAAAAAAAAACAAAAACAACCAACAAAACCAAACCAACCCCCAAAACGGTGTGTGAGTTGTGTGGGTTCCCTGCCCTGCTCCCAGCTCCATCCCTCCTGTACAAGGCACTCCGCAGTCAGGCGCTCCCCAGGCACCGCCCGCGTTAGGTCCCATCACACCCGTCACCAGGCCAGAGCAGGTCTGCTCTGAACATCAAAACTACAGAAATGGATCCTGATCTTTTACCTCTTTCAATTATGACCCTTCGTGCCTCACCCTTTGGCTCCCGCGTTGCTCCTCTCGCACACTCACCCCGTGCAACACGTCCCTGTGCGAGCTGCGGCTGCTCCCCAGCCCACAGTGAGCCCCGTGGCCGGGCACCCAGAGCAGAGCCAAAAGCGAAGCTTTGCTGACGCGCCTGTTACAGCAAAACAAGTTACTCTTTTTAATCCACCTCCAAATGTACAAACTCGAGTAAGCAGACACTCATTAGGCCAAGTAACGTTAAATACCCGAGACCCAGCTCACCAGAAACCAGCCCTCTCCACCACGGGGTCATAACTTCCTTCTTGTACCCTTCGGCTATTTCTTTAGAGAAGTCCTTTGCAATTCCAGTTCAGAACTGTGATCAGAAACAACCAAAAACCACCTGGACTTGGAATAGCATTACCATGACTCCCAAGGTTTTCTGGTTGGCTAATCCATGCTATGTCTTTTCCTGCTGGTGAAAAACTAATTACCAAGTGTAAACAACGGCGTGATACACCAACAGTCCGGGTTACTGTACGAGGGGCTACAGGGAATGAGCAGGAGTGTGTCTGAGAGAAATTAAGTCAGCTGTGCCCCAAACCCTCCCACTGCCGAAATGGGAAAAACTGAAGGGCCAAAAAATAACCAATCCCCAAATCCCCTCACTCTGTAGCGTGGCAGCCAGGGTGCCCAGGCACACAGGGGGCCCAGGCACACAGGGCTCCCCAGCTGAAAAGAAAACCGTCTCCATCACCTCAAGGAGTAACCTACCCCACCAGCGCTGCGAACAGACCATCCCCGTACTCCAGGCAGCCTCACCGTAATTCATGGGAGCTGTGACACGCACCACAGCGACAGCACGCTGTTTGCCCACCATCCGAGTAGTGTTTTTTTTCCCTAATAACTTAAAAAGCCCTTATGCCAAGACTTAACCGGAGGAAAAAAAAAAAGAAAGAAAAAAGAAAACCGAACAAGTGTATTGCACAGGGCAGCTGAACCTCCCCAGAGGTTCCTAAAGCCTTTCCAACGTCTCACGAGCTCATCTGTTCCCTCTGCAAAAATAAAGGAGATTCAAGGAAAGAAAACCGGAAGCAGCAGCAGAGCGGGGCGTGAGCGCAGGCGGCAGCCCAGGCCAGTGTCCCCGTGTTAGTGACACATCTACACGAGGGCTGTGCCCGTGCTCCTGCTGCAGCACTAGGAGACTTGGCATAGTTCATGCTGCATGAGTTTGATTTTTGACTTTAGCACGTTTTAAACCCCAATCCCTGGTTTCACTACCACAAATGACATAATTACATAATTCCAATATATTTACAAAATATTAAAAAGTCTGTTAATCTTCTACATATTAACCTCATTCTGCCACTTTACACATGCACTAATTGGAGGGGAAAAAAATTAAAAAAGAAATCAACAGGCTGAAATGAGCGGCTTTACCCTTTGTCAACAAGCAATCGTTGCGTCTTTTAGGAGGAGTAAACGGAACAAAGCCAAGTTTGTCTCACTGAGCAAGAAAAAAATACCCAAAAACCCCAAAAAGACAGTTCAGGAATTCATGTGCAACGGCTACAGAACCGCAGAGTCACCCGGCTGAGAGGACACGAAGAAAAAAGTGCAAGGTGGTTCCTCACAGAGCGTAAAAAACCTCCAGTCACTGAGGCGTGGCTGAAGGAAGAGGCGCTACCTACAACTCTAGGAACAGCAGCGAGAACAAGCTGACGGAACACAAACACTGGGGAATGTTGGGGTTGAACCTACTGGCCAGAAGGGGGTAATTTTTGTGTTTTTTTTTTTT
>VXBJ01001582.1:88808-126177 GCA_013400055.1 Nycticryphes semicollaris
GTTAAACACCATGAATCCTTGGTACAATGGAGTGTGTTACAGTGGCGTCTTCTAGAGCAGAGACAGAGAGACAAAGGGAACAGCTAGAATCAATAACTGAGGGTAGAGTCATCCCATTCCAGCTGTTGCTGTCTATTGACATTCTGTTGGTCCTCCTCCTGCTCTCCCTCTTCCTCCTCGCTGCTTTCAGACTCCGCACTAGTGATGTCATCTTCTTCTCCATCTTCGCTTTCCTCCTCCTCCTCCTCCTCTTCCTCTTCACTGCTGTGTTGATCCTCGTAAGTCTGTCAAGACAGAAATTAGCTGTTGGTATCACACTGGACAATGTTTTTATTCTTTTGCATTCAGGCACAAGGCACTGTACTGAAGAGCTGTTTGAGATTCCTGGCTGGTTTCAGCTGTTCAGCCGTAGTTCAGCACCCAGAGAACAAGAAGGAAGTAGCGCCCTTTAAAATGGCTTTGTACCATCACTTTCAATCCTTAAACAAACTCATCCTGAAAGTCTGACCCAGTACTTCAAATCCTACTGGAAAAGGATCTTGCAGCAGAGTCACACAAATGGCGTTAAGGCTGCACATCTTGTTCCTGATTCTCTAAAAATTCAGATGTCAGCCACAGCAGAAGGAAACATCATGAAGACAAGACGCCTCAACACTACGTTATTTATATAAAAACACTGCTGCTGGACACACACCTGTAAAACCCAGTTGTGCATCACGGAGCTCTAACCCACGTGAGATCCCAAACGTCAGTGCTCCTGGGATTTGTCACTTCAACACGCCCATTACAAATTCTCAGTTAACTTCTCTGCTGGTTTTGCTCTAACTGCCCTGTTCAGTCATAGCCACCAGAGCTGGAAAAGGGCAGTTTTTGGTTAAGTGCTTTACCTCCATGGGGTTCACAGTGATGGTCAAAGCAGAGTCATCCCAATCCATTTCATTTTCCTTCCCAGTGTCCTGGTCGCGCATCGTTCTCTGATGCGCAGCTCGGATTCGGAACACCCCCAGAATAATCATAAAAACCAGGAAACTGACACAAACTACAATCACAACAGTGGCTGTACTTGGGACAACTGCAACGAGAAGAGGAAAGGAGTTTCTTAAATAACCCTGACAAGTAACTCTTACGCAGCACTGAGTCCTTTGTCCCCACCATCTGCAAGAGGGAAATGGCTTTACGCAGACACTCTGGGGGCTACACAGGGGCACTTTGCCCTAAGGCCACTTAAAAAGTCAGCTGGAGAGTAAGAACTAAAACTTAGTTCCGTCAGCCTAATTGCATCAGTCTGAAGGACTGACAACACATGGAAAGCAGATTCCACCACACACAGACTCCCTTCTAAAACGCCCGTTTCCTCCTCTCACATCCTACACCCACGCTAAATTAATGTAATTAAAACAGAAAGGACAGATAACCCAACTCATCAAGGGAATACCGCTGCAGTTATTCATGCCATTCAGAAGAAATGCTGTCCCAGTTCCTCGCATCCTTTATCTAAGACTTACAGTCCCTCAAGCCCTAGTACACCCCCCATTTTCCAACACACACACCAACAGACAGCTCTCCTGCTGGAGGAAAAGATAGTTCATAGATCTCTAGAAACTCAGTCCCCCCTCCCTGGCCGACAGCAGAACCAGACCAAGTCACTGCTTAGATTATTAGTCCAATGCACTGCTTGAAACTCTGGGGAAAAAGCTCTCGGCAGCAAGAAGCCCCTGTGACAGTTCAACGCCAGAATAAACCCGAGTGAGCGTCACTGACTGAGAATTCTTACCTGAGAAGGGGTGAGGGTTGGCCAGGTTGTGACCAGAGAGATCAACAAAGGTGTGATGCACTGGATGAACAAACTGTGGTTGGGCAGCGATGTGATTGGCGTGTTCCACCGGGTTAGCTGTGTGGATAACATTCACCTAGGAACAAACCCCAAATGTTAAACTCCAGAAATGCAACTATTTACTTCTGAGGAGATAAAAACACAGACAAAGGAAAAAAAACCATAAATAAATAAATAAATAAATGAGCCTGTTTCCCAGAGCAGGCATCTAAGTCTCCTTCAACACAGCCACGGCTTGTCTCAGGGGACAATCATCCCAACCAGTAACCCCTCATGTGTGACAGTTCCTTGTCCCAGCTCTCTAACCTGTTGGAGTCAGTCTGGCAAGTCTGTGTACAGACACCAGGATTTCAGAATAAAACAGATAAAGCCAGTTTCTTTTCAAATTTGGTAGCCAGCCATTGTAATCCCCAAATTAGCAGTATATACTCTAATAATGTACAGTAATACATTTTCTTCATTCCCATCTTTTCTTATTCTGCTGTGTACCTTCAGCTAACGCTGTGAGAAACAGGACCCAGACCCGGGGCCTAACAAACTACCAAAGGAAAAAACAAAATCCACATTAGAGTCAGAGTTAAGAGAAAATTATTGTGTAAAGCTTAACTCCCACTTCGCAGAGCTGGCTTTTAGGTACAACTGCAAGCTCATCATTTGCACAGCAGTTTTCTTGTTTCCTCACCAAACAAGCAGAGCTAAAAATACCCCTCCTGTGGTGGAACTCTGTGATTTGGGGTACCTGACCAGCTGCACAACAGGAAGAGAGCACATTTACTACCCAACACGGAAAGCATCTGCAGTTCAACTCAAGCTCACAGAATTTCCTCAGGAAACAAAACCACATTATTTAACACAAAAGTTTCTGTTCTGCAACACAGAGTGCTCCCCAGCCCAGCACACCCTCACCACCCCACTGCTGGGAAATACAATTCACTGCCACCCCTTCAGTCAGTGTAGAAATTCAAGGTCACAGATGAAAGATGCAGTTACCTGACTGTTCCACTCAGTGTAAGTAACCTCCTAGTCCAGCACCTGAAATTTTAGCACCCTTTATGATATCTTCTGCTGTACTCCCATATATATTTGATGTGGTTTTACTAAATCATAATTAACCTGCATTCTACTGCAGAGGAAACACAATTTTAGCCTGTCTGTGCCCTTACAGAAGCCCTCGGTATCATGGATTTAAGCATCACACAAGCAAAGCAGTCAAGGGCCCAGCAAGTTCATCTGCAGAACCTGAGGAGTTAAACGCAAAGGCCACTCAAGTCTACTCTTACTCTAGTGCTAGATTTTTTGCTAAATTAATACCCTGTCTTTCCCATTCTACCTCCTTCCCTTCACGCTTCCATTAGCCACACTATTTCCTCCACAACACAACAGTTTCCCCTATTCAGACAGCCTTATTTAAAGCTGAAATGGAGGATTAAGATCACATTTCTACAAAAAATACAGCCTGAAATGCGTACGTTTGCTGATATTTATTTACATGACAAAGACCTGAATCATTTAAGGCAACAACTTCCATCCTTCTGACCATCTGTGCTCTGAAACCTCCCGGTGATCAGCTCAGCTCACATACCTCCACTTTAAACTCATTGCTGACATAGCGGCCATTGAGCTCGGAACAGACTAATTTGAACTTTCTGTCAAAGAGAGACACAGTGTGCCAGTTCCTGTAGCGTATCAAATGCAAAACTTCTTCATAATTAGCCATAGTATCAACCCCTGTGGAGAGAAATAAAGAAGTAAAATATTCACATTGCTACAGACTAATACAACAGCATATACCCGGCACATATTACTCTCTCAAAGAAGTTTTTCCAGCTGTCAGATTTTCAGTTAGTTGAAAAAAGTGACACCACAGACACAGAAACATTCAGCTCCACTGAAATTCTGTGGATGGACTCTGTGATAAAATCCTAGGCCCGGATAATCTTTAAAAGGATTCTGGGAGCTTTTCTTTTGAATACATTAACATATTCTGAATATAAAACAGGGAGAACTGGTGCACGCTCCCAGGCACTGGATTATCTGTGCAAGGAACAAGCCTTTTCTAGGGCAAAGTGTACTTCATTTCCAGAGTCCATGGGCAACCAACAATTTGGGACACGACAGAAGAACAGAAAGGAGGTTCTAGAATAATGTATTTTCTAGAATTGCAGCTTTCCACAAAACAGCTGAGCTCAAAATTCTTGTCAAAAAGGAAGTATTTGGAGTAAGGTGTTACAAACCACCTCTCCAGCACACTGCTCCCATTACCAGTCTCCAAGAGCCCTCCTACAGAAAGGCCAGCAGCAGGAAGCCCTACCTGTGATTATCATGCCCAGGCTGGAACTACTCATCTCAATGCCCTTCTGCTGCAATCGCGTCATGTCGATCTCCAGGCTTTCTTGTTCCTGATTTAGTTCCTCTCCCAGCACTGTCACCTCACATGTATCCAGGTTATGCATGATTTCTTCAGATACCAGAGATTCTTGTACTAAAAAGCAGAGAAAAAGCCAAAGAGTTAAGCAGAAACAAAGGTTAAAGTAGACAAGAGCCCGGGCGCTATAAAATGTCACGTGCAAACTCAACTCTTCCAGAACAAATATTAAGATCTGGGCCCAAAGTGAAGAGAGCACATATCCATGACACAATTCAAAACAAATACAAAATACAAACAAGGGATATTTACAGGAAGATAACGGCCTGGTCTCGCTACCACTTCAAGGTGAATTTTTCATAGCCCAGAGCAGAGTACCTACACCTTCTCACAAGAGATAAACATCATCTTTTCTCCTACTAGATCCAGTATTAAAAGAGAAATCCGTGTTTCTTTGCAAGAGGAAGATCCTCCAACGCGATCGTTGAGTGGGGTGAGGGCTGTCAACAGTTCCAAGAGGAGGGATGTTACCTGTAGGATCTTCATCTCCATCTCCCTCTGGCTCCACCTCCCGCGTAATGGTGCTTATGATGCGAAGCTCAGGAAAGAGGGAAACACCCTCAGAACTCTCAAACTCTGAAGCAGAGCGGGCAAAATGGTTGATGCCACTTAAGCTGATTTTCGGTTCCTCCGGTTGCAAGACCATTACGTATCCCTCCACAGAAGGAATGGAGACACAGGCCTCTTCATTGAAGCACCTACAAGACACAGAAGCAGTTTTGCACAGCCAAGGAGGCCATCTGAGAGAGAGGCACAATTACAGAGAGTAATTGCTTCATAAATTTTTAAAAAGCTCTGGCTCAGACCCAAGAGTTTTAGATAAATTTATCAACTTGGAAAGGAAGAATTCCCCAGCAAGGGAGCAATCTTACAATTAATTTTTACTTACCATTAACATTTGGCCCCGTTTTCTATGCTCTGATTAACAGGCACAGATAACACCTTCAGTGAAGGCTGTGATACTGGTGACACACAGCACACCCTTGCAACAAGTTCCTCCCTGTCTTACACACTCCTTACTGCATTTTCCGGAAGAAAGTAAGAGTGCTGGTGGAGAAAACATTCTCCACATTCAAACGTGTGACAGTTACACACAGCAAGACTCCTTTGTTCACCACAACTGAGACACAGGAACATTGTTTCAGGCTTCACCATCACCGTACAGAGACACGCTATTTCAGCACTAGGACATACTTGACCACGCTGGTGATTTTAAGCCTCCGAATGCCAGGTGTTGGGAACTGGCGGGAGTTCAGGTAGGAAATGTGCTGCATGGCCTTGTCCACTCTGTCAATATCATCCCCTTCTAAGGTCAGTGTGGACTGACTTGGGTTCATGTGGACCTGGAACAACATAGAAAAACAATATATGAGAAGAGTCAAACAGTAAGATGATCAGGTAAATAAATGTGCAAGTTTGGCACTGCTTAGCCTGGTAAATGCTAGGACAATCACATCTGTACTCAAAGCAGTAAGGCTACTATTTACTGGCATTCTAGTAGAGGCTAACTTCCCTGTTTCCTTCCTTATTCCAGTCAAATATATTTAGCCTTTTGGTCTCTAAGCACAAAATCTAGGCACTTCCAATAGTTCTGATGGGAAGACTCTAGTACTATAGAAGAGAGACTGCTAAGACAAAGGAGAAAATCAGTTCTGTTCACATAACCCTGCTCTAAAAAAGGCACACAAGTTAAGTCTTCTACTGAGCTGCTTGGTAAGAGTCTACCTTTTCTCAGACACCCTTGTAGAGCTGGTGAAACACAGGCTGGCAAACATGGAATTTCTCTTCAAGTCTTAAAGAGAAGACAGTAACTGCTTAAACCCCACTAAGAACACGTCTATACAAGAAAGATTTCCTCGTCTTCATATAGTTTTAATGTACAATAGATCAGCTTGTTTTATTTGGGACACCCCCACTAACTCTGCCAGCAAAACTTGTATTATCAGCAGAGCCATGTACACACTCCCCTTTATTCAGGTGCAACTTTACCTTCACGCCTTTGCCAACACCATCAGGCATTTGCAAATCCAGTCCCTCTTTGCAAGTGTACAGGCAATCTATCACCTTCTTGTTTTCCAGTTTACCAGAACGGATCATCAGACCCGCCAGATTGCCTCGGAAAAACTGTGCCATGTGGAGCTCACCACCTTCAGAAAGGGAGGAAGGAAAAATCTTTATGCATTTTGCTTCTTTTAATTCTTTATTATAAACCCAATATGCCTTCTGGTACCACAAAGTATTATGTACATGCAGGTTAGTTTTTATCCATTCTGGGTGTTAACCTTGTGATTATGTTCAAGCATGAAGGAAAAAAATAATAAAAATTAAACAGTTCACCATGCACATGGCCTTCAAAAGAGGTGGGGGCATCTCAAACTGTGAAACTAAGGCTGGTATTTCTGTAACAAACACTTCAAATGAAATGGCCCATACAGCAAGGTGGTGTTCTTCAGAAATGGTCAGACCCAACCAGATGAACTACAAAACCTGAATCTTCACGTCGAAGTAATGGCTCCTACCAGTCCTTCTCTACATAACAGACAACACCCATCAGCACAGAAGACCACAGCCTCCTGCCCCGAGATGTTGGTTACCTACACCTAAACCCACCATCGCAGGCTCTTTGCACCCAAAGGACAGAAGGAAACTTCACCAAATGATTCCGCTCATTCTGAAAAAGGTATCTAAGAATGAGCTGCTCCCCTCTAAAGGTGCCGCCTTCTCTGTATGGACTCAAGGGAGCAGGTTAAACTCAGGTAACTCACTTTTAGAGATCCGAGTGAAGTCTGATGAACTGCAACCCAACAAGCCCCTTTCTGCTTAGATATTTTGAAGATGACACCACGATGTGTCTGTATCTTGTTAAACAATGGGGAGCACAGAACACCACCTGGAAATTTATATTTCAAGGTCCTCACTTACTAAGCTACTAGATTTTTAGAAAGATAACTAGGCTTGTTTTATAGATTCTAAGTGATAAAAGATCCCTGGCATAATTTTTAGTAGTGAATTGTCCTTCTACAAATTATACAACTTCCAGTTTAGGTTTGTACAGCCCCAGCTTCTGCCCCTGGATTCTGTCACACCCTTGCCCAATTAAAATGGGATGCAGAGCTAGATATTGCTTATCAATTATAACTAGACCATTCCATGAGTTCTTTACAGAAGAAGTGCTTATGTTGAATAAACTTTCAGAAACACACGATAATTTTAAGTGTCTCAAGACACAAAATGCACCAAAATACCACTAAAAATTTCCAAGGAAATAAAACTCTTCACCAACTTGAAGTACCTGGAAGCCAAAGCTGTAATTAGAACTTCCTATCAATTTCTGAGTGTCCACTGTACGTTACACAGGTCTCTTGGAGTTTTATACAGGACACCCGATGAAAATACAAAATTGGTTTTGAGTGGGGAGCAGAGCTACCTGACTTCCAGATACACTTCTCAACCTACTGACTAATTCTGTGAAACACACACCCCTACATACATTCATTTATATAGGATGAGGTGCATTTATGTTTTAACAAAACTAGATTGAAGAAATTATAGCTGCTGTTTTACATCAACAACTTATTTTACACCACTTCACTGCAATCACAATGGCTGCAGATTTGTACATGGGTATGTGTTTGGGTGCAACCAAAATAAAACCCCACCAAACAAAAAATAAAGCAAAAAAAAAAAAAACCCAGCTGATGAAGCTCTGGAAATAGAAGCACAACGAAGAAACAAGCCTAAGAGAGGATTATGTGAAGGTCAATGGCCCAAATGCAATGCCTGCATTTCATGCTGTGTGCGAGATGAAGCGATGTCTTGGCTTAAAAATGAAATAAAACAGTAGGGAAAAACTCCAGCAACCTGCAGAGGTCTCAGGCACAGTTTCATTGTCATTTTCATTTCCTGTATATTCTGTAGAAAAGCAAGACAAAGAATAGGACAACAGGGAAAGGATCAAGTTGTTACAATCTTCCAAACTCTGTTATCACGGAAAATACCCAGCAGTACTTCCCCAAAAAAGTCTGCTTGTATCAACCCAGCGTCCCAAGGATTGGGAGTTCTCTGAATCACTACCGGCAGCAATGCAGGGAAGCAGCATTACCGCGCTGGTACGAGAACATAACATTTAGGACAAGACAACCTGAAGAGCCTCACACACAACCTGCAGTACAACAGCTGCACTGGAGAACATTTTTAACCACAGATACCCCATCGCACACAAACCACTATTGGGAAGGAGATACAGCTCTGACAACTGCCTCCATTTATATTCTCCGCTTCCAACTACTAAAGGCGACCTTAAGGTGAGATCCAGCCTGTATCAGCAAATCACCAGAGGCATTACATGCTGATCAAAAGGAACCATGACCGATGCAGATTTTTGTTTTCATCATAACAATGTATCATACGTATTATACAGTCAATTTATCAGCAGGAAGCGTCTGGGGAGGGAAGCACCAAACTACATCTGAACAGCTTTTAATCTTTTAAAAGAAATGTTAGAAAAACTTTTTCAAAAGCATAAAATATCTCATTCGAGGTGAGCTGCACATACAACCCAGTGCAGCCTGATTTATTTTAAAATCTTGGTAAGACAAAGAGGATGGCCTTAAGCACTAACTTCACGCCTTTAGCATACTTTCCCCCCTGTGTTTTAATTCCCTAAAAATCAGGCATTTGGGGAAATTTTTAAAAGGTAGTGCCTCAAGTGCTCGCCCTCCAGACTTTTAATGCTCCTATTTCAGTCTGCTGCCATTAAAAAGAAAATTCATGTCAGAAGAAATCAAAGAATCATATAATGGTGCCAATATGAAAGCACAGGAGTTTTTAAACTAAATGTATCTGCCTTTTTTAGGATGCAGAACATGGATGGAAGCCACTAGACAATCCACACACTTAGCTGGACCAGAGTCTGCAAACTCCAGTTTCTTGAATACCAGCCACTACAGATTCTCTTTGAGCCAGAAGAGATGGTTGGAAAGTCACAAACAGAATTAGATGAATTATGGAGAAAATAATTAATTGACTCAAAGGATTTAGCACTGAAATGACATTAACCCTGACAGACAGTGAACTTGTCACAAAATTGTAAATTTGATGGAGAGGATATTTTGATGATTTAACCTTCCTTCACACTTCAAAGCCTTAAAACTCAAAGAGAAAAGAGACACTGAAGACAGAAGACTGACAATTTGATTAAAACATCTCAGAGCTTTCCATTTGTCATTCATTCACGAGGTACTTGCACACATTATTGCAGACTGCAACTACAGTCTATATTCTGAACTACAAGAAAACATGAATGATTTGACACTGTTCTATCTCCAACCAAAAGGACCAGCTTTATACCAGCCAGGGTGCAATTTAATCAGCAAACACTTCAGTGCAGCACTTTGAAGTAAGAGCTTTGTAACATCTCCAGTCATCAACCTCCCTGTTTGGATGCATTATTCTTTTTCTCAAGCTTTCACAAGTATTAAAGCACATGGACCGGCATTTTACAGCTTGCAGCACAGCATGTTTTAAGGCCCAGTCTGCATACAATAAAGCAGGTGCTTTCTGTGTTTATTTTCGTGAGCAGAAATGGTAAAATATCCAAAAGACAGCATCAATCAATGTGTTGCTTAGCTGAACTGTCTGCTGGTCATGCTTCCATTTATAAGAACACATATTCTACAATAAACTTTTTAACTTACTTGAAATTAAGTGTTCATCTTAGCAATGAGAAGTGTGTGATGTACTCTTACAACTGTTATTAAAAATAAGGTATCTATATTCCCATGGTTACCACAAAAGTTACTTTTTGGAACAGTGCTCAGTGAATAGATCTGTATTTTATACACACCTGCGGCCAACAAGCAAAAACACACTAATGCAAAAAAATGACTGAAAAAGGAAATGTGATCTACCTAGGAGCAAAAATAATCTGCAAAAGACAAGTTACCTATTCTGCACTAAAAAAAACCTGCCATGTACTTCTAGGCTAAGCACAAAGATTTCACTTTAAAAAAACCAAAGCTGATCAGAAGTATTACCAGTTGTAAATAGTTACCTTGCCAACACGCTCCAACTACGAGCTGCGTTTCTATCTTTGAAGGATGAAGTGGATAATCTTCAGTCACTGGGAAAGGGTCATATGAAACACCATCGACATAAAGAGTTACCGCAGGAAATTCTACATTGAGGACATAATGATGCCACTCTTTGTCACACACCTGAGTAAAGAAAGTTTAAAAAAAAAAAACTACTTTAATTCTTTTTTAATTACAGTTGAGTAACTGATCTGATACCCATTTTGCAAATACCTCCCTGCAGACATACTGATAACCCATAAGCCTGTTTCACACACTGCAGACATCTGAAAAAAGCAAACCAACTGCCAAATCTTTAGTTTTGTTTTCTTCTCTTGCCAATACAGAAAGCTGCAAGTATTTCCATTCATTTAATTTTTACAGTATCTAATAACAGCATATTTAAATTTAAAGTGTATCTACATGAGAACATATTCTGAAATACTATTGTAATACATTGCTTGACAAAGGACCTGTATGTGCTGAGAGGGTTCATTTTGAATAGAAAAAAGCCTTCCTTGATAGAATCATTTACAGTGAAAGCTGCTTAGTTTTGGAAAGTAACAATCCTCCAAGTAAAGACATACACAGGCATTTTACCATTAGAACAGTACACATTGCCCTGCATAGAAAAGGAGATAAAGTTACCTGTGTTTAGAAAGTAACTCACCCTTCAGTAACTGGGAAAACAGTTGCAACAGCAACCTAAAGCAACTAAAAGAACCTTTGTAACTGTACAGAACCACAGGGCTATTTTATCACTCAGATCGAAAAGGCTGGAAGAGCACACAAAAACCTTAGTCCCTTCTGTCTCACTCTTCATATCCTAACATCATGAATTCATAGAAATAACCCCTGTAGATCTTAGTAGGACCAAAGTAGTAATTAGTTATTACAGCCTTCGCTTTCAAACATGAAATAATTAAGAGAATGCATGACTGAAAGAACAGAACCAGACAGCTCCTCTCTGCAAATAGGAAGCAGAAACGACCTGCATCCCTCAGAGGCCCATTAAGTCTATTTTTGCAGAGTAAAATCTAATTAAGAAAACTGATTTGTAGCTACTGCATGCCATGTGTAAAAAGTCACAAATTTTACTTCAGTGTGAAATCGGATTAAGAAGGTAAGTTCTTCTGTTGCCCTACTGACACTTTGATCTGCAGAAATGTCACATGCTCACAAGTAGTTTAATGCTATAAACAAACTGGACTACTTCTTGTTTATTCATGCACATTACCTTACCTGTGTGTTTAGTGAAGACAACTGACAACACAGCTATAATACTGACATTTTTTTCACATATAAATCCATATTGCACTGTCTCTCAGGACAAAGACTTTATTTCCTGAGCATCACAGTGGGTTTAATAAAAGCACTAGCACACTATGTTATATTCAAGATTAAACAGGGTAGCTCAAACTATCTCTGACACTTGATCACAAATTAAATAAGTACTGTTGGGTTCTATAAAACATACCATGAGGAGTCTGGAGCTGCAAAAAGTATTAATTAATAATTATATTATCAGGGAATTTAGCCTCCGATGGTTTTGACTGCGGTCTAACATCCCATCCACTGTCCTTCCAAACTTACTTGATTAAGCTTCCAGTGAAATTCAGCAGGTTTGTAGGTTTTTCCCTCTGAAGGATCTTGGCGGAAGAGGAAAACCAGTCGGCAGTTGTGCACATAGAGTGTGTAGTGGTGCCGGTTCATATCTGCACAAGAGTTTTAACTAATATCATTATTTTCCTGTAAACCTTAAGAACTCCGTGAAAATCACCTATTCCCTAATTTCATACGTAAATCCCCAAGTAACTGATAGGAAGAAACAAATGTAAAAGTAAATCAGGCAAGTTAAGAGGAATGAGAAACATCTGTAACAGTAATTAGGGCAAACACAGAACAACCCATGAGTAATACACTGTACATTGAACAGACACATCTATCTCCAAATCCAATCTAAACAGAGGCATAGGACTACAGACTCAGGGAGATAAACCTGTCAGTGGGAGAAAGAAGAGCTCTATTTGCAAACAGAAGAGCTTTTTTTTTGTTACAGATGAGTAGCTTCTACCACATCTAATTACTGTTTTGGAGCATGTACCCATAACGGCAGGTGGACATACCTTCCTAAGAGAAAACAATATAGTCGTAGCTCTGAGGGATTTAACATTTGAAACAAATGCAGAGGTGAGATGCTAGAGAATCAGGTAAGAATAAGAAACATTTTAGCTACATCATCCATTCCGTGGCATGGATGAGTCAAGAAAGGAGGGAATGAAAAAACACCACGATCCCATCAATCTTTCAGCCTGACAGCACTAAATATGACTGTACTGTTCCAGTGCAATACACTCTAAACTGCCTCCCTCCAACAAACCTAGTTCCAGTCTTTCAATACTGCATAAGACACCATTTAAATGAATGCAAATGGTATTTCTACTACCAGAAGCTATCTGTGGCAGAAATGATATAGCTAGGTCAAACCAAGGAATAAAAAAGGAAAATTTGTTTTAAAGGTCTGCTTCTTTAAAACAGGAAAAACTGTATTTAAATTTGCCTTTTTTTTCCCCCAGTCCACTCACTTCCAGGAACCTAAAGTTTTGGTTTATTTGCTTTTTTTTTTTTAAACAGGAATGGGTGAAGGTAGGGAAAATAAGAGAGAATATTTGCACCTGGTTCTGAGTGAGAGTCACTTTTCTCCCATTCAAGGAAATGCTTTTAGGATATTATAAATATTGTTAAATATTTCTTATTTTCAGATAAAATTTAATTAATGGTGAGGGCTGCTGCATTTGTTCTATTTTCAGAGTAATTTCTTTTGAAAAACCTAGCAGCATTTGAAAAGAAGTATCTTTCTACTACAGTGAACAAATCCACTGCTCCAGCTAAGAAAGGACAAGAATTCTTTGACCCCTTTAGACAGCAATTATGGAAACAGGGTTATTAGATTTCCTCCTTATTAACAGCATCTTCAAAGTGTTTGTGTCTGTAGCATTCACAGAGACTGCAATTATGCACAGGGTGAAAAAAACCTTCATCACTGGAGAAAGAGAAATTACCTCCTTCTAGAAAAGAATATATAGTAGCAAACGCTGCCACTAAACCTCATAGACGATCAATGATTTTAGACAGCATCAAGAATAAGGCTATCTTTGGAGATGCAAAAATTGAGACTGCATTGCTGGAATAAGTCATCTACCACAGCCAAAAAAAATGCACAAAATAACTGAAATAGAATTACCAAAAAAAGTCTGCCTAACCTGAAGCTAGATAATACAGGGCCATGCCTTCAAAGCACAATGAAGAGCGATTTTTACAGTCCTCTTCTTTTCACTTCCCAGAAAAACCTAACCTAGAGAAAAAACTTGAGGTGCTGCCACAGCCTATAAAAACAAATAAACAAACCCCAACAATGAGACTGTTTGTATTTCAAGTATTGACAAACCTGTTTTGTCTGAATTGCACAGAATCGTCTCTTTCTCTTTGGTTCCAGGCCCGTGCCTCATCCACACTGAAATCATGAAGGGCTCTTTTAGATTGACTGTGACAACGCCATCTGGAATCTTCACAGCTTGCGTGCCATTAAATTCAAAGACCTGGTCACTGTCATGGCCATTATCAGTGGGAAGTCCTATTGTCCAGTTAGCAGCACTACTTGGAGGGGGAAGCAGCTCAGCTGTGCCAGAAGAAGCACCTACAATAAAAACACTCAAATGAAAAAAAACCACGTAGAAACTAAAAAGATGACAGTTAGTGTCAAACCAAACTGTTTTTCTGAGCGCTAATTTTTCAGCACCAACTGCCAGAATTATGCACCACCATCACACAACAAGCAAGTCTCCTTTTAACAATGTGGCACTAATAATAAACATCTAATAATACCACGATGACTTCTGTAAATTTAACTTCTGGGTAGCCAGCTGATCTCATTGAAACTGTTTTGCTTACTATCTCTGCAGCTGTAGAACCTCATTTTCCCTCTCTCAGGAACCATTACATTAATACCACTTGTCCCTCGGGCCCACGAACACGATGCCTTTTTCTTCACACTAGTTTAAAGACTAATATCCATCCAGTTGAAGAGAGCTGCATAAGCATCCCCTCCTAGAGCAGCACCTAATAATATAGTCAGGAACAAAGACACCCAGCAGGCACTTGGTTGCTGTTTTTTTTCCCCCCACTTCAAGCTCATTAATGTCACAGTGCCCTTGTCAGGGAATAGCTTAGGAACTGCCTGGGTCTCTAGGGTTACACTGCATTCACTCTTTACACTAACTTCAATTGAAGCTGAAGACGTAAATCATTAGTACTAATTTGTCCTGTAATCAAAATTCTTCCATATTGGATTCATAAACTTTTCCTACGACCTTCAACTGCAGCGTACAAGGATGCCACAGTGCCCTTTATTCCTCGAGCAAGCACGTGGTACATTAACTGATGCAAATAAACTCTTTTTTCCTCTACTTTTTCATCATGTATTTCTCACATTGCATCCTTCACATCCATCATGCCTCAGATAAACAGGGAGGTTTTGATGGCTATAACCTTCCACATACATAACGTTATCTCAGCTCCTCAACATGAATCCCATGTGAGGGAAATTATTAGTCTATATAAGCTACTGGAAGGGCAGAAGAAAGAGATTCTTTACTGCATTTGAGAATTATTTTAAAAGTCACCTTCAGCCAGTTTCATGCTTTTTATTGCCTGCTGAGAAAAAAAAGCTGTAGGAAACTATATGCAAATGAAAACAATATCTGCTCATTGATTTGTGGCCTAACATAGCATTCAAAGAAAAATGAATAAGCAAGAGAGACCACTTCATTTTAACAAAAACACTCTTACCACAGAGTCTGTGAATGGATTTCTCAGAGTAGGTGTCTCTGTCACAGCCTTTACCAATATGGTTGGTTTCTAGTTCAACCATCGCTTGGATCGAGGTTATTGGCTCATCACATGTCTCCAAATGCATACTGGGAAAGAGAGCTAACGAACCAGTACCAGGCTCATATTCTATTCTTTTGCTCCAACCTGTAGATTTATCCAAAGAAACAATATTAAAAATGTCTCATGTTAAACCGAAGGTACTGGAAAACGCTAAAATAAGATAGGAAGGAGATCAAACTAACCTTGCCAGCCAGGCTTGCATGTAGGCTTAATGCTAATTTTAACCAACACATCCTCAGCAGCTCTCTTCTTCCCACAGTCATATGCTGTTACTGTCAGTTTATACTGATGTTCTTTACCATAACTTAACTTTTCCGTGTTTTTTATATAACCTGAGACAACAAAAAAAACCACAAAACACAAACAAAAAGGCTATGATCAGATATCAATACTTACTCATTTCTCATGGGCATTGCCGCATTAAATGTGTCCAGGTATCACCTATATACGTCATGCAGGTACCAAGATTTTAATAGACACCCCTGCAGGTGAGCACGCCCTTCGCTATTTGACTTTTCAATGCCAGACATTAGACCAACATCCTTAAAACTCACGTACATCCAGAGATGAGCACACATACACAAAACAGCAGGTTCATACTTATCAGGCTCTTGATAGTGTATTGTATTACCAAAATGAAACTGTTCATAGGTGGGAACTGATAAATAAACTGTTTGGAATGTACCAGGACTCTCAACTTTTTTTTTTTACCTTGCACACCAATGAAAATTATCCATCGGCAATGGGGATCCCCCAAAAACTCAAAATAAAGCCCAGTAAACATCTCACTTTGCTTAATTAACCCCTAGAAGTAGTCTAGAGATTTTGAAAGGTCCACAGATCAGTGATGGAAATGAAATGACCTAAACAAATCACTAAATCACTACACTTCAAAGCCAGTAACCATGATAATGTAAATCTCCAGAGTCACATGAGGATCTCAAATGTGAAAAGCACACACACATAGAATCCCATTTTTGAAACCTAATTAGCAAAAGCTATCCTAATACAGAATAGAAAACTACAGGCAAAAAAAGCAAGCCTACTAAGAGCTGGTTTAAAACATAACAGAGCTACCATGTCCCCTTTCTTTTGAAAAGCATTTTACAAGAAACAACACACATGCAACAGACCATCTGCTCCTTACCTCAGTAGATAGCACTTGGTATTGGCATTGAAAGACATCTCACTTTTCATTATTGATTCAAACTGTTAAAGCGAACACCTCCTTTTAACTATGCTGTGGTTTTATGCTGACCAGCCTGAAGTCCTATTCTTAGGGTGGCAAATTATAGTCATTCCCATTGCATCTTGCATCAAGTTCTTACCATCTTTGTCAATAGCAAAAGGTACATCCGGAGTTACAATTTCGTAACTGCAAATCTGGCTGAACTGAGGTGAACAATCCGCATCCACTGCTTCCACTTTCAGGATGTTGTCATACCTCTTCCCTTCAATAACTGTTGCCTTGTATGACTTCTCTTTGAACACAGGGGCATACTCATTAACATCATTCACCTGAATATGTACTGTTGCTCTGGAAATAAAACAGAAAGGTCAGTTCCCTTATATTGCTAATCTCGTATTCTTGCAAGGAATCTGATAAAACAGCTCCCTCTGTTACTTGTATTAGTCACTAATCATTTGCTTCAGGGAGCTTAAATTCTGAAGGATAACTTCATCTTTAACAAGCTCAACCTCTCTAAGAAGAAAGCAGTGGAGGGTTGTGTAGTTCTAGGTTATTGCTTACCATTGCTGTTTATTTGCAAATAATATTCAAACCCTTTTAAATTGCCTCCATTTTACAGAAATACAACAAAATACAGCTGTGACAAAACAGGTTTTTACTTCTATTATAACAGTACAACCCTTGTCACCCTTTCCTGCTGTCAGGGTATTTGACATAAACCACCCAATTTTTGTTTCACGTGAACAAGAATGACAGTTAAGACCAGTCTTAGACTAAAAGCTCAGTCAAGTGCATTTAATCAGCTTTCTTTTGCTAACAAAGTACCGAGCTGTGTAAGTCAGTGAAAACCAGCTTAATTCTTGGATGTAGGAATGAGATATCAGACAATTTAAATGGAAGAGTCACAGAAGCAGGAGACACACTTTAACACATCACATAGCTAGATAATCCTCAACAGATTGCATCTTGGATTCTGTCCTTTCGTGGTTGTCGCTGATTGTTAGCATACAGAGAACAGGAAAATAATACAGTTTCTGTTAATGATCAATATAATCCTTACGCTGAAAAAGTAAACTAGAGAATCTTTAAGGTTTTGTTTTATCCTATGTGCTAAACAAATGCCACAAAAAATGGCCTTCTGTACCAAACATGCTTTATATTCCCGAATTCAAGAGCTAAAATCCAAGATGGTTAAAAGCCACAAAAAAACATAACACAGACAGTCATGGGGCAGGGATATTTCGACAGTGGTTTGTAGGTGTAGATCTTGGAAACCCATCATTCAGGTGCAGGGAAAGAAGAGTTGCAGAGCATGCTGCTAGACCTGTACTGGTTCATTACACAGCCATGAATATGGATAACCAACATCAATTAACCAACACAGGTAGAAAAATATAGGTAAGTTCTCCTGTGTGGAGAAGGAACTGTACACTGTCATACTGAACAAAGAATCTAATTCCAGTCAACCCAACAAAACATCTGCTGCCATCTTTCTCTTTGAACTTTCTTCAAAAGACACACTGAATACAAAAACAGAGTGTGAGGACATGCCTATTTTCCATCAGTGTGATCTTTAAGGAGGTAACTTTCTGCTGCGCATTTGAAACACACAGCTCTAGAGTAACAAGACCATGTAAGTCACCAGGATGAGCGCTCAAAGTCTATTCCTCACTCATTTATGCCCTCCTTTGCTTCCCACAAACAGTAATCTTCCACATGCTCTGCAGATGTTTACACCAGAGTGTTAAACTCTTATTTTCAAGTGGGTTTTCTAGAGTGCATTCTACATTGTGGTTTTTTTCTTTATCTAAAGATTAGCTAAAGATTGCTTTGTTCCCATTCTTTAATCCAGACAGAGATGAACCTTATGCTATGGATCTGCCTTTTTTTGTTTTTGCTGAGGCTGGCTGGAAATGACAGCAACATGTATTCTTTTCCATTTTGTCAAGTTTAATACAGATTAACTCCTTGAACCAGTTTTTTGATTTTAGAAACTGAATTCCCATGCAAACTCTTTCTGTCAACTCAAGCCAGATTTTAACTCTATCAACAGGTTTCCTTCTGTCCCCACAGTATTTTCTAATGTAAAACCAGTGACATCAAGGGATAAATCAGTATCATCTACAACACAGCTAAAGAGATGTCAAAACAGTTTCATTTTGCTGCTATTTATATTACCATTATATGACAGTCTTCCAGCGTTAACACTCAGTTTACATTTACATATATACACAGACCATAAATCACCACGAGCAGGAGATGGTTTGACACCAAACTTCCCCTCAGCCCCCCCCAGATTTACTTACTTGTGGGATTTTTTTGCATTTGCTCCATCTGGTCCCTTTCCACAGTCATAGGCCTGGATGGTGAAGGTGTAGTCCTTCTGCAGTTCACAGTCAAGCTTTTCTTTAGAGCGTATTATTCCCTCACCAGTGGATTTATCCACTACCACTGCTTCAAAGGGAACATTTTGCCCGTGAATTTTAAATCCACAAATCTCACCTACAGATTCAAAGTAAGAGAGGTTAGAACTGGTCGAAACTCTTACACGTTTTTTAAAACACATGACTGAGTATTTTGCAGCCAAGGGTTTGTGAGGGTCTGTGGACAAAGCAAGAGCATTGTGCTTTAAAAAAATGGGTGATTTCTGGGAACTTTAGTAAAAAAGAAGCATACGTCTGCCTTTCCAAGCAACTTGTTTACTTTGCATCCATTCATGCAGGAATACAAAAGAGAAAAAGAGAAATGTAGACAGGCATTTCACAGGAGTACTTGAGATAGCTCTAGGGTAAAAGTAGATCTCATAAGAGCATACAGCCAAGGCCACTGGGTAACGTCTTCTATGCCAAGCTACTGGGAATAGCCGGGCAGCTTGTTTATTTTGACCAGAGCAAAAGGTTAAAATGCACAGTTACAAGTCAAGGGATGAAAAAGCTTCAAGTACAGGTTCAGCACCATAATTACAGAAATTCTGTCAACAGATCAAAGAACAAAGTCTTCCTGTGCAATGTACCTGGCTAAAATTAGGGAATCAAAATAAACTACTGAATGAGAAAGGTAGAAATACCAACTTCTCAGGCATCCATTTCAACTGCTATCTACTAACACAGACCAAATATGTTAGTCAAAGCAGCTCTCACATGGAAGGATTTAGCGGGCTTTCCTTTCTATGCCAACTCTTCAACCTAAAGAACTTGAGAGAGGAGTCCATAGTACACCATTTAAAAACCCATCTAAGCCTCAGCCTACACCACAAGAGCTCCGTTATGCGGAGGAAGCCCAGCACACCTCACTGTGCAAACAAAAGCCACTCGATAAACAGTTTCATCACCTACACTGTGGTTTCCCCTGTTTAACATGTTACGTTTTGAAGGTGATTTTCTCACACCAACATAAAACACTCTTTTGCTATTACAGCTGCAGTGGTATCATAGTACCACGAATGCACTCCTCAACACGGCTGGAGGTACTGGAAAAAAAGGTATTTCATTCAGATATTAAGCTACTGAAGTATGTACTAATGGAACTGTAGTGCAGGGAAGGTGTTACAATGCTTTGGGAGTTAAATATTAATTTACAAAGCATATGAAAAAAATTAAGATGTCCCAAAGAAGCAAGTTAACAGTGAAAATATCAGAAAATGCTAATTTCCCCCAAACCAACTTCTTTGGTGTGTACAATAATCCCAAATGGTTCAAATGGATGTCTGATTTACAGATATTTCTAACCAAGGGTTTGGTTACATAACAGTTTTTATCAATATTTT
Organism: Nycticryphes semicollaris; assembly: GCA_013400055.1. Taxonomy (NCBI): domain Eukaryota; kingdom Metazoa; phylum Chordata; class Aves; order Charadriiformes; family Rostratulidae; genus Nycticryphes; species Nycticryphes semicollaris. The sequence continues at coordinate 109,044 of VXBJ01001582.1, forward strand.
TTAAAATAGAAAAAAACTGGGAGAATAAATGGGACAAAAGAGCATGACAGGATCTTCTGTTTAAGTGCTGATTCCCCATTTCATAACCAAAGTTAGTAGGTTAATATTCATAAAAGGGATAGAAAGAACCCTTTATCACCTTCTTTGGTGACTGTCACCTCAAAACTCTCTAAAGGGAGAAAAGATAAACCCAAGTCAGTAACAGGAAAGGTTGAAAGGGAGCAAATAAGGAAAAGGCAAAGATGCACACATTACACAGAAAAGTTTTGGCAAAATTGTATTTTGAAATTCCAGTGGTGATTTGCTGTAACTGTTACAATTTTAGAGTTTTAGTTATGTTAAATATGATTTACTCTTTTAATTCCAAGTTGTCATTTGCAGAATTCTGAAGTATTTCATAAATTTATCAAAAGGCTTTTTTCTTTTTCCTTTTCTTTTTTTTTTAGTAATACCAACTGCTAAACAAAAGCTATTTTCAAAATTCCATGTTGATGAAGAAATTCCATAAAGTAGAATTCATGCTATTCTATTTAAAGGAGATATTAAATAATTTAAACAAGCTTTTAACTAATGCACTGAAACCACCATGTTTCTACAGTTTAAAAACTTCATACTCCCCTTTTGAGTTCCAGAATTTTTTTCATTTTTTTTAATCATCATGAGATTTTTGTGTTCCCACAAATAGATTGTGTAACACTTAGCATTTGTAAGATTTAAATTCTACATCAAACTCAATAGTATTGCCATAACTGATGAAACATATACACATTAAATTGTGATCCTAAGGAACACAAAATCTTTACTGTAAGGTGGGGGAGCTCTGTCTTTTCCTGGCAAATTGCTTCTCCAGGCTAAACGAGCTACCAACAGCTTCCATCATTTTATTCTACTGCTGAAATGCTGTAACGTTGGACAGAGGATATTCGGGTACCAAAATATATTCGTCTCCTAGTTCTGCCTTGCCACCCCCAGCCACTCCACAAAAGTACAGGCTTCTGCAGCATCCTGCATCTTCCACTCGGGTTATCTCGGCTAGAACTGAGCTTTACCATGGGATTAGATGGCTGTGACAGGCATCTGCAATGGTTTCACTGCTTTAATGAAACGACAGTTAACCCTGTTCTTCACCCCCCTGGAAATCAGTTTGTTAAACCCTCAAACTACCACCTTTTACACATCATCCAGCATATCCAGTTTTTTTCCCCTCATTACCAGCGTCTTTGACCTGAATTCCAGTACAACAGAGCAGACCTGTACCCTTAAATCACTTCTGGCACATCTCCTGGTAGTTCTCACACAGTTCAAACAACTTGCAGTAACATAGATATTCTCGTCTTCATTCTAGATTGGACTTAAAAAGAGATGTGGCTCTACAGTTACAGAGAAATACTTTGCTCAAAAAGGCAAATTTACAATTTAATATTGAAGCAGAAATACAATTAAAGGAAAATACCTTATAATGTGCCATGATTTATAGTCCTTCACTTTAAAAGGAGCCAGTTTCTGAAATAGCTCTTATTAGGTTCTCCCTGAAAGTCCCTTCAGGTAATCCCTAGATTTATAATCCGCTCTTTATTTTAACACACCAAGCATGTGGCCTCTTGTGGCACACACATAATTTATTTCAGTCTATCATTACACAGAATATAAATATAAGCCCAGATTTTAATGCGTTTCGGCAACAGGATCATTCAAGAAAATTTTGCATTGCTTAAATCCACGGCTGACACCACTGATCAGCCACAAGTGACGTTCCAGATGCAAGTTTTTAAATAGCCCACATCTCTTACTCCTTACACCCACCCCCCTGCTCCTTTCCAGTGACTCTAACCTTGAGAGTCAAGCGCTGGGTGTGAAACACGAAGATCACAGGAAAAAAACAATATATGGCAGGGAACATTAAAGCAGAAAGGCTGCTAATGGAGAGAGGAGAGAGAAGTGCACTAATGCAGCAATTCCCTATTTGGGTAAGGGAAGGCTGTTTAAAAACTGGCCAGTTCTTTATCATCGGAAATGACCTTTAACTCTGGCACCAACCCCAATTTGGCAGCAAGGAAGTTCAGGCATTATGTTTTTGGCTCCTGAGCCTAAGACATTAACAAGGTCTCTGGTAAATAGCCGTGTCTCTCCGGATGCTTTTTAAGGTGTAAATCTTCTGTTCAAGGTGTACCATAGCTCAATTCCTGCCACATGTTTCTCAGCACAATAACTGACCCGATGCAATTGTATTTTCCACTTCACATACTAGTAAGGTTAACAAAAATCCCTTTTATTAGTGCATAGACACGGGTTTTGTGACTGAAAAAAACTTATAATGCATAGAATCTATGGTGTTAGTTATAATGCAAGTGCTCTGAATAAGCAAATGCACAGCTCCCAACCTAACAGGCTTTTTAAGCTCCCTTCTTCCAAGCGTCTCTGCAATGAAAAGAAGCAAAACCGAGTAATTCTCTAAATTACAAAATATTTTGAAAATTAGAGCTCCCCCTCCTTTCTCAAAAATGTGTTAGACACTTACATAGGTGTTTCAAGACAAATGAGACAATTTACAAGATCAAAATTCTCATACACGGATGACATTCACTGTTATCTCAGTTATGAAATGCATATATTTGTATAGCATAGGTAGCACTCTTCTAGAGCTATCGAATTCTTGGCAGTGAATTTTTCCGATTGCCTTTAAGTAAGCTTAGTCCCATACCATGCTCCCTGAGGTTAATGCTTTTTTTCTCATTTCATTCTGAAGTTGAGGTACACTACTGAAATAAATTTCTACACCTCCTAATCTTAGAACAGGATGATGATCAATCTGTAAATTAGTTTATATTTCATATTTTCAAAACTGTTCAATTAAATAAGCTCTAACTAGGACAGCACCTCATAGTGTTTCACTCAACTGTAATTACAGTTGAAAAAAACTATTTCATTTTACAGCTAATACAGATTTGTAGAACTTAGGTGAGCCAGAGAACATACACTAAACCTGTATCCTAAGGGTATTCTGCATTTCTCCTTTCTTGTGTAGCACAAACAAATGACAATAAGCATTTGGTAGAATTTTAAGGTTTTGTTGATCTCCACTGTTTTTATCCCCTTCTGTAGTGCTACGATAGACTGATGTAAAATACTTATGTCATACAGTTATAACAAAAGATTCATAAGATATTTAAAGTCAATATGAAGAGTGACTAGACACTCCTCAAACTCCAGAGTCAGCCATCCCTCTACATGGCCAATCCACAGTGGGAGAGGAAGTGAATTCTCCCAGCTCCAACCCAGCAGCACCATACACAAGGATCACGGAGAGCCTTCAGGAAGGCTGAACAAGTATTTTTTTGTACCACACAAAACTTTAATAAAAGCAAACCAATTTTAAATTTCACACTTAGCGATGCCTCCATTTCAGTTTGTATTTGTATGTGTAAGTAAAAAACAAAACGTCATTTCATGTGTGCCTTAAATCTGATGCAAAAGTGGCTGTAATACGGCAGCAAAACAACCGGCTGTGCAACATATTTGTTGTACGCTCACTGGATGTGACAGGATCAAAATCTTTACTTGTTTGGTTACACAGTGCCATTCATCTTCTCTACATATTTCTTTACAGCCATCACCCAGCCCAGAGTGGCATCCCCGACAGGACGTCAGGCACAGCTCCCTGCCCTGAACACAGTGGTGCTGCCTGGACCCACGGCAGCAGCGCTCACCCCTGGAACACGGGAAGCCCTCATGCTGCTGGGGAGAGGGCAGCAGAAAGCCTTGCTGGATTTTGGGGGGTGTTTTCTGTGAAGGATGAATAGAGATTCTGCAAGGTCATTTTCAAAGCTCTACTCATATTCACGCTCCAAGATGAAAAATTCCTAACCCCCACAAAAATATTTCTTGCATCTTAGATCACTAAAGGGAGAATAAAGTATTGTGGCAGAGAAGTGGTTTTCTCTAGGGGTGGGGGAAGAGGAATTAAAACTCTACCACAGACACATCAAAAAACACAAGGACATATTTCCTTCCATAAGGGAAACATTTCAAACATCTTGCTAGCAAGACCATGAGTTATACTCTCAGAACACATTTAGAGATGTGAAGGCATTCAGATACAACACTCAGATTCAAATGCAATAAAAATTCAGTTCCTTTTTGTATAGAAAAGGGAAAATCCATATCAAGAGCTTCAGACATTAAACTGATCTTAGACACGAATTACTACAATAGAAAATGTAGTTCTTTATTTTTTCAGCAAAACCATTTTGGATCAAATTCCAACGTGACTCGATTGGTAACGCAGAGAACTTTCACTGAGGAAGGAGAAGGGTCACTGTCTTCTCAGGCCAATCTGTAACGCTGCTGGAACAACAGCCCAATTCCACAGGGTCTCTACATGCTGGGCAGTTATTACCACACAACCTGGCGTGACTACATTCAAACCCTGTTTTCAGAAACATGTCGTTTCAGATGTAAAACCATCCAAATTACGCTAGAAATAAGTGTCTATAGAACCCTACGTATTTGTGCACATCTCGATTTTAGGACCCTGCCCACAGCACTGAGGAAGCAAAAATAACAGTTCAGAGTTCATCTGCCCCTCAGAGTTCATCTACTACAAAGTATTTAAACGAACTAGTTTCAAGATGTTTCAACATGCTCAAAAAATGAAAGAAAGCAAAAAGCTCTATTTAAAACATTTCAACCCTGCAGACTGTTCAGATCTTTCACAGCTCAGCTAGGGGGCACAGTTAATTAAAATATCCAACCTTTCGAAGCATGAATAAATTTGATTTATGAGAAAGAATATACCAGTTAGGACTGAAATGGCCATTTAATCCTCAAAATGCTTTGTTTTGCTGTGAAAACATGTCACTTATCTAACAGGCTTCTCACACTTAAACACCCACAGAGATGCTGCTGGACAATAACAACGCTATTCTCTGTCCTGGGACATGACTACGGCACCACCAACCAGAACCGGTAACGCTGATTCAACACCTCTCCCACACTCGGTCTCCTCAAAGACAGATTCAAGTATTGTTCCATTTTATGGTAGAGGAGTATCGTTATAGATTCCTATAGCACAGACACTCTAAATTTACACAATTCAAATCCAGCAGAGGATTTGTCATATCAAGGAAGGTTTCCTGACAACGTTCACATGCTCTCCTCAGAATTTAACTGTTTTAAATCCATTGCTCTGTTGCTGTTGAACACTGCTTAGCTTTTGAAAGCCAAAATATATCATGTTTATACAACCCTTTAATAAAATCAACTTCCTGTTGGTAAAAATGTTCATTAAACGAAGGCAGGTTTATACAATTTCAATTAACACAATAGAAAAGCAGTCTCATTTAAAGAGACTGCTCTGACATTGGATTTTCCTCTGCAAATCTGACAACGTATTGAAGGTTTTCTGCCAGTACTTTCTTAAAGCTTCATGGTATTCAGTACTCAAGAAAACTTTACTATTCACCAAGAGGTATAAAACTGACATTTCCAAAATCTGTTCAATGCTGTCAAACTACCAGCACCTACATTTAAAGCACTTAAAAACTGCAAGAGATGATTCATATTCCCCTAATCGCCAAGTATCCAAGTCAGCCTTCCTACAGCTCTTCTTACTTGACAGATTTTGTGTATCCCAACACAAGCTTCTTCATTTGGAAATGAAAAGGTTTTTTATTCATAGACAGCAGTTTTATTTCCAGTGAAGATCACTTGAGAGCCTCTGCCATGTGTACTCAATACACGAGGAAGTTTGAATTTCAGAGGTTTACCACTATCTCTGAACTTCCTGAATTTGTATGGCACCCTGGGAGATAATTACAGCCTTATGATAAGGCAACAAAACTGTTATTTTAAGTAGCACTTTAAGAAATTGTGACCGAATTGCTAGAATACTGCAGCACCCAATGCAGCAGGCAGGCTGAACGTTTCAAATGGCTGTTAATTTAATCACTCTCTTTTTCTGTCACTTCCTCCCTCAAGCCAGGCTATGCAGTGTTCCCAGAAATGGCTAATGTTACATCCTTAGGTATGTTACGAGGACTTTTTAACTTGAAAATTTTCCTTAACCAAGTAAGCTTCTGCAAGTATTTAATTTAAGCTTGTGATATCTGCTACAACTGATTTAAATACCTGCAAACACCCGATGTACTTTTCAAACACAGTTTGATAACATTTTGTTAAACCAAAACATACTTTCCAGAGCACTGCATCCAATTAATGATACATGAAAAAAAAGAACTATGGCAGAAGTTTGTAAAACTGTCATCTGTGTGCCCTGTGTTGAAAGTCAAGAGTTAGCCTACATTTTGCAAATGACTTGTGCATCATTCTTCATATTCTGTGCTGGATGAGAAAAAGCCTTCAGGTAGAAGAGGCCATTCATTTTTTTAAATGCCCCAAACCACTAAGCAAGATCATCACCGGAAGCCTAGATTTCTACAGGAATTCTCAGTCCGAATACTGCAAAGAAGAAACGCAATCCTAATTCTACTAATTACTATTTTTAATCTGTTAAGACACAAATCAAAAACACTAAGAAAACAAAAAAACTCTCTTCAGAACTCCAAGACTGAATGCTGTGAAATGTGGAATCCAGAGAACTGAAGAAAAGGTCAGACACTGTGTAAAGAAAAAAAATCACAACAGACTCCAAAGAGACTGAAAAAATTAACACATACACATGAAATTGAAAGAAGCAGAGTATCTGCAACATAGAGTTGTCTCTGGTCTGGATATTTGGATACTGCTGTATATTTATGGCTGTAAATATGAAACAAAGTTCTGGTCCACGTACAAACATTTCCTGGTGCCTAAAAGCTTTGAAACATTATGTGACTGTTAGGGAAAACACACAGCATTTGTCACCAAGGAAGAAATTTCACTTGTTAAAAAAGAAATACAGATGAATTCTTTACCTGCAAAACGCAGAGGAGCGTCTTTGTCCAGAGCTATTAAAGGGGGGTCCAAGAGCACGGTGTTGTCATTTTCTGTAACTATACCATGGTAGGTTGTTTCAATCCATGGCTTATGCTTGTTCACTGAAAGGAAAACCAAGTACCAAGTCAAAACTTTTGAAGCTAACAACGTCTTTAAATAATGCTTTATACTATTGATTTCAATATTCTCCTCTTCCATTTTTTACAAATCTCAATCAGCATTTTGCTAAATTAAAAAAAAAAATTGACATAAACCCCTGGCTAAATGTGTTCAGAAGAGTTCAGTGTCCCTGTAGGCTTTCCAAAAGTTACTCAGAGAATCTAAATTAGTCTCTTAACGATGCTGGGATTTAAGATGCCCCTGAAGTGCAATTCAAAAAACCTTCTAACAGTGACAGGGAGCTGCTGCCATCAGTGCCAGGTGTGACCAGAAAAACCCATATTCAGCATCAGACCAAAAAAAAAGCTTGCCAACATGAAACACAAGGGTTTGGTCACATTTGACTTCTCTCCAACTTGGAAAACGGGACCCAGACGGGGGACTGTTCTTCAGGATGTGAAGGCTTTTTCTAGTTCCACCATTTTGTCTTGCATGGGTTTTTTTATTGTCATTAAGAGAACAGGTAGAAAAGAGATCAAACTTAACCAATTTCTATACAAGGCCTAAGGACACTCGCCGAGGAAACAAACAGGGTCACAGCCTTTTCCATCCCAGCGCAAGATCTACGCCTAGAACCTTTGGTATCACATTTATCAGCCATTTACATGGCATCCCAGGCAAAGGATGACTCCAGGACTTCTGTTGAACCTGGGGAACTATGCAAAATACAAGAAAGGGAGAGAGAGGAGAAGCGATCAAAAAAATTGAGAAGGGGAAGACACCAGTTTTACAGTCCCACACCTCAGCTGCAAAGACACAACATAAGCGTTTCTGGACCTGCTGTGTTTGGAGGATTTGTAGATTATAGCTTTTAATCCAAAATATGCCCAATGCAGATTTCAAAAACTACTGGAAGAAGGGACCAAAATCTCAGGCCTGTTGCCATCTAATAGAATGTCTTGAAATACACATCATTACTGACTACTTTTTATGCCACTTACTTAGTAGTTGTTTTAAGACACTGGGAAACTCCACTACAAAATCACCCTAAAAAACATTCTTCAACTCCACATAGAAGAATCTGCAAACCAATCACTTGAGCATGTTTAAGGTGACTGTTCTTCCTCCTCTCCTGCAAAGAAATGCAGCGTCTTTTGTTGTCAGCTTGCAAGAAGATGCAAGACAAAATCCTGTGTTACCTGCTAGGCTACCATCTGCTACGTGACAGTTCAGTGTGAGCGAGATTTTATTATTAAATATTTATCTTTATGTTATGCTCTCCAAAGTTCAACACAGCTAGTTCAAAAAAACAGTAATTGTGGTGTAACAACTAATTCTTCTTGACAGTTGAACATACATGGCTTCTCTGGGTCTATGTCTCTTCATCCTGAGGTTCTACATGCATCAGTTTCACTTACACTCTTTTGGGCAATGTATATCTGCTACTTCAAAAAACCTCTTAGGCTAGCACATACTCCTGATTCTTAAATTAATACTATTTCCCCAGATCTAATTATGGAAGGTTGTATGCTAGTTGCTAGCAACCTATGGAAAACATTCATCTAGAGGGCCTGAAAACTGCTTCTTACCATAAAAAACCAAGTCATCGTCAGCAAATTATGTATATTCAGATGTAAGAAATGCTTTGGTGGAGGTTATAACAAACAAACTAAACAGCATTCAGTAGGTGGCATCACCCAGATGTTGATCTTCATAAGAAGGGTTAGGGTTGTTAGTTCACAAGTATGTACAACTCCTGAAATAAAACCTGTGCAATCACAGCAATACGTACTAGAGCTAGAACACTATTAAACAGTCCTGCTATTTTACCTTTATGATTCTATGACTCTAAAGAACTATATAAGCCGACTGCAGAAGAGGCAGAGATGTAAGGCTAACCTAGACTTCTGAATCCTGCCTCTCCAACAAACTAAAATGATGTCTATCATATACTTACCCAGGGGAATTTAAAAAAAAAAAAAAAAAGGTGATAAAAGGACACTTAAACAAATGATTAATCCTAGAGGTGGAGAACTCATAGTGGAAACCATACTACTTTCCCAATGCTTTCATCTGCAGTCTTTTACTGGTTAGTAGCAAAGAACTGATAGACAGGATATAATATCTTCATGCATAGTAATGCATCAAAAGAGAACTCATAACAAACTATTTTAATGCAAACAGTGTTTAATTGGTACCATGTGGTTTTACTCAATATGGCAACACCATCTTTATTGCCTCAATACACTCGCACAGGCATGCTTTCAATATTCAGCAAACCAAACAGCCAGCTAAATGTCAGCCCCACTGTTGTATTTACCCGGAGAAGTACAGTGCTGCAGCACCCTCCAAGGAACACCGGGTTTGACAACAAACTTTGTCACACTCAAAGGGACTCACACATCATTCCTCCCTCAGAGGGAAGACACCTCTAACTGCTGAAGTGCCAGTCCTCAGTTGAAATGTGTCTCTCAATTCAAATCTGGTCTAAAGAAATGTGTTTCATTATCAGTTAGGCCTCAACTGAATGTATCAGAGTCCTTTCGTCTGTTCATTTTAGTCTTTGCAAGCACCTAATATATAAAATACTAAGCCAGATCTCTGCCAGAAAACACTCCATCTCCATTCTAATCCTTGTGGAAGTAGATTAGTTTATTTGGGTTTTCATGCATTGAGAAACTTCCTAATTTAGCAACCTACAGTAAATCCTACTACTGTAGGGTAGGGAGATCTATAAAAGCTTCAAGTACAGTAACCACATATGAATAGAATTATGAGTATGCTAAGCATCTGCAGAGTTTAGTGAACCTTCAAACAACAGCCCCAGATAAAAACAAAGTCATGTCTTTTTATTGTGCTCTAGACAATAAAAATCATAAAGCTTAAACCCCTTTGTGTTTAGGAAGGCTAAAACATCACCAGATTTTAAAACATAAAGCATAAATCCCTTTGTTTTTATGAAGGCTAAACATCACCGGATTTTAAAACACCAAATTTAGTGCTGAATATCCAGGAAGGGCCTGTTATCCACATTTGTGATCTACTGACTCCAGCATAACCACATGCTGTAAGGAATTCCCAAGCCAGTGTTTGAAATAGGAGGCAAAGCTTATGAGCGATACATTACTGCTTCCCTTGAACCAACGGCGCAGTTGAACCAGGTATTATTCTGATCTCAGCTGGCTTAAATACTATTAAATGTTGGACCAAAAACTATGCTTTCACATTTTTTCCTCTTTAATTGTCACAAAACTCCTGAAATCCACAGAGAAAGCTGTTCAAAGCCAGACTGTTAATTTCAAACCAAAACAGTTGGCCTATTCCAAGCTTGACACTAACAAAGTGCCCTGAGCTGTTAATCTCCTGCCATTTAACTGGGATAAACTGCACTGGTTTCCTTGAAATACAATATTCACACTATTTGTAAGTGCCTCAACTGGAATCTGTTGTAAATCCCAACTAGCATTTCATCTAGTCAAGTGGGGGAAGCCACCCTGGCACAACACAGCAAGCCGACTTCTACGTAAGTTTTTAGTGGCCGAAAGAATGTCAAAGACAGCTAAGGGTCTCTCTTCTCCCGGGGAGCACAGTGAATTGGAGAGCTCATGCCAGAGCCTTCGCTGCTGCCAAGCAATGACTGAACATGCACAGGCAAGGTGAGCACACGCCACCTGTCTGACGTGGTTTATCTAAAGAGAATTGCTGCTAAGCTAGAGGAGGAAAGGGAACTGGTGCCTGATGTCACGTTGGCCTTGAACACCAGTTTTTTTTCAAATACCACTCACTCTATAGAAGTGTGATCAGTTTCTCAGGAAACTGAACAGACCATCTTGTACTAATACTGCCTGGAACTACTGCTGAGTGTTCTGCAGAAAGGGAATGTCCCTTAGAGGATGCTCCACCAAGAGCAATGGCTGATGCTGCAGATGCTGTTCCCTTCTTACAAGTGGTCAGAAGTTCATTTCGTTTAGATGGGATCTGGCACCTATGTAATTCAAGAATTAGACACACCTCAGCCAGAAAGGACTGTAGATTAAAACATTTTTCCTTCTGGGTAACTGCTTCTAGTATATAGTGGTGTTTAGCCAGGCAACCTATCTTTAGAACGAAACCAAGATGATTTATGTCAAAACAAATCCGTAAGAATTAACTAGTAAAGCGCGTTGAATGAGCTCAGTAACAAATACTAGTGACAGCAGACAAACATCAAATACTCATTTTTTTAAAAATCCACCTTTCAGACTTCAAGAAAAATCCAGAGATTGCATAAAGACAGAATTATATTCTCCATCAATTCAAATGAAATACACGCAATGAACTGAGTAAACAATCCTTTACTCCTCTCCTGAAGGTCTGAAAAAATTTTGATTATGGTACATCTTTGGTTTAACTGTCTTCCTCTTGATATAAGTGAATATAAGCATGCATTTCAGTGAGACTATAAAAACTCTGAAGCATGTCTTATCTTGAATATTCATAATTTAGTACTGTTCTGATGAAATTTCAAGCAATATTGCTAAAAGAACAAGTTTGTGTAGTATATAACTATGGAAAAACATAGCTCAGCCAAGGAGTAAAGATCTACACAATAAAATATGCCTTCTCCACCCTGAAAGTAAAGTTTAGTAAGAAAGGGCGCAGCATGGCCTGATTACAACATGTGTTCTAGTCCTGCCCTGGACTCACCAGCCTGCAATTCAGAGCTGTGCCCCTATTTTCTATTAGAAAAGGGTGAGGATTGACTTTGTGTATAAACAACTTGAAATATAACAGAGGTAAAAAAAATATTCTATTTGCTTATTTAGGTGGCTCTTCTCATACACAGTTCTATCAAAATTTGTCATTTTATAACCAGGTACAAACAATGAGTTAAAACTGAACACAAGTTTTGCTCAAACACCAAGTTTCTTGATAGCATGAAACTTTTCTTATCTATAGCGTGGGCTTCTAAGACAAACTACAATTTCTGTTACTGGGACATGAAAACTGTAGGCAGTAACAAAATATTGGGTGATTGACTTGCACCAGGAGAGGGATTAAGTAAGGAAGGGCATGGGCATCCACTAACATTAACCTCTTCAGGCCTTAGGTGAAGGAAAATCAGGTGGATGGAATTCATCCCCCAATTTCAGATCTGTCCTGGATAGGTATCTGCCACAGTTAAGGAGCACTTAACATTTGTGCTCTGGAAGCTCAACTGCCACCCATTAGAAGCACAAGGTAATGTTTATAAATTTCCAGGTGCCTACAGTTTGAGTCTGTAATTAAAACTAATTCTACAAATACCATATTCAAAGTACTGGCTGTAGAAATTCATCAGGTTCAATTAAATTCTACTTTACCTAGGGAAAAATCTCTGGATTATCACCACTTACAGAGAGTTTCCTGTTCTACACTGAACGAGTTGCCAAAATCCCATTTCATTTGTACAAAGACACATGGAAGTTTCAACTAAGGTACCTGCAAATGACTGCTTCAAAACTAGTTGCAATTTTTACTAACCACAACTGCAGCAGAAGTTTAGAGAGCCAAAGACTTTAGACAGAGGATACACTGACCAAATCTCTATTTGGATAAAAGCCTGGCAGGGAAAACAGCAAAACAAAAAATATCCCACCACAAAACAGACCAAATAGGATTAAGGCAACAAAGCCTTAATTTTTGAAGTGAAATTTAAAATGTTTTGAACTAAACAGAAGACTGAAATAGGAAATATAAGCCTCTAAATGTAAACATCCATTTAATGAATATTTTCTTAAATGTTGCTAATTATAGTGCAAGAGTGGAAATCACTCACTTTCTAACTGTTGTCATACACTCCTTGAAAGGGAATCTTATTTTCAAATACAGCAAACATCATCTCAGTATAGCTGGCACTTCTGGCTCTACTTGTTGACTCCATTTAGAAACAGGGAAACCAACTGGGAGCAGTAGCAGCAACTTGTTTTCAATCTGAACACAAAGCAAGTGAGATGAGACCTAGTACTATAAACAAAGGACAGAGAGATAGTTCTTCAAAGGCACTGAGGTTCTCGATAATCCTTTCTAAAGGCTCCTAAGGAGGTTTAGTCCCTTCTGAAGCCAACGTGAGTCGAAAAGCATGAATCAAATAAATTTAGAGTGCAAAACAATCTTCATTTAAGACCAAGGCTTCTGACTTACTAAACTCTTCCATGTTTTGAGGTATCGCTTCTGTCTTTGACTATAATAACACATATGCGCCCTAATATCATAAATAAAATTTCAGAGAGATTTCTTTGAATACAGCTAAATAGAATGAGAGATAAGGCTCAGAAAAAAAAAGGTACAAGCACTTTGTTCAGAAAATGTCAATGACAAATACAGGTTTTGTTCCTCTGCAGAACAGTTTCATAGCTATGAGCCCCCGAGCTATCAGATACTTAGATAATCATGGAAGAAAATGCTGCTTTATCCAGAATATCACCATATTAATTTAATCTGTTTGAGATGAGATGTTCACGTTATGCTATCTATCCCATGGCCTGAGTTGGATTTAACTTCAAGCCTTCTAGAAGTCTATGAGTATAGCTTATGTCCCTCTCCTCGAGAAACCCTCTTAGCAATTATCTGAAACTGGTGATTTCAAGTCTGCAGAAGCATTAAGGCCTCCACCCAAAGGTACACTTGCAAGTCTAGAAAAGTTTCTGTTGATAAATTTTCCTGATAACTTGGCACAGACACTACAACCTACAGTCTAGTAATATGGGAGAAGCCAACTGGGATTAAAGTATTCCAAACACACAAAGTAACCCATGCCTGCCCAGACTGTCTCTCCTACGTTTCAATTTCCAGAGCAGTGTATTATTTTATGTAATATATACAGAAAAACAGATTAAAATTGTTTGCATGAACAGATGGCTATATATTATGCTTTCCCAAGCATTATACATCATAGAAAGATCTAGCAACAGTTAATTCTGTCTCTTCTCAGTGGTCTCTTACTGTCGTAAATCCTTCAAAGAAAAAAAACAACAAAACCCAACAAAGAGCCTCCATAAATAACCAAATTGTCTCTACATAATGCTTTAGGCTAGTCTTAAATTTCCTTGCCTCTAAAAACGAGATAGGAACCTAACCACCAGCCCTGTATTATAAAGACTGTTCCTGCATCAAAGAAACATCTGCTCTAAAACCATGGTCATGAGAAAGTGGTTTGTGGTTTGGATTTAAGACATTCATAGCACCACATAGCTTCCTGAAATAATCACAGATCAGCAAAGCTTCCTCAAGATAGTATTATTTTGATCAATACCCTTCCTATATGACAGTAGATTGGAAGGGACCCAAGGTAACAGTGATACATTGCTCTGCCTGGTCAGTAACTATGGAAGAAGCAGCCATTAGATGCACTGCCTTCTCCTCTGAAAAATCACTCCATTCCACTCCCATCCCGCTCTGTTGATAAATACCCAGTTGCTTCACTTTGACAACCCTGATCTGAATGCACTGCTAACTACTGCTTCTCCACCGCTACATTAGTCCAACCAGCTTTGAGATATTGGTCAATTTGACCAATTACAAGATAAATTCAGATAAACTAAGAGTTCTGCATCACCTGGACAAGAACATGCCTCTCTAGAACCTGAAACCACTCTTTGTACCCCTTAAAATAACTACAGGGAAGATGGTGTATCAGATAGCTCACACCTAACTTTGTTGTAAGATCACATCCCCCCAAAGATACTTCCATTTCTTTCCATCATGAGAAAAGAAACCACTTCTCGCTCCTCTTCCAATGTAGCAAGAAGTAGCAAGAAGTGACTTCTTTTCTCAGGTTTTGAGAGTGGGACTCACCACTCTGGTGTAGCCTTTCCAGTCCTTTCCTGCACATTACTGAACCAACCACAATTCACTTTTCCCCGCTTACGTTAAATCTTAGTGATCTCAGTAACTCAAAGTCATAGATGAAAAAGAATAAAGCTGTACTTGATGAAAAACAGGCAAAAAAAAAAAAAGGCAAGAAAAAGCAGAACTAGCAATACAGCACAAAAGTGAAAGTTTACCATAAATGTTTCCAAACAAACACTTCTTCTAACAACAGGAAAAGCTCTAACAGTTTCTCCAGAGCTTACTTGTCCTTAAGAGCATCCATGTAAAATTATTAACAGGCCTACCTAGAACAGCCAAAATGTCATGAGGACTAAAGCAACTGCACTCACTCCACCAAACCAGAGCTCAGAGCGTAATTCAGTTACGCGTGATGAAGTTTAACAGATCGGGACCTGCAGCCCAGCAGCTCTGTAGATTAGACAGAACAACTAAAGTGCAGAAGAGCTGACTGACAGAGCTGTTCTATGCAGTGCTATCCAAATTTGCCGTTTCCAAGAGCGTATTAGCTTTCCTTGAAAATGGTTTCTGATCTTATGTTTGATTCATTATTTCAAATGGTGGAAAAGCCTAGCAATTCAATGAGATCATGCTTCTGTACTTGTGTGGTAAACATGACATTTAATGGTTCCAAGAATATTAGCGAATATGTTGTACCTGAAAGATCTTGGGCAGGTAAATCATGACCACTACCTAAACAGCTGGCAGATGACTTACTAGAGCAAGTAGCGTCTTGATCTACGTAGGGAAACTGCTGCAAGATGTGTCCTTAAAGAGTTGGTTTTGTTTAAGATCAATGCGTTTGCAAGCCATTTTTAAAAGCCACGCTTCTAATCTACATTCAAATTAAATGCACGATCTCAAATCTCATCATATGATCTGCTAGATCTTGCAGAAATGGTATCCTCAATTCAGGGGGTAACCTTCAGGTAAGGAAGCCTTTGCAAGCCTCTTACTGAAATCTGCTCAGGAGGAGACCTGCAATGCGTATGCTTTTACTCCACCAGATCAATCAATAGCCACAAGGCCAACATTTATAAACGCCGTATCGCTTACGGTTTAGCCAAGCTGCCCGTCCTCACTATCAACACAACGAGTATTATTCACCTCAGCCCGAAGGCCAGGCCGCCCAGGGGCCCTCCCAGGTGCTTTATTTGCCCTCCCCAAGCCGATGGCCACCGGGGCTCTCCGCGAACCAAAACCCCGCCGCGGCGGCTCTTCCCGAGCCCTGAGGAGAGAGGCGCTTCCCTCAGGCAGCCCGTGGCGATCCGGGCCGGGCAGGCGGCGGGTCTCGCTGCATTTCGCACAGCGGAACCTTCCCCTGCAACAAGTGAGGACCCTCTGCCCACCTCGGGCACGGCGGCCGCAGCCCAAGCCGGCGCCTGAGGGAGGCAGCGGTTATGCAACGGGCGGGCGGTCGCCGCCGGGCCGCAGGGCTAAGGGGACCGACCTTGGGGTAGGAAGGGGACGCAGCAGCCCGGCGCAGGTGAGCAGGGAGGGCCAGCCATCACCGCCACCCCCNCTCCACAGAGCAGCGCAGCGAGCAGCAGGTAAGAGACGGGGGCCGGCAGCGAGCGCAGCATTCCCGGGCGGTGCGGCGGCGGCATGGCAGCGCGGAGCGGTGCAGGGCAGCGCGCAGCCCCGGCTGGCGGGGCGGCTGTGGCGCCCCCGCTGGTCCGGGCTGCGATCTGCGCCGGGCGGAGGGCTCGGCTCGGCCCCGAGAAGGAGGAGGAAGAGGAGGAGGGAGGAGAAGGGCTGCGCTACCCCCGTTCCGCTCAGCCTTTTCTCCCCTCCTCCCTTCCCGCCCTCCCCCGCCGGCGGCACCTAAAATGGCGGCGACGAGAGTGGCCCGTCCCCACCCCCCCCACGCCGTGCCGGGGAGCGAGGGAGGGAGCGAACCACGGGCGGGGGGCGCGGGGAGGGAGGACCGGCGGGAGAGCCCATTTGAGCGGCGGCGCGGGGAGAACCGCCTCCCCGCAGCCCCTCGGCGACAGAGCGGGGCTGCGCCGGGCACTGCGGCACCGCATCAGGCGCTCGGTGGCCTCCAAAGGGGGGGGATGGTTGCGGTTTGGGGGGCTTTTTTTTGTTTTGTTTTCTTTAGNCCTCCCCCTTCCGAAGGACGACGGCAGCCAAGGACACCGTCCCCCGGCCCAGGGGCTCCCCCGGCCTAAGTCACAGCCCCTCAGGGTGCCGGTGCGCCGGACCTGCCACCCTCCCTTTCCCCCCTCCCCCGGTGCCGAGCAGCCACCCCCGC
>VXBJ01001582.1:126323-254258 GCA_013400055.1 Nycticryphes semicollaris
TTGGGGGGCTTTTTTTTGTTTTGTTTTCTTTAGGCTTTCTTATTCCACCTGCGTTGCGGCAGCTGCGGGTCGTTAGCAATCGGGGCTGAGCTGATGCCTCAGCCAAGCCTCACGCAGCTGATTTAATCAGCCTTTGCTTCAACCTCCAACATTTTAGAAAGAGTTAAAAGCCACGTAAAATTAGTGAAATGGTTTTAACGTTAAGACGCCCAGATCTTTTCAGCAAAAATGTAAAAAGCCTGGCCCAGGAGGAGGATGCACAAGTATTACCTAAATTAAGACATTTCCCAAGAATAAAGTAAGTTGCACACAACCTCCCCCGTGATAGAAAAGGTGTTTGCTCTTCAGTCGACAATTTCAATGTGAAAATGCTTCAACAAAAGGAAAAAAATTACCTCGACAACAGTTTTGACAACTAAAACGCAACCAACTTATTTTATAATTAGATTATGACTACTCATGCTTTGTACCTATTAGCCATTTCACTCCCACAGTGAAATAAAAATAAAGTCCAGAGTGTTCAAGATGCTAAAAGATGTGGTATTTCTTTATTTTAAAACACTATGTGATTTAAAGACCAAGATTTATCTGTTCCGGGAAACCCCCCCCCTCCCTCCCAGGCAAGTCAGGTCCTGTCTCCTCCCCCGGGGTTGGTGATGGGGGACCAGAGAACCAAAAGGAAGGAATCCCCTTCTGAGGAACCCCCATGGCCAGTCTCTGAGGGCTTAGGAAATTGCTGGAATCGGGCCTACAGCAAATCCTGTACATTTGGATATTCCACAGCAAACTGTTCTACCCACCCAACGGCTTCTTCCATCCTCAAAACCTCAAAACTTGCTGAATCTTGTGAACAGGAGTGAGTGCAAAGCAGAAAAGGAATTTGAAGAGAAATAGGCTGCGATAAACATAAGGAACACCCCAGCCACTGTGCTGTGGAGCTATCCCTTACCCAGGCAGCCACGTTAGTCCACACTTACTTCATCGACTGTGCCGAAGGCCACCTGCTCCATCAAGAGCTAAGACATCTTTCTGTTTTTAAATAAAGCTAAAGCCTCTGTCTAAAACCCCTTGATTTCTGAGCCTGTCTAACATATGCTGGATGGCAGATCATGTCAGAAGAAGCCTGTAGCCCATCTGTTGCCAGAGAGCTGAGTCTTCACATTCTGCCAACGCAGCTCCAGCTGACAGTGTACTACATTAGGTATTTTTCCGTTGTATGGAGAGTAGAAGGACTGTCCAAGCTCAGTAGGACTCTCCAGCTCCTCTTACTAACCCAGTGCCTGAGTAAGAACCACCCCATTAGTAAAGATTAACAAGGCAAGATGTCATCAGTTAAGAGATGATTGCCCATTGACGAACACAAATTATTTGCCCAAATACTGGATCTTGATTAGAAATATAACACATACAGAGCTTGAATGACAACATTAAGTGAGGAGGGCTTCCAAATCAGTGGCCAGTTGGCATGCAAATACACACACTCTACAACAAAATAGATTGTTACCTTTAAACTGGAGAACAACCTGGGTTCGTTAGATGTGGCAGAAAAGGCAGTTTAAAGAACAAAATTTGCTCTGCAGTCCACATCACGGATTACAGCACACTGCCATCGACCACAGCAGAACCACCAGGACCCAGTTAAATATTTCTGATTCTGCCAAATTAGGAAGGAGAGACATTTTTAGAAGAAATGCCATGTCCAGGGAAACCTTCTTTATTGCACAATGACACTACCTGCAGGTTAATTAATCAGCTGAATCAGTCACAAAGAAACTGGGAAATTTCCAAGGAAGGAGAAGGCACTGATTGCATTTCACTCTCTAAGCAAAACTCCTCCGAGTCAGTGGTGACTCAGGCACTGATTCAGTAAAGCCAATAACTCTTCAGTCTGTATTTTGAGATCAGTTGGATGATTTTGTTTAGTTAGATGACTAAGTGGTTTGAGCTGGCAGAGGTTGAGGATACAGACATGATGGGTACTCCACTGGTGGTGGAGACAGCAAAATAAGATTCTGACCTGTATCACCACTGATGTTCCATCGTCACCAACTCTAGAAGTACGGCAAATACAACAGCCTCTCAAATCTTGTTCACAAGAACAAAATTTGATTTAAATTGGCCACTGCGAGACCTGCGATGCACCAGACCTATTTGCTGCTGAACAATAGCTGCACTGTTTGCCAGAGGTAACTGCATTTCACAAGCTGTCAGAGATTCTCACTTTCTCCAAAATACCACTCGGAGAAACTCCAAGAACTAACCTCAGCACCTTCATTTTTACCACCTATCTTACTCCTACTCTCTGACCTGCTTCTCAAGCTCCAAAAAACCATCGATTTCTATTTTATTAGTAAGCAACAAAAACTGGAACAAATGGCTCCTGGCAGAACATGTTTTCTGTTACAGCTGAAAAACTATCAGACTGATGTCCTTGAAATGCACAGTGTGACTAATGCCTGGCTTGCAAGGACCCAGGGGGACACATTTATTGCACTTGTCAGAATGGAGCTGAGCAGCCAGAAATGAAAAGATAAGGTGATAGGTAACTCTGAACGCCTTTGCTTGCTGCTTAAAGGAAGCCAGCGCATACCATAAACACAGAGAAGCAAGACATGCTCAGTTAAGTCAAGAGCAGATCTGGATGTGACTGTTAGAGCTCAGGATCATAAATGATTTTGAATACATGCAGAATACACACCATTCCTTATGCTGGGACCCTTGTTCAGAAGGGGAGGTGTAGGGAAAGCTTCCAAACTTCAAATAGTCTAGAACTGGCTTGAGAAAATGGTCCGGCCTTTAAATAAAGAGGCGAGAACCGAGTGTGGGCTTATTTTCATCTCAGTACAATTAATGTCTGCAAGTAGTTTGTTCCCAGATTACGATTGCTTTTAATGGGAAGTCAGAACTCGGAACCTTGGCTTTGTCTCCTCTACAGAGCATTTGGTTTATCACAGTTGCCCGAAACCGCTTCTGAAAGGGGACCAATTGCCATAGAGACTATGCAGTAACATAATTAAGCTCATGAGAGGGTTGCATGCATAGCCAAGCAACACATGAGATGAAGGCAACAACAGACCAGTTTCCAAGCGGCTGTACTGCAATTCCACTCCAGCTCCTCCCAGTCCCACTAGAGAAAGCAACAGGAGAATCCCAAAGTACTTTGGGAATTTGAAATATAGTATTTTTTTGTTGTTGTTCTGATGTGGCTTTACCAGTCTAAGCCAAGCAGAAGAATGAACAGTGATAACACTAATAAAAAGATAATTCAAGGTAAATATAAAATAATTAATTCTTCACAGCAAGATCTATGAAACAACAGAGTACTCTGTAAGGCAAGAGGCACAAATAGCATCTTTTGTGTCATTCAGAAGAAAACTCCACAACAAAACCCTTGATCATGCTCTTACCAGCCTGAGGAGAAAACACACATAGATGACCTGTTACACCTTTTCCAGCCTTGCTGTCCCTAAATACACACTACCAATCTCCTCAACATAAAGAGGCATAAAATTAATGTGTTTTTTGATTCAGTGGATGAAGATTTTATGGGCTTTTTTGTGGTTTTTTAATTTTTTTTAATGCTTTGGAGCCTGACTGTATACATTAGAAGAGAAAGAATTATAGGACTGGTTTTCCCCACACTTGAAAATTTCCAGAACTGCTTTTTGATCATGTGTGAGAATTGATTTAGGGGATGCAAATGAAGGCCTTGGCAATCTGAAGAAGAAAATCTTCTCCCCTGACATTTCTGAATGTTCAGAGAATTCTCAACAAGCCATTGAAGTATGGGTTCATCAGAGAGACAGAAAGAAAATTCAATAAGCAAAGAGGTGCATAAAAACAACCGCCTTCCTCACAAGAAAACTAACAGCATTAGCAATCATTTTACCTTGTTTAATCCTTTTTTTTCCTGCTTAGACTTACTATTGCAAAATAGGCATCTAGAAACATAAAAGCAATGAAGGAAAGATGCAAGTCTTTCCTTACAAAGAGAGAGACTGAATACTCTGCAACATCATTATAATATTTTACAACTCATTAGCACCTTCCATCCTAGGATCTCCGAGCATTTTTCAAGCGTTAATTAATGCACTCTCACAACACTTCTGTGAAGTAGAAAGGCAGGTGTCTAGATATTGTGATGACAGGTGCATTACAATTGAGTAAGACAGAATTCCTAGGCTTTTCATTTGCATATTTAGGAAAGCAGGGCACAAAGCAGGTAGGTAAAAATTAGTAAGTACTGCAATGCCTCGAAATACCTTGAATTAAGAAATATGGTAATACCTTGAAATACCTTGAACAGACTTGGCTTTCAAGCGCTTTGCTAAAAGGCAGTCCTTGACTTAAGGACCTCAATAAAATTTAGGCTTTATTAACATAAGTCTTTGCATCTAATACCACAATGGCTATTTTAAGTTGTGTCATATAAATGGAAGCGGAACCTCAATGAAACGGAACCTGTTTCTTAAAAGTTTATTTCCTTACTTGGAGGGGTACGGAGGTCTCCTAAGTTCCTGAAACCACTGTGGCCTCTGAAGTGCATGAAATAATTTGTAAGGCTTAGTAAGACACCACTAAAGACAGAGAGGGAGAGAGTACAGAAAGTGAAACAGCAGCAGGAATAAGTTGTTCTACTAATCATCCTGTAACTTAATAAAACAAGAATTACAGTCAGGGGTTCTGGCTGAGGCTTTCTACGACTTATGTCCACAAAAACAGGAGGACTCTGGTGGTTCTATGTTGTTTCTGCACATACTGCACTAACCTGCTCTGAATAGCAGCATAATGGGCCATGCCCACATTAACAGCTGCTTTAGCACCCTAATTTATATAGAAAACTGAACTAATGATTTATGCTGGGTGGGGGAAACAAGGAAAAAAAAAAAGTGAAGAATGATGGGTTTTCTTTCCAGTTCTATCACAGACGTCCCTTTGGATCAGTCACCAGCCCCTACCTAACCTATTTTCTTATCTTACAACATAACACAGTAACATACCATGTATAAAAGGATGGATGGATAAACCAACTCAAATATTTTCACCAGGTACTGGTGACAATGTTTAAATTACTCAACTTACTGATTTTTTTTTGGTTTTGGTATTCTTTAGTATCACAGTATTCAGTGAACATCTGGCCCTACAATGAGGTTTTCTCTCCTCTCTGCCTGCCTTCCTGCAAGGGAGAAGAGAAGAGCCATGTGCATGAGCATTCCCCTCCCCAAGAGCCATATGGGAATGTAAAGGCATTCCCTGAATTCATTACCCTGCCCCACAATATGATTCCCTCTTTGTACGGACAAGAAAATGGATGTTAATTTATTCCTTATTGCTAATTTGAAAAGGAGCACAAACACAACAGTTCCATTGCAGAGACTTCTACCAAGGGTGTAGTTTAAGTCCAATTATGTGCTATTAGTACATTTGCTCTTTGTTCCTGTGGCATATTAATTACATGTCTGGTATTCTGATAATTAACACAATTATACTCTTTATTTTCCCCTTTTGCTAGACAATATTCTTGCGTTTTACTCAGATAACTAATTTTCAGTAGGTAAAAGGAGCCAAATTATTACATATTAATAAAATCAAGCAACATGAGCTTATACAGAGAAGTTCTAGCAGTTTTCTACAGCAAAAAGAAAAGCCGATGCTCTCCTCTTGAACTTCAGTCTCTCTCGGAGGCTTCTAAAAAGGAAAAGCAAATTACAAGCCTCCAGTTGTGTATCCAGCATTACAATCCCTGGCTGAAGCAGCAGGGCCCTACGGACTGTGCTAGTACTGCCACACACAGCAACGCCATCGCTGCTGCTTGGAGGCTCACTGCCACCAAGATCTTCGCTCGCCCACCGACTGCCATGGAACTCAATGACAAAGTTAGAAAGGGTTCAACCAAGATTGTTTAAAATCACACAGATCACCCACAAATAAGCACTTACCAGATATTCCACATAGGAACAAACCATCCAAACAAAATGCAGTCTTACTATTAATAAGACAGTAAAGTGGGTACATTTGGCTAAACTAATTAGGTATAATCTACAGACATCTCAAAGATTTATTATTTTTCTCCCCTCTCTCCAGGACAAATTATCGTTTGTTGGAAAACAAGTTACCATTTCTCTACAGTTTTCTCTAAAAACCTACATGAACCTTCACTAAGTCTCATATGCTCCTACGGCTAAAAAAGCCCCACTGTGGAAAAAAAATAGAAAAGATATCCAGCAGTTTCCTTTTGTAAGTGTTTGTTTGGGAAAGAAGAAGGAACAAAATACTACATCTTCCTGCAACCATGTAGAAACTTAGTAGAAGGTTGTTCAGCACTTGGCCCCCAAATCCTTCATGCCCACAGCTCTGGTAGGTCTGGCTACAGGACAAGAGGGTGTCACCCAACAAAATCAACACCACACGCTCCTTCCCAGAGGCAGCAGCAGCTCACTTCTTGCTGCTCTGTGGTACAAGTTTTACCAGTGAGGCTTCTATGTGGTGGCAAATCGCTTTTAATGACTGGCTCCATTACTGAGGATTCCCCCCTGTTGTACTGCACTGCTGTCAGGTCCCTTGGGGAAGAAGAGAAATAAAACCTCAGCAGGCAAATATTTGCGTTGAAAAAGCTTGTTCTGTCTTTCTTGAAAACACCATCTGGAGTATTTTTCACTTTGAATGGTTGACTGGTAGACCAAAAATTATCTAAGGGCCTTTCAAAGACTTTTTAAAAAATTATTTCCTATACAGACCAGAAGCCACAATAAACCCCTACACCCTATCTTTGAAGCCAATTGCACTGACCCTGTTCAGAGAGTGCAGAGCTCTGGCCCTAAGTATTTGCAAAGGTAAGATTTTGAGACAGGACAGGGTCGCTACATTCTCTTCCTGGTGATGCCACTGACATTCTACCCACAGACAAGTCCCTTAATCTCCCTATGCCTCATGTATCCTCTGAATTTAATGCAACTTGCCTATTCCACAAGGAGGGAGTAAGACTTCATTAACTCTTTGTAAAGTACTTTAAGATCCTAGGATGAAAACCTCTCCAGAAAGTATGATTATTATTATTTTAATTAAAAAGACAGCATTTATAAATTCCCTGCTATTAAATGACCATATATATCATAAACAGTCCCAATTTCCAAACAAATCCTGAGAAACATTTTAAATACCATTTTAAAAACAGTATGCAATAAGAAATACTGAGAACCAAGAATCTTACCGAAAAGCGCAGACACGTAATCATGATACTTGACCGTTCCTTGACTTGCACTCATTGTCCAGATTTATCTGTATTTTCTTGAGAATGCATTTGGAGTAAAGATTGCAAACTTTTCACAATACAGCCTAGACAAAAGCTAGCACGTTGACATTTTTCTAGTATTCACAGCCAAGTTATTAAACTGTACTGACAAAAATTACAAGGATACAGCCGGCAAAGCTGCTTTTGTCTTTTCTGCCTATATGTAGGTAATTTTTTTTCCCAGAAAACATGCAATGCTTCTTAGAGCAATTACTCATCTGCATCCAATGTTTAGTCTTCAGATTTGTGCTTGAAGCAGCTTTACAACTTATGTGGGGCATGGAGAGCTGGGAACATCAGAATGCCAGAAAAACAGATTATTCAATATTTGATTCTTTCTTCAGTACTCCTCCTTTCCAGTCCTCATAACCAGCCTAAGAAGCCAAAATTATACTACTAGCCTACCATATTCACATGAGAAAAGAAAACTTGCATGTCCTCTTTCCTTTGAATGCTTTGAACAGACCAAATCTAATAACAACAAAGACAAGGTGGCACAACACCACTACAGGACAGAAAATCAGCACTGGTCTTGCCATGGTCAAAACTCATTCTATTGAGTTCTCATGAGGGACAGGCAGAAAGGTCAGCACAGAAACTAGTCTATGAAAGGCATTGGGAAAAGAGCCTGGAAGGGTTAATTGTAGTCTGCTCATAGGTAAAAGAAATAAAAACCTGCAGAAACTGTGAGACTCAAAAGACAAAGGGTCAGAACTCATTTTTCTTCTTCACCCAACAATGCCCAGATTTTCCTCAGAGCTCAGCCTTTTGAAAACAGGGCGTTTTTAAACATTAGCCCACTTACATCTTTTAATAATGATCTTAAAGAAACACAAATAACTAAAGGTCACTATGCTCATTAACTGTCTACACAGGAAGCATTTAAAGTAAAGGCTTTTTATTGCCCAGGCAATTCATTGTTCTGGGGAATGGTCTTAGTGGGACAGCAGAATAGGCACTGATGCCTAAGAACAAGCCCCTGTGTTTGCCCAGACCCCAGCTAAATCAGTTGGTACCTGTGAATTGACTGCCAAGATGTAGACCATGGATTGTAAGTTTCCCAGATCTCCCTGGATCCTGAAGGCATAATTTGAATATTCATCGTGAAGTATTAGATTTCATCTCATTAAACTCAAGTGCCTCCTACTCCTGAGAAAACAAGGTGCTGCAAACGGGCCCAATCTTACTGTCTCCAAAGCAGATGTGAACACTATTATTTAGATGTGGAAAAATGGGATCAATTTTACTAGAGTTCTTCCGAGAGAGTTCTAGTTGCCATATTTTCCACATCACATGGGTTTTCTCTAGACAACAAAAAAAAGCTACAAACATGGCATAGTTTGCCTTGCCCTTGGCTTCAAGCAAACTGCTGTTGTTCCACTACCTGCGGTATCTGACCCGAACTCCTCTCCGCTCCTGCCCTGCTCAAACTCATCACATAGGCAACAACAGGCTGCAGCTCTGCTAGATGTTTTCCACACAGGTCTCAAAGTATTTCATACACTGCTGTATTAAAAGCTTCACAAACCTCTGCAAGGCACGGTCAATACCTTTACTGAAGAAAACGAAGTTTTGTGTACCAGTCACAAACAGCATCTGGGGCAAAATTTAGAATTGATGTAGACATCCCAATTTCCAAGGCCATGTTTTAGCTAAATAAACTATTTCCAGCGCTTTAAAAAGTCCTTTTCAAAATTATCTGGTCCATGAGGAAAGCCCCTTTTTAATCTTATTTTTTTCCTCTCTTTTTTTTCTCCTTTAGAATTCCAGTGCTCCTCGCTTCCTCCTAGTAGTGCCTTGGCCATTTAAGGTACAGTCTGGTCAGACAGGAGTGCCACACAATCCTTTGTTATTTCACATACTTAATTCTGTTCTGACAGATACCAGTTGTGACCCTTCCTTGCACTAAGCCACTGCCCTCCTGACCTTCACTCTAATTGCAGATTTGCTAATCATGTTTTGATCCTCCACCCATCAAATCACTGCCTGTAAGCCGTGGAGCTGGCCCTGTTTTCATAGGGGAAGAGCACAACACGCAAACACGACACTTGTGTTCACATCCGTATGGAAGGGATCAGAGGATTAAGAAGAACAGCCAGCCCTGATTAACACTGCTGAGGGAGCAAGAGCTCCTTGCCAACAGCAGGGGCGGATGGCCTCCCCATGGGGAGCTCTAAGGCAGAGAGTCTCCCTACAAGGACACATCTGTCTGCTGTTTTTAAAGCTAGATGCTACTCTCCCATTGCTACTCTGCAGTAGAAAGGGGGTTAAATGCTGACAGCAGACTGTCTTTCGGTGGGAAGGTTGTGTTGAAGACATGAAATACTCTTCTGGGAACATACTGAAGATAAACAGAGGTTTGTTTCTATCACTGACCTACCATCAGCAGGGAAACAGCAGAATTCGACTCAGGGGCTTTTGTACAGGCTGACCAGGTGTTATGAACATCTTAAAAGAGAGCCAGCAAAGACCTCTATCATCTGAACAAAGCAGGAAGCAAATGCACTCTCAGAGGTAAGGCTCAGGTACTCAGCAGAACCACCATCGCCATGGTTTGTACCCAGCACAAAGGTAAGGACCTTCCCCTGCCCCCAACCAACCTAATACATGTAAAGTGAATCTGAGTGATTCAGAGTAATGACCCCATCCCAACATGTGCTGCTTTAACCTATCTCTTAGCTTGTTAACTCCATGTTTTCCTCTACCCAGTGAAGGAAGATAAAACGTTTCTAGTGAATCCTTCTGTAAAGGTTGGGTGCCCATTTTTCCACAGGATCAGCTTCCGCTGGACCCGACGTGATCTCAAGGGCCATCCTACTGCCCAAACTTCCAGCAGCCATGAATTCCCATTCCACCTGTACCTTTTAACATTTCAGGGTTTCTCCTGTTTTCAGTGCGGACAATGAGCCTCTGCAGTAAGACTTCTTATGTTTTTCTCCTGCTTTATCCCCTGTTCTGTCAAACATGGACCAACTGAAGAAGTGGAATAACACACTGTCTTCTGCAAAGGAAGTCGGGGAGGGGGGAGGCTGTAAATCCCATGTTATGTTAAGTGACTGAAGCACAGCACTTCACACGGCATTCTAACAACACACATTTCTCCATGTTTACTCTGCTTCAATGATACGTTGCCCATTGAGTGTAAGTAAAAAGCTTATGAGATGAGACAGGCATATCATCCCGTCTGGAGATGGGCTTACACAGGCAGCTTTCTGCAGCCTGGGGAAGAGCCTCTGGGAACAACCGGTGTCTTTGTAATATTACATTAAAACACAGCTCAGGATAGGTCAAGTATTTATTGACCTGATGGAAAAAAAAAAAGAAAGAGTCTGAGTGCTTGTTTTTTGCTGATTTGGACAAGAGGGGTATGATGACAGCTAAATATCCAGGGGCTCTGCAAGGACTGAGGAGTCCTCAAACTAGGCAAGGTACACAGAGTTAGTCTTTTCTATTTGTTAAAGCCATGCTTTATGTACAGGATTATCACATGGCATTCTAAATCCTATCCTGGACCCTGAAATAACAGCAAAGATTAGAGTTTTTGACCATTTTCTAAAGTAACATCACTAGTAACCTGTGAGACATCCCAGACAGAAACGATACTTGAGCAATGAAGGGGAAAAAGACCCTAAATATCTGTAAATAGCCATTTTTTTTTTCAGTTTCAGGCACACAAAGCCACGCATCATAGACTAGATATGCACAAGAATTCAACATTATAACATCTTCATATCTTTTTCCTTGGAGCATTTCTGCTCCCTTTGCTTCCCCACTCTCATTTTGCCTGACAGCTCCTTAATCACAGGATCCGTCACATGCATAAAGTATTATTTAACCTCCCAGCACAGAGGAAAACGCATTTATAACCTACTGGATTTCCCCTTTAATCTCTCTCTTTTCCTCCTTATTGTTCCCCTTCCCTTTTTAGTATCTCTAAGCAAGAATTGTGCTAACAACCTTTGGAAAGATTTATTCATGTCCAGACAGGAACCAACTCTCTGCTCTGTCAAGACAGGAGATTAAAGGGGACAACACAAATGACTCTTCTTTCTTCCCAGGTGGCAGAACACACCATCCCATCCCAAAAGCAGCGTGGCCTCCTGCAAAGACGCCAGTGTGTGTCATTTTAGAATTACAGAACCAGTTAAATTCTGGTTGAAGCTTAACTAAGTCACTACCCAATCCTGCAGACAAAATGTTGCTCGTGAGCCCTAAGTGATATCTATCTAATAGTACCTGTGCTTCAGGGGTGGGTTTCTAGCTTTGTTCTACAGCAACCTGACAGCTGAATTTGTTTCTTCTGTCTGAGCTGAACTCAAGGTGTTGACTTTAAGCTGTGAGCAGCAACCAGGTTTAGGATCTTACTATGTCAAACGCCTCATTATCTGTGATCCATCTCAGCAGTACTTAAGCTACAGTGCTTTTTTCTGACAAATGCTTTATGTAAACCTCTAAGGTCAGAGGAAAGGATGTTCCCTACAAAAGGATGAGCTGTGAATTGTCGCACAGGTAGCAGTGTTACTGTGCTAGTCTATTGACTAGAACAGATACGTATCTCTGCTGGGTTTGGTGTCTGCAAAACCCTTAGAAAGCCCTTCCTGTTTGTTACTGGTCTGTAGTTCATCTAAACACGTCTCAGTTATCTAGACCTTGCCTCCTCCTTTTGACAATGGCACTGAAACTGAAAAGATTTCACTTAATTCCCTGCATTGCTCCAATTCTCTGACATCTAGGCTTTGCTACATTTTGAGGAAGAAAAAAACCAAACAATCAAGTAAAAATGGCCATGTAGCTACCTACACCTGCCAGTATTCCAAATGGCCCATTTATTTTCAGCAGACCTGTACTGTAGGCCCCTATGGCAGGAGCAGCTCAGCGTGGTACAGAACCGGCATGCAGCACAGCTCCTCTTAGAGGGACACTGTCAAGTCTGGTGCTGCTGGTAAGGCAAGTCAAAAGCTTAAGATTCTGTCTAGTTTAATTACCATCTTTCTCAAAGAAGCTTATGAGGATACAACAGTGAGGCAGAATCCTCCTCTTACACTTCCCCCTACAGAAATCCATCCATTCCTGACCTATCACTACCTTCCTCCTCATGCACCCCAGAGACTGAGCAGCATCTAGCCATTAAAAAATAGACCATAAAACAGAGTACAGGCTGCACTGTGACCTGTTCTACTTGCAGGACAGAACTCCATGCTTAGCTGTGACCAGGCACAGACATCAGCCATTCACTGCAACCATCAATCAGGGGACACCCAGTCAATACGTCTCACTTGAGGTACATGACAAAAGATGGAAGGAAAATGCTTGGCTGCCACTGTCCATTCCAATCACATTCAGTGCAATTTACACTGTGCCCCCCTGATTAGGAGGTCACACGTAAAGCTGAAAATGGATTACAGTGCACAGTCAGCAGCAACACAAACTTCTTCCCCTGCTTCACAGGATAAAGCTATGTATGCAATTAAAAAAACCACCCGAAGCTGCTCTCTCCTGAAGCAGCAACCTGTCTCAATACCCAGAAAATTTTCCATCCCTTCAAACAGTTAAAAACCCAAAACTAATCCCCCAAACCACCGGTGACAAACCAATGAGACCATCATAGTCCTGCCCTACACTCTAAAGACCACAGCTAGTTCCAGGGGCATCCTCCTCCCTCGCTGCTGCAGCTGAACACAGGGCTCCCGTTTGCAAACTAGACATGATTAAGCTCTTTCAGTTCCAGTCACAAGTTGCAGTTTTGGGACCTCGATGATGCATTTGGCTTCCCTGAAGGAACAGACTACGGGCAGGAAACAAAAGCAACAGTTGAGCTCTCGTGGCAGCTTAAAACAAAACCCCATAGGCAGACCACCTAGAGAGTACTGTTTTGGAGCCACATCCTCATTCTGGTGTATCTCTACATCAAACCAAATGAAAGACATTTTCAGAAAAATCATCCTGGTTTCTTACATCACTTGGAATATTGGAAGTGTCAGGACAGTACTGAGTTATGGCCACAGACTTTATCTGACAAGAGCAGTAAAATCACTTTCACCTCACTGCATGATGGGCATGTGTTTTATGTGACACATGGACTACAGTGTAAACACCAACCCCCACATGCTTGAATAACTTAATTATAACTTGAGTAACTTAAATTATGATTTGAGCCTTCTAAAATTTAAAGTTAGCTGTAGAAAAGTGGTGTGTTGTGCAAATAAAACAGGGAACTAACTCTTTGCTTGGGGCTAAGACCCTAAACAGTTCAACCAAGAACATTATTAAATACCTATTCAAAACAAATCTAGCTAAATGGGTCCCTAATATTGTAAGGCTCTCAACTCAGAACACAGATCTATCCTTAGGATTCAGATCAACCAACTTCAGGGAACAGGTTAATCAGAACTATTTTACAGCCTTGGGGAAAAACCAAGTTATTAACCACCTGTGTTACTCAGAGCAGGTAAAGGGCCTTTTTCTCAGGTGCTGGGTAGCACACACAACACATAGGGAGAGTCTGCTCGCTGTGAACCCAGCGTCTCCAGCTGCTCCCATCAAGGCTACAGACAGGATCATCTTCTGACCCTGTAGGGATTGCTGGATTTCTCAATGCATCCAAAAAGGGCAGTAACAATCACCTAAGGTGAAAAACTAAAGAAAAGTGTAGATGCATCAGTGCACACCTGAGTTGGAGCTACTACTGTGGTTGTTTAACAAAGGCTGAAAGTTTATTTTCTGAGTTTCACAGGCCTCTGGTCAGAAGTTAGCATTTAGTAGCACGGGGAGTTAACCTGGACAATGTCAAGACAGCAAAAAGCTCTGTGCATATAGCTGTTTCATGCTGATACATGAGGCAGCGTGTAAGCCTGCCAGCTTATAAAGCTTTGAAAGAAATAAAAATTCTCTTTTCCAAAATAAACAATTCCCAAAATTGAAGTGCTTCAGGCTACAAAGGAAACTGGCCAGGTTGTTTCTAACACACTGCAGGAATTCTGCTTACGGCAAATCAGCTGCAAAGAAAATGAAAACGGAGCTCAGAAGACAGAAGGTGATTTCTTTTCTGTCTTTGTATGGGAACCTAATACAGCCTGACAGGGAAGAGATTCCAGCTCCTCTCTTACTTCAGTAACTAACAACAATGCTCTTTCCTGTATACAGCCCTTTTCTACGTGTAAAACTGTGAAAAGCATTGGTAACAAGAGGAGGTTGAAAGGAAACTAGTGCAAAGTCTCTGTAGAGACTTGCTGTATTCACACAGCAAGTCCCAGGCAGATCTGGAAGAACCACAATCCAGTGACCTATTTACTGCCACTCGGAAGAAGTCCCAGGATACACAGGGTACCAAATCTGTAGGATGCAAGCCCTACAGCAAACTCATCACACACTACACTTGAGGCTCCAGGAAAAAAGTCCATCCAGCAGACACCTATCAGCACTATAACTGGCTCATAATTACAAGCTCTGACACATTTGAACACCTTTAAAAGCTAGTTTTGCATGAGTCATTCATTGCCTAAGTTTATAGAAATAACTCATCCAGGCCTAACTGACAGGATCCCTAAGACTGCTCTGCAGCAGAAGGTGAAATAAAAGAAGTAAAAAGACTTCATCTAAAAGATACTGAAAAATAAATTTTACGTGCTGTGGATGCTGTGAAGAGGGAAGGATTTCCCTGCACACCCCCCAGGCTGACTGTAGCGCTGTTACACACAGGTCCAGTTCCACTGGAGTGTTGAATGGGCTGACTCGTCAGCAAACACCCCACCAAGGCAGTAACTGTGCCACATCTTAGTGCGCCTGTTCCTCTTACACCTAAAGCAACTATTCTGCAATTTTAACAAAGCTCTTCTTAAGAGCTCTGTATTAACAACTAAGCTTTGGAATGCTTCATTACTGATGAATAACAGTGGGGAAGAGATGCTTACTCACTAAGGACTCTTTCTTTTGTAGAGACTGAATACAACTGAAGATTTCTTAAACCTCCAGAAATTGTTCATACTGTGCTGTTGGTTTCTGCTGGCTCCAACACCTCACACAGCCTTATTTGCTGTCAGCTCTGCCACAGTCCTTTAGGAAGAGACCAAAAAGAAGGCTGAAGGACTAATCTTAAAGTAAACCAAATCATACCTTCCCCTCAGTGCCCCAGCACTCAGTATCTTTCTTATATATTTGATTCAAGGCTTTCAGCTTCTGGCCTTATTTTTTCCTCTTGCATTATAAAAGACCAATAACTTTAAGGATGGCACTGCTCTATTCCTGTAACACATTCTCAATAGCTATGTCATCCCACACATGACCCTTGAGTCTTATTTAGGATAATCTCTTCTGTAGGTGACAAGGGTCTTCAAATTTCATGGGCCATTTAATTTTTAGCCCTCACCAGGACTATTTAGGCTGCTGGTGAATAAGAAATATAGACTGTATGAAATTGAAACAGATTTAATGGTAAAGCATTAAAAACTTTCACATGGGCCACTGAACAGCCAAGAGGAGACAATTTACAGTTACTACTTACCTTACATAGGAAAAGGAACAAGAGCAGCTTATTTTATTTTATTAGTAGTCCAGCCTCCTTCAGGCAATAGCTCCTTCCCAAGTGTTGAAGTGTTGCTGTGCCACCAGCTCAAGTGTTCCGTTACTCCAGGGTTTAATTTTAGGACCTGGGAGAATCAATCTAAAGGTCTATGTGAATGGTGGAATCTCATTTTCATTCACAATGGGCAACGATCACAGACACAATGACCTACCGACAACAACGACAGCAATTGCCACCCGTCTGGAGAGAAATGAGAGGAGTATCTGATTCAGCTCTAAATCTTTTCATCAAGCTCTGGAAAACACAGTGTGTTGGGAGAGGCAGATGATGAGCTTGGTAAGAGCAGTACAAGAGCACATTTTGAGTATCTAAAGGAACACCTCTCCCAAGAAGACCACCCAAAGGATGTGTGCTTTTTTTGGAAGATGTCTCTAAAGCACTATTTGGCTGGCAGTTGAACTATTCAGCCTTTCCTATTTACAGAAATATTTCAATTTAGATCTATACTCACCTTTGATCCCTAAAACATGAGTTTTCTTATTTTTAATCACTAATGGTTTACTTGAGGAGGCAAAAGCATAAAGGTAAAGCTAGAAAAATGTATACATACAATAAACATGTGAACCACATTGACGTATTCTGTGCATATTTGTCTACCTCCCAATTAATCTGGGCACCACAGCGGCAATAGGATTTAGTTTTCATAGCAAGAAGATAAAATTCAAGTGGAATATCAGAAAGCTCTCTTGTACACTACCTTTTCACTAATTTATATATGAATTCTTTATTATAAGTCTTCTAGCCCCAGTTTAAAGTTAAGAAATCACCAGTGGGGAGGGCACAGAGGTAACAAGGCAAGCACAAATATTCTCAAGAGACTCCATCTCCTCCAGTTTCTTAATCCCAGATCACGTTGTTATACAACACGTCGCCATTTCTCAATAAATGCTTCTCAACATATTAGTCAAGACTCCAAGTTCGGAGTCTAAACAGAAATTTTCCACAAAGGTTCCATTTGACAGTTTAACAGTATAATAAAATCAATAAGAAACAAGAGGAGCTATTAAAACTGTATTTCTCCTCCCCCCGATCCAATAGTTACATTTTTAGTGAAAAGATTAAGCCACAAACAATTCACTTTTCTCCTTGAAAAGATTTAACAGCTCAGAAATGCCATAGATACACATGGAGGATGCAGGTTAGCTTGACAAGGACAGGCCACCACAACCAACCCATTCATTCCAGCCAGTAGCCAGAAGCACACATAGCCCCTCAAATTAACCCTTTAAGGGCTGCCCCCCTTTGCAACGAAGTTATCTTTAAAGTGCCTCTTCGGCAACCAGGTCAACATTTAAACAATCTTTAGGGCTTATTCCTGGTTTATTTTAATAAAGAAAACTCTTATCCATCCCCAACAAACAGGGATAAAAGATTTACTTTCACATTGATCTTTACAAAGCTGCAACTGAATCAAAACCGATCCTTTCCACAAGTACACGTACAGATGTTCTCATTACACAGTATTTATTTGATCAATCACTTCCCTCCTTGTGCTCACAAGTCCGTTCTTCCTTTTGCATACATTCCATGGTTTCTCTCAAGCTTCTTCCCCATTTAGAGCCCATAACAGCATCCCGTCATCAAGATTTCTTGCCATGAAAACAGTCACGTTGTCACAGTCAGATTCTGGAATTGTTACTTCAAATAATTAACAAACATATGGAAGGAACTGGGAACAGGTGAACGGAATTCTGCTTTAATAGATTTTTGAAACATCTTAAGAGTCAGTGCAACCCACAGGAAAATCTAGAAGTATTGTAAAAACAACCTGTACACGAGAGAAAAGTGCTAGGCTTTAGGCAGCAGTGCTAGAAATGTTATGTGCAGATTCCTGAACAGTCAGTGCACTTTGGGAATTCCACGGCAGGTTATTCCACTTGTAAATGCACACGTGTGTGTGTGTGTGTGTGTGTGTGTGTGTGTGTGTGTGTGTGTGTTTTAAGGCCCTGCAACTACTAAACAGAGTAAACCAGAGAGTGTCCCCTGTACACTCCCTACTGGACAGCTTTACCCAGCACTACTGCCTCTTGGAACAGCACCTGAAGAAAATGGTATTATCTTAGGGTCCAGATAATCTGTATCACCAAAAGGTTGCAAAGAGCCAAACCACATGCAGTTTTTCAAGTGACTAGAAACTTATAGTTTATTAAAGCCCAGTGCAAGTTGGATTTACGTTAATGATTGTTAATTTTTCCTTACGCAAGAGCTAGTCTTGTGCAGCAATTAAAGGGTTAAAGTGGAACTATATGTAGTACTTTAAACACGTTCACATATTCTCTATACAAATTTGGCAAATTCATGTCACAGCCATAGATCTCATTCTTGCAATTCCTGCAAAATATCTACAGCTCCTCTGTCAGAAGCAAAGAGAGAAGCCACCTGAAGAGCCAGGTCTACCAGGAGTGCGTGGTAGCGTCCACCCGGCAGCACAGAAGGGCTGGTGATCTCCCAGTTCCAGCTAAAACAGGTAGATTTATTGAACTAAATACATTTTCAACACATGCTCTCAAAGGAGCCCGAGGCCCCAGAGCAGATGAGTATGGAAAAACTGATTGCATCAGAAACACTGCAGCCAACAGGAAATCAAAAACATGATCTCAAAGCCAATCAAAAAAATAAAACCAACCCCCAAAAAGCAAGCATTTATATAGGTGTAGATGTAATAAATACTGCAAAGCACATTTGTCTTTTTCCCCCAAGTCAGTAAGTATAAAGAAATAACCAATGCACCAAAAACATCAGCTTTCTGCAATGAAAATGTCAAAGTCAGCACAATACCTGCAAGCCAACTGAAGAGAAAGCATTTGCATTGTCAACCAATCACAAGTTGCTTCCAGTTCTACGCAGCCAAATCAAACCCTCTTCAAATTCACAAGTTTGACCTAAATAAGCACCACAGCATGAAAAGCTTCTTTAGAAGTAGGATGTCAAGAGACTTTCTTTAAAATATAAAACAAAATGCGAGATAAAAGGTATTCATTGGTCAAGTTTGAAAAATCGTCTTCCTTTAGCCAATCACAGTCTGTCCCTTTGAGCCAATCAAAAATACACCTTTAGGTTTGTCCTTAATTAACACAGCCCAGCTGAGTAGCAAAAACTTACAGGAATAGATGGCTGTGAGATGCATTCTGAGGGTTGGGCAAAGGGAAACAAAATTACAAAGGAGAAGGAACACCAAGGAACAATTAGGGTGGGCAAAGGAACTTATTAATGCTCAGCCATCCTCCTCCAGCTTCAGGAATCTCACTGTCCTCCCCAGGTCTGTGTTGTTCAGGTATCCTGTAGTTACTGCCTTCTGTCTTCTGTCTCTGATCTGGAAAATGCCATCACAACGTCCTCAGCACCTGAAATGACAAAGGATACAGGAAAACATGTGCCACAATTACTTCCTTGAAAGAACTGTGGGTAGATGCACTACCCAAACTACCGTTCTACACATCCATGACATCAATGGGAAGGGAAAAAAAGGACAGAAATAAGAATGTCCTGTGTTTTCTTCTTTTTCTGGGGCTGGAACCTGAGGTGATCTAAACATCTCAGCTGTAGATTTAAAATGTTCCTTTGAAAGCCTAAGGAATTAAGTTTGTTTTTAAAGAAAACCAAGAATTCATTGCCTTGACAAACTCCTAAGAGCAAAATTTAAAAACAAAAACAAAAAAAAAAAACCTAACATAATTCATAGGATTGTGACCACAGGCATGTAGAGAAAATCTTTTTTTCTGGTTTCATCACCCTCTAAACTCTGGCACTGCATACGAGACTCATGGAGCTTCTCTGAAGTATGAGAAACTCAACTGTTCAATAAAATCTGTACCCCTTCATGCATCACACTGTCCTTTTAAAGCGACAGTTACACATTCTTCACTTTATCTTTACATCTAGATATTCATTATCCTTTGCTTTTAAGAATAAAAATTGTTTTAATAGGTGAGCTGAATGGTTTTTGCTCCCCGCCCTCTCCCCCAAAAACAAATCACTTAAACACCCTTTATACACTAACACGTCTGTTGGAAAACATTCCATTCTCTAATGGAAGCTCAATATTTTCTCTCAAATTGAAGGCTTCGCCTTGCCCAGGGAACACACACAGCTTTGCAAAGCAATGCTTTTATCCTTAGTCTGAAGAAATCTTTTCCAGAAGAATTCTATGTGTGGACTTTCTCAGTTATTAGATTATTTTTTTCCCCTTCAATTGAAGCTATCAACTGTGTATAATTACCATCAAAACCCATGTCCCCTAAGCACAGAAAGATGTTATTACCTTCCTATAACTATCTCGAAGTCTTTAGAAACTTGTGTGGTCTTTCAAGTGGGCATTTACAGTCTGATACAGGCTTGTAAAGAACACTCCATGCTAAGCTCTTGTTCTTCTAAAGCATACGTGGGATCTTCAGAAAAATTAAATAAATCATCTCTCTGGACTTTAACTGTAGAGCATGGCCCAACAGGCACTTAAAAAATAATGTCTTCAGGACAAGATGGAAATAAAAATACATCATATAGCATTGTGAAAGCAGTCTTTTAAATCAATATCTCTAGTCTAGACAAGAACTTGAACATAACCCTGAAGGGCTGAGTGCAATATTTTTTAATTTCTGCAAAAAAATTCGATCCCTGAGAAAATCAGATAAAAGTAAATGCTTCTTTCATCTCTAGATGCTCTAACAGTGTTTATATAACTGATTAGAAACTAAGATGAATCCTCCAGTCAGTGTCTAAATAATTTCTACAAATTATTTCCTCCATTCAAATGATCCTCAGTGTTTAAGTGCAACAGATGACTCACAGTGACCGTTTCG
The DNA here is from genome assembly GCA_013400055.1 of Nycticryphes semicollaris. Lineage (NCBI taxonomy): Eukaryota > Metazoa > Chordata > Aves > Charadriiformes > Rostratulidae > Nycticryphes > Nycticryphes semicollaris. The sequence continues at coordinate 146,995 of VXBJ01001582.1, forward strand.
GCCTCTATTAATTCAGTCTGTTTGGGATAATTTTGCTTAATAGATTTTTCTTCAAAGCTTCTATTAAAGGATTAGACAACAAAGTAGGGAATGCCACAAGCAACGCCGCCTGCCTGTCCCACTCAGGTAACTGATCAGCTCCACAGAACTGGATGGAGCATCAGCACAGAAAAATTCTTCAGTCTTTTACTCGAAGCATATCAAGAAGAAGATTTCAGCTTTATGCCCTGAGCCCATACACCTGCATACAAGGGAAAAGAAAGAGCACTAATAAAAATTCCTCAGCTGGCAGAGTTACATGAATTCCATTTTTCAGTTATCTAATTTGCTCTTTGGTTGCAATACAGAAGGAAAAGTGGTCAAAAAAGGGGGAGAAGAGAAGGTTGGAAATTCCCCTTGCTAATATCCTTTAAAAATAAATCAATGCTTATGAAATACAACTACATTTATTTTTATACACTTCACAACTTATTTGCTATATGTACTCAAAGGAGGAAATATTAAGGAGCAAGCAGGAGTTTATTTTTCATATGTAGGAACCGTATCTTATAGAACTACATCAAAAAACGGCTCTGATGCTCCCTCCTGCCAACGCTCGGAAGCCCTGCAGTCATCTCCCTTTTCATCTCCTCCACAAACTGTTTCTTCCTTGATCAAAACATAAATGATATATAGGACTAGGATCCAGCTCTGCATTAACAAGTTGCCATGTTGATTTTTTTTTTTTAGTGCGTAAGAGCTACCAGTTTCTACAAAAAAAGGGATTTTATAGGCAAGGATTGTGAAAAACAGGTCCATGCTAAAAAGAGGAGGGAGGACAGACATTCAGAAGTGCTAACAAAGCAAACACATGTAAAGCACGACCTATGTCACTGTGTTTCCCATGCATCCCCCTTTTTTCCATGCATCCCTTTAAAGCTGGGGAGGCATCTATGTGAGCCCAAAGCAGCTGGAGTAGCCTAGCAACCGCCAAATCACAGCTGACGTCACATCAGCACAGGAGAGGAGATGAACTGGATTACTTAACAGATGTTGATTGTTTTCCCAGGGTGTCCCCTTCCCACAGTCTAAATATGAAAAAAATTCATTTCTTACAAGCATCCTTAAAGGTTCTGGGCAGAAAAAGGAATTTTCCTTCCAATCACACAACCCCACAAACACACGGGTCAGTATTTCTGCCTGTCCCCAACAGCTCCGGCTCTCGGCACTGTTCCTCCCCACAGCCCTTCAAACACATGACGAGCAGAAATAGCTTTTGGCGCAAAGGATGCCGGGAGGGAATTCTGCAGCTCAGTTTTTGGGTTTCACAACCCACATAGCTAGAGCTGAAGAGCAGGTTTCAGACTCAGCCAGCTCCTCTGCTCATTTCCTTGGCCCGCCTGGCACAGCTGCAATACCAGTGTCACTCTCGATACAGGCTTCTGAGAACTTGGGTCTGGACTTTGAATAGGAAAAGAGAAGGAAGAATTTCCAGTTCCTTTGAATAGGAATAGACAAAGAAATACAGCTTGTTAAACAGGAAAACAGAAAAAGCCAAAATTTTAACAGTGTTCTGTTTGGAGGATGAAGCAAGAGTACAATGAATAATGCAGCGCAATTATGTGAAAAATGCTTGAATACCTGTAGCATTACTGAATTACTGTTATTATTGTGCATCCTGATGAGGAAGTAGAACAGTGGATGGAGAATGGGTCTAGAATTCAAGGTTTTGGTCTTTCACAGCTGAAGCCAACGGCCCGGTCAGTGCCCAGTACCCCTGTTTTACCACCAATGTTAGACTGTAACTACATTTTTAAAGTTACCTCACTTTGTGAAAAAAGTGCATAGGGGCTTTATTATTACTATAACAGCATCAAAAAGTGTGCTGCCTCTTTGATGTTCTTTAGCACTTCATAATACATGGCTTCCCATATGGTAATTTCAAAATTAAGACGGGCATTCAATAAAGAACCAAGGTGGGATAAACAGTTTAAGGAAAGATAATGAATTCTGTTTGAAAGGATAGTCATTGGGCTGAAAAGATTCTGACTGCACTTCGTCAACAGTTGGCCTTTCCACCAATTTTACTTAATACGTTCATAAATAATCTGTGAACAGAAAAGCAGTCATGTATTAATGAAATCTGATGGCAATACAAAGTTACAAAGTTCAGCCAAAACACCAGGGACCAACAAAACAACATACAGGAACGAGCAGGATGGCAAAGAAGAGCAGAGGTGGCTAAAGGGGTTTAGCTACTCATTTTAGAAAGGAAGAAAAAACAAAGATCAAGATTAGAAGTGATATATTTCTACATCCCCCGGTAGCTTGAAAGAAGATTAGAAAATAATGGATTTTATGCACAGTTCTTAATAGTTTTATTTCTGCTCCCTCCTCAGTTCCTATTTGGTAGAGCCACCAGTATTTTCATGTGCAGGAATTACATTCAAGAGCATTTGCAAGAGCCTCAGGCAATCTCCTTTAAAAAGGCAATTTGGCCTATCAAATACAAGATAATAATACCTTCAACGCAGATGAGTAAGTGGGTGGCTACCCCACAGGCACAACACCCAACAGAACAACATCTTGCAGTAACAACTCAAGGCTATGCCACCTTAAAGATCCCATTTCATCCTTAGCGAGACGATGCATTTGTACAGAGATGAAGCTATCCTTTATCCAGACAACAGCAGCCACATCCAAAGTTCTTGCAGGCTCTCAAATCTGACGCTGGCATGATGTTATGAGTCCAGGACCATCTACTTCACGCTAAAACCAGTGGTTCCCAGACAATGCCTGCCCATCACCTCCAACACATGTATCACTGCCCTCTGGGAATTGCACCTCATGGCCTTATTTTATATTCACTAACAGAGAGAGTTCATTATTCAGCACTTCTCTGTTCTGCAGGAGCACCGGGACTCTTGATTGTGTTATGAACGGCAACAGTATTTCCCAAATCATAGAATTGTTAGAGTTTGAAAGACCTTGAAGATTCTCTAGTTCCAGAACCAGCTTGTTCAGGGAACTTGCAAAAAGGGAAGATACCTTCATGCCCATAAGCCAAATCATTAAGTTATAATATAATGATGCCACAACCTCTGGAGGGGCTGTTAAGTCCTACTGGTTTTGCGTATCAAGGATCTGAAAAGAGAATGGGAAACTTCTTTGCCAGGCTGGAATAAGGGGAACAGTGCAGTAGGCAAGTGACAGGGATACTCTCACCAGTGCTTTCAGCCCTCCAGAGGCCACTTGTGCAGCATGACTATTTCTTAAGGTACCCTGCAGCAAAAAATCCCTGGGTGACATTTGTCCAGAAAAAGGTCATCCACATCCACATTTCTCAGCACAAAAGCAGGTTTTGTTCAAAGTCCCGTCCTACAACCCAAGCTATCCAAAGCTAAATGAAACCAATCTAACAAGTCTGCTCATTAAGCAATTCTACAGTCGCCTGTGCTCTTACACAAATACAAACATTTCCAGAGAATAAAGCAGGGGTTTCTATGCAGTGAAAGGAAAGTAGGGACTAAAGTACAAGTGAATAGAGCTTCTGCTGCAGTCCCACTTGGCTCACACAACGGATGTTTTCTTTCTAATCAAGAAAAAAAAAATAAATCAAAAGCAGAGCACAGGTTATAAAGTTAAGCTGCAGGTTGCCAAAAGCCTAAAACTAAGACAATAGGACGGTGAACCATGTTTACTTTTAGCACATCCTTCTCTGAGCTCAGCACTTCCAGTAATTAATGTATAGAACAATAAAAAAGGCACACTTATACCTGACCTTCTACATTCTATACGTACAACTTCTCTCTCCACAGCCTTCCCTTCTCTGAGCACACATTTCTACATGGAAGATATATATACCCAACAAAATATTCCTCATTCCCATTCATGACCAAAGCATTAGTTGCCACAGACTTTGAGACATGCAAATACTTCTCCCATTTCTTCTGCCTTACACTTTCCCATCCTCATCTTTCCCAGAATTAACAATAATTCACTGGTAGGCCTATGCCCTACCTCAATAAGCAATGGTGACAGTCTCACCCCACTACCTTTCCAAAAAATCCTGCTGCAATCATGTTTTAATTGCAGTTGTCTGGACTGCAGAATTCAGTAGTTCTTTTACACCATGTCAGTCTTAGGAAGTCAAGATGATCTGAAGGGCAAACTACTTTATGGCACAGCAGTAGTGTAGAGAGCCACTGAGCTCAGCACAGGCAACTGCTCATCTCCTAACTTCCAGAAAATGTCACCAGGATGACTGAAGCTAATGCTTTCCACAGCACCTACTCAGCTGCAGTGACATCAAGGCAGTAGGGTACAAGGTGGATTAAAACCTTAACACAAAGGAAGATGCTACCTGAAGTGTCTAAGAGCTGTTGTTTCCCAGGATTCTTTGAATGACAAATAATACACACACCTGATTTGTTTGTAGTCACCTGCAAAATTAATTAACCCCAAAAAGCCTTTAGAGATCAGAAAGTTAAGTCTATCATAATGTCTGAAGGGTGCAAAAAAAATTGAATATATATATATATGCTTTACTTCACTCGAGGTCTTTGTATACACACTTTGCTTCAATCATCTCCCAGCAAACTATTCATTCTATCTTCTGAACATTACTTTTTCTCTGAAATTTCCAGTGTTAGTATCCTAGTCTGGCATTCTAAAAATACATCCTGTGCTGCCGAGAGGAGGAGCGCATTAAAACAAGCATTGTGTTCAACAGAACTACTCCGAAAAGAGCTCTACCTCCCCTTCTCCACCACTATCTGCTCTTTCTCAAGAACTGTCCCTCTCCTAAACTCCATAAGCAGCCTGGGTTCATTTTTAATGCCCTGCCACCCAGAGAATGCCTCTAACCTAGCCCAGGCACGCGTCTGCATCTCAGCGCTGCCCTCCCAGAGGGACCAGCTTTCCTCAAGAACCAGCACCACATGACACTCCTGTTGCTATAGGAACGAGAGCTGTAATCACCAAGGTCTCAGTGTAATTCACATACCACGCTTACTCGCTGCGCAGCTTCCATTTACAGATTTGCCAGAGCAGCGACTTCAGAAAGCCAAGCACCAGTACCATTTAGAACTGCAAATAACTGGCAAACAGGAAATATGGGGTTTCATGCAGAAGTTGCTTCTGTGCAGATAACTTCCTGAGAGGCATTTTGCACGTATTAAAAATATGTGAGAAAGCCTTAATTTCATCATTTCAAGCTCAGGAAACCTAATGACTCTTCCCTGCGTTACTTCTTGCTGCAATGCAGGGAAGACAACTAATATGTTAATATCTCAAAACAGCTCATGATTACATCCACCTTCTGGCATAGACGCTGACTGAACAGAGATGCCTTTGGGTTCCTCAGTTATTCTCAGAGCCATAAAAACAAAAACACAAACAACCCACAGATGTCAGCTAAAAAGCTCCCCGAGCAGAGAAAAATGCCCTGTATTTTGCACTTTCCTATAGGTGTTAACAATATTACAACAGTGATCCAAAAATAAAATGGGTGTAAAAAAGTGTGAGCGTGACATTAATGTTTAGTCTCTTAATTAATACTACATTTAAGTATTAAACACTTCAGCCTGGAGTTTTCTAACTGTTGTTCAGGCTTTCCTGGGTTACTGAGATCTCATCTGCTAGCAGTTCACCTTTAGTGGAGAATAAAAGATATTTAATGCATCAGAGAAGCCTCATAACTGTCATGGATCCAGACAGCAGTTCTGCCCCAGCTGAAGAATAGAATGGGAGAACAGGCCAAAGCATTAATAAAAATAGCTGAAGTATCATGCTACAAACAGAATCCAGACATCTTCATTGCCTCTATGTTCCTTGCTCTTGGTGGACTGCAGCCCATGAAACAGCACCCGTAGAGCTAAGCACTTCCTGAGATTCTGGAATACACTGAAAAGAAAGGGCAAATAGAGCTGAAGTTCAAAATTGTAATAAAAATAGACTATTTTAAGACTGGAGTCTATGTTCTAGTCATTCAAGATCCCCTCGCAGATCTGTTGCTCTAATATATGCTGTGGCTATGAACATAAGGAATTTAGAAAGATCTGCACTGATGTCAATTTGGTACCTGCTACAGCACCTTAGAGAGCCCTGGGCACATGTCATTATTTCCCGATTTACACAAAGATATTCAGTACCACAGTCAGATCAACTTTGAGCTTCCTATTGAGAAAATAAGATTCACTTCAACAGCATACAATGTATGTGCTTCCGAGAGCGAAGGTGTTCTAAACGTGCATTTCAAATGCAAATAGAGATCTGTAAACAACTCCCAATCACAGTGATTTCATATGCCTGAAAGCGAGATGGGAAACAAAAAGATAAAGAGTTTTATTTCTCCTCTTCCTATAAAAATAAGGACAAGCTGAAGGGGAGTCTTAAACTTCAGGCTTGCTTAAAAATGACTGAGGTATTCCAAGTTGCTTCTATCAAAATTAGCAATTAACTTCTATTGCTGAACCCAAAAGACTGTAAGCAGGGTGTCTTGGAGGAACGTGAAAAGCCATCGAAATCGTTATTAACAGTGGCTCGATGAAGCTTTATGGCACAAGCATTTGAATTCATCGGGGACAAGCGTAAACTTCTTTCTTAAATGCACAGTCACATCGGTGCAAATATCTATTGGACATGTAGGTTGCAGTGACTCCCTGCAGTCAAACAAATAGAACCTGACAGATCTTTATCAGCAGCTATAGCAGAGAGCACCATGCAGTGATAAGCTCAGCTGTCCTACCCCAGGCAATTACTGGGAGGCCACCAGTCAGCTGTTCTAAGGCAGTATTTCATGGATGCACAATAAAGAAAAGCATCAAAATTGTACTAGAGGCTGTGATACACTTACAAAATTCCAGATCATCCATCCTCCATGCTCTCCTTAAAAAAAAAAACACAAAAACCCCAAAAAAGCCTAGAAAGAAAATAACCTTCCTGTAATTCTGGAGCCAGACTATAGCATTTCTAAGTGACACGCAAAAATCTGCAGGTCTATAGCCAAGCTTTTAGAGTGCTAAGGCCAAGAATGTCATTCCCTCTTTTGGAACAAAATGGGGGTATGAAATCAGCTTTTGTGTGCCTGCTGGAGGAAAATGACTCTAAAGATAGGCCTGGGACAAGTCAGGCTGAGAGCAATCTGTCCTACTATTGGAATAAAAGACTGAAATTCACTAACTCTTTGTAAGTTACTCCTAAATAAGAGAAGTTTTAGTTCTTGTGTAAGGCAAGCTGCATAAAGGAAAAAAAAAAAAAAAAGAAAAAAGAAAAAAGAACAAAAGAAAAAAGTCCTCCAGAGGAGATCAAGTGAAAACAGCAGAAAAGTAGGGAAGAAAACCCCTAAGCAATCTTGAAGGACACAAAAGATTAAAGTACCTCAGTGTGTGGACTTGGGAAGGGGTTTTTCAGCGCAAGGTAATGCCATCTAGTGGAGACGGAATATCCCTTAAGATGACAAACTGGGAACCTCTGCAGTCTGTATTTTCCATTTCCAATCATTTCATTATCAACCCCTCCCGTTCCGCCAGCACCAGGAGACAAAAGGTACAGCCAGACAGCAATGACGGCTGCTGCGCCAGCCACCACCCCTAAGAGCAAAGAGGAACAGACTGGATCTCTGGAATAATCTGAAGAGATTTCTAAGGAAACCAAAGCCCTGAGCGATAGCTTATAGTTGCCTCTGTCTATACAGGGAACTGCAGCTTCATCTTTCTCTAAAGGAAGAAGGATTTTGCTGGGTTTCCTAATTTTCATTGTTCTTCATACTATTCGCTACACAATTTGGAGTCAATATCTGAATATGAAAAGCACCAACATCCTTCGCCACGACTCTACATATTGAACAATTTTTCTTTCTCTGTTCTTTTTCCCCCTTTACCAAGAAAAAAATCTTAATGGTCAGACCACCAGTTTAATGAGAATTTGGGCAGACTGAAGGTAGATTGTGACATCAAACCTTCCAGTCAAGAGAGCAGTGTCTCAGATTAGATCAAAGCAAGCATCAGAGAAGAATTCACTTCCCTATGGTCAAAGCTTTTAGAATCATCAAGAACTTTAAGAAAACGATGACAGAAAAAGATCAATAAGTGTCTGTTCAAATAGGTCACAAAGACAAGTTTTTGAACAATGTGTGAAGCTCTTACATTTCCTGTATTGCATGAGTGAGTCTAGAAACAGACTAAGTAACTTTTAAATGTAATCAAAAGAGAGACCAACAGTTATGTCAAAATTCAAATTTTTGAGTCTCCAAACTGAGAAAAATGTGATTGTACAAATAACAAAACCAGGGAGTTTAAACAAAAAAGTCAGATCGAGCTGTGCAGGAGCCCAGCTGTACAGAGTATCTGTACCCCCTGGCTGGTCCTCCAGTTTTATTACCTCTTCTTTGCCAAAGCACAGGTAATTCAGCATGTATTTGCATTGTCAGAAATGTAGCTATTTTAGGGATAATGCTGACAAATGCTAGCTGCAACTAAGACAGTCTTTCTTAAGTGAATACGTCTCCCTCCACTTTTGACAAGAAACCGGCAAATTTTCCTTTTAGACTGGCAGAAAAGTTTGAGAATTCTGCGCCAAAATACACAAGTATATTTATCTCCATCAGACCCTGAGCTATGTGAGGAATGAACACACAGGCTTAAAACCAACGAGCAAGTTTGTGCAGGTTGTGTTTCTAATGGTTTTCTAAATGTCTTAGATCTGTATTAAATTTCTGCTCAGCTCAGTTCTTTCTGGCATAAACGTCTGACAATACTCCTTCAATACCAAATCCCACATTATGGATGTGATCTGGCACGAGGCCTGCAGAGGGCAGGAAATAAAGATTCAGGAACATTCAGGTTCAGAAGAGATTAGGAGATTCCAAGCAGCACCACACAATTGTTCACCAAGACTTGTGCAAAGGATTCACAAAAGCAGCACATACTTCATACCCTTAATGGGAATCTAAACAAACCAAAGCAGATTTGTAAACTAATTTCATATCTACTGCCCCTATTGGGGAATTAATTATGTTGTGCACACTAAAGAAATGCAATGTGAAACAAACTCCTCCTATTGCTTGCTCTGCTTAACAGTGCACTTCCACGTTCATGGCAATGTGAAAAACAAAAGATGTTGTTAGATGATTCCATTTTACTTTGTGAGAAAAGTGTTATCAAGCAACTAGTCACAGTAACTAAATTATCACATGCATAACAAATTCTTCCATACTTTAGAAATCTGTATCTACTTTACATCTTATTTTGTTAGAAAACTCCCAGCTTGAAGCGTGCAAAGAGAGTGCTTGCCACCCCCAGTCTTGTTCCTTTGTAAGCACAGATGTCCAGTTTAAGAAAAAAAAAAATAAAAAATTTAGATTAAAGTCATCTCCTGCAGATGACCCACACTGAATACAGTCACGCTCACATCTAGAGGGATCTACACATACCTGAACTTAAGTTCACCTACACCAAAAAAACCCCAATTCATCAGATTAAAATTTATTTACATTTAACGTGTGACAGAGTAGGAAGCTATATACATACATTTAGTTCAAAGGACTTGGGCCATCAGTGTTTTGAGTTATCAGGGAGAGTAAGATGTTTAACAATGTTCTTCATCCTAATGAATCTTACATACAGCCAAAACTGACTTTACCTGTTAAAATAAAACTGCCTGTTGAACAGTCCACTCTATTTCTTTTCTAAAGATATAATGGGCAATGACTTGCAGATCCCAGACTGCAGGAGGGGGCACAGTATTACAGAAATACAGGAACCTAAATTTGATTTGCCGAGCCTGTTCTCACAGATTAAATGAAGACAAGGCACACAAACCCAGTACTCACCCTGATCAATTGAGTGTTGAGGAAGCTGGCTAAGTTGGCTATTCACTACCCCTGCGTATGTGCGCAAGAACTCCTCTTCGCTAGCAGTCAGCTGGAAGTGTACAAAGAGACAGCAAAAAGGAAAATGAAGAAAGACTGAAGACATTTTCTCATACTTCCCAATAAGAAACGCCACAGTTGCCTATAACCTGCCCTTCAGCAGTTTAATCTGACTGTTGTTTGTGCAAATGATACCATCCGCAAGGACACAGCAGCAAACTGGGACATCGCGCACTCATGGAGAGATTCAAAGTCACCTTAAAACAGTTGCTTTATTCTGCTGCTTTTCCAATAATTAAAACTTTACTGCATGTAGAGAAACAAACAGATAATATTTAAGCAAAAATCAATTGTCTTTAATGGCAGATAATGGTTAAATCAATGATGGCTAGAACAATTCAGCGATAAAACCAAACCGTCACCTGCCCATCCCAGTAAGCACTATCCCAGTTACTACAAAATTGTGTAGAAAGCCACAAAATACAGGCAACAACGGCACATCTTACATTTGATCCCATCTTCCTCAGCATGAGCAGGACTCTCACTTTCTGCTGAATATACATCTCCTCCGGACTCTTTCCGGGGACGCCCTCACGGTTCATTCCCCTCCTGCCAGCTCCTGGATTTCCTGAAGACAGATCAGAGAAAGACAAACTAAAATAGGTAATATTGGGCTGTAATAGAAGCTTCATTTCCAAACTACCTGTTTTTCACCAGTGGGCAGGGCACTTAATAGCTTGGGAAAGTAAGGAATCAGATGCTATATCAGAGAAGTCCTTAAAAATGCAAACAGCTAAATGGGGCCTTAAGTATCCAACTCAAACATTCAGAGAGGCCGATGTTCACCTCCCCACTAGCTCATGATCTGTTGTTACATTACCAGCACGAGTAGAAAAAGAGAATTCTAACAACTAGATGAAAGAATCACACTGACAGAAGAGTCTGTGGTTTGGGGTTTTTCCCTTAAATAAGCACAACCAGTATGAAAGCAGGATGCAAAATGCACAGCTATTAAATTAAGCCTGCAATAGCTAAACCCAGGCTGGATGATATCTCGGCTCTTAAGTCTTTCTCTGCTCTTTTATCCTTTTTGTACTGTATAAAAAAGGCCACTGAGCTTTCACAAAAGTTAATACAATTTATAAAATGGTTTTGGAGACAAGAGTTAAGAGGAGCATGGAAGCAGTACAGTGTATCACCCTTTCTCATATCATTTAAAGGCTGAAGTTTGGTTTTCTGTTTTAATAACAAATAATTACGTTATGGAATAAACAGGCTATGCTATCTGGAGTCTGTAGCATGGAGCACGATTATACTTTGTTGTCTGAGTATCTGGTAATTATTTAAGTTCCATATTATTTACCAAGACAAAAAAATGAAGATGTTCAGGCACAGTCCTCAGCTGCCATTAATAAACATGCTCCAAGATAATTTTTAAGTCAACAACAGTAAAAATGTTAACTTCTAATCGCAAAAGTAATTGTGCTTCAAATAATACACTACTAATACACAGCAGCATAAACTAAACTAACCTCTTAGAAGCACAATGTATTGGAGAAATGTAACCCCTACCAAGGAATTGGCACATGGAGGTGTAAACCAGCCACTCCTCCACCACACGCAGCTCGGAGAAGCAGCTCCAGAACAGTCCTCCAATTAGTTTTCACTCACAGAACTGGGGCTGGTCCTGTACCAAGCTAGAAACCTGCTTTCCTGAACCTTTGTAACCAAGGGAATGCACCACACACAGGTCATGCTTAGTGAAGCCTGTGCCACAGCAGTTCAAACGCACTGCTTTCCATGTAATGTTTTCCTGTAGTCATTACCAAACTCTCCCTTCTCTTTATTTTCATCAGTACTTTTAAGGGAAAGTAATCTGGGTGTGGAAAGAGTTTAAAATTACACATAGTCCCTCCTGCATGAGTCAGAAGCAATGCAAACTTCAGTAGCAGCTGCTGGGATAGGCTTTACCACCCACATTGCTCAGCACCAAGATAAGAGTAGTAGAAAGTGGAGAAGGCTCCATCACCACTCCTACTTGCTTAAGTTTCCAGTGGGAAGATTTGCATTTATGCTGATTTGCTGTAAGTGGTTCTGCTCGGAAACCTGTGGCCTGTAAGTGTGCAAAGTGATCATGGGTTTTGGCTATGATCAGCAAACTGCTTTTTGAAGAGGGAAGAAAATGATCCCAGATTTTTGTGAGGTGGCAACTCCAAGAAGTAGATGGGATTGTGTCACTAAGTGTGTGCTCCACAGTGCAATTTACAGAGTGCTGACAAGTGATGTCAGTAGTGAGACAATGAACCAAATAAGACAGTGAACAAGAGACTAAGTTATGCATATACAGAGATTAATAAAACAATACACATTTATCAAGATACCAACGAAGTCTGAAAGTTTGTGACTGCTTCTTACTATTATACCAATGCATATTTTTTCTCCTCATCTCCTGAACCCCCCCCCCCCGCCTTTTTATTGAGTACTGTTAATTGAAGAGGGAAGGTGCTGTGCAAGTAGCCAAATAAATGAATTTAGAAAATAAAAAGCACAACAGCAACAATGTGGAATGTGGTAACACACCTATTATTTAAGAATGGAACAAATTATATGGGATATCTATCAATAGGTGGCACCACACACAAGCACCAAGAAAATGCCACAGCTGCCCTCATGCCAGCTAGGGAGACCGCATTTCAGCATTCCTCTACACATCAGATATGACAAGGGATCCGTAGGCTGTACATTATTCACCATTTCCCATTATAATAGTCTGCCAGTTGTTTATCAATTTTTCTAACTTTAAAAAGGGGTGAGGGAATTTTCTGTCTAAACCTGGGTCTTCTAAAATAAACTTCAGCCAAGATGGACTTATCTCAAGGCTACCTATGTAAGAGGAAGGATAAAAATACTAAAGCCTGTCCATTCAGCAAATGCTTCACTAGGTTAGGAAAAAACACGGGGGGAAAAAGCACTCAGTGTGACTCAAAAGCTACCAAAATATACGTACAAAGAGAGTGAATGAAGATTGCAGAGCAACAGCACTTTGCTCTTCATACACTGCATGATTATTTTGGGCGATAGCCTCAGTCACCACAGCTTTTCCTACTTGATGACATCAAAGTCAGACGACAAAGTCTTAAGACAGTCCTGAGACCCCAGCATGAAAAACGTATCTCTGTTTCTGTTACAGAAAGCTGTTGTAAGACTTGGTTTAGGATGACAACAGGTCCCAGCACATACTACATCAGTAAGTTTGCAAAACCACTTACAAAGCTACACAGAGTAATCCATCTATAAAGATTAAATCTCAAAGTACTTATCAATTTTGCTTTCCCAAGAAAGCTACATTAATATGCTACACAACAAAATGTTGCTTAAGCGGGATTTCTCTAACCCTGCAACTTTTTCTGGCACATAGATGAAGTTATTGTCATCAACCCCCCTCCATTCCCAAGCAATAAAACAGTAGAGATTTCCCTCCAACATACCTGCTTCTAAAAACCACAGAAGATCCGGTAACCCACGTATTCTGTCCCAATTAATGAGCGTAGCTGGAAGGAACGTATGAGGAAACTGCCCTGTGAAAACAAATGAGTAAAGCATTACAGAAGTATACAGACCTGAAAACCAGAAAGACCCTTCGGTGTACTTTGGATCACAGTCTGCTTTAGAACGCGGTATAGCCACAATTCCTACAAGTGTAGGCTTATCTGGAGTCTGTAGACCTTTTTTATTTTTAAAGTATAAGTTTTTTAAAGGTCAAGCCATTCTTCCTCTGCAAGACTGAGTACATCATGATGCCATACCAATGCCATTCCCAATCACTTGAGAATGGAATGCATTCAGGCTTTGCATTCTTTAAGAAGCTTTCAGCATAAAACCCAGCTCCCTGGAAAAACCAATGCATGTCGTGACATGTAATCTCTTCTAGTAAAAAAGCTAGAATAGGCATAAGCTTACCAAAGATTTGAGAAAAACTAGAGAGAAACGTAAAGCATGCTGATTTTGACCAAAATTATTGCTTTCAACTATGCGTGTTATCTGAACACACCAATTGAGAAAACCAGCATTTGAAAGCTGGTCTGGAAAACCCTCTGCGTGGAATTTTCAGACCAAGCTCACTGTTCAGTCAGCTAACACTTAGAGACTTATTTGTGACATGTTTCTGAACATATTTTACAACTGACACCACATACCAGGGCATGGTAAGAATTTACAACTCTTCCTACCCATCATATTAGGCTCCAAGACAAGCAGCTCGATCTCACAATGGAAGTGACAGTTCAAGCCCTCTGTAATGTGCAATCAAACACCAAGTGCCTACTACTCAGGACAGCATCACAGCTAGAATCATGTAGTTAATAGCATAAGCTGTACATAATTAAGAGTTTTTTGACTGGGGAAGATACACATACTTGTACCATTTATTAATAAAATCCAGTTTAAATTTACCAAACATACTTTTTTTGTGTGTGGTCAACAAGTGAAGGGAATCCTAGACTAATAAGATTCCTTTCATGGCTGTTCACCACCAGTGCAGACATTACCTGCAGGGAAACCAGCCAGGAGTAGCTCAAGCTCCTCAAGAGTTCTGTACACCAGGTTTTGCTGAATCCAAAATACCTGCTGCCTTCACCCATCAGTTCTCTACAGTGCCTCTTACTAACAATTGCTGGAAGCAGCACAGCTTTATCAATGGCTTACAAGAATCATTCCACCTCTCCAGAGGAGAGAAATTGCCTGCTCTGAAAAGATTATTTAAGCCTTACCTCACTAATTAGTTCCCACTGTTCTTGCCTTCTAAATATGCAATGCAGTCCCCAGAAAGATTATCTACAGCACTGACAACAGGACCATTTGCAGTAACTAATTGCTGTTCTCATTTCTATGGACTTCAAAGACACCCCACCATCACCACCACCGTACAAATACTCACCACACAACCCTGCAAACTCCTTCCTAATGGAAAAGGTTAGAGCATGGGAAGTAACCGCTTCTGAGACAAGCTTCTGTCCCACTGACAGCAATAGACTTTGTTACACATAACACCAAATACAACCGAAAACTGAAAGATCAAATGTTTACTAACCCTGTAAACTCAGGGGAATTCACCTGAGAATTGAAACAGTCTCCACACAGCCCATTCCCATGTCAAGCCAGAGGCTTATCCCATAGATAGGTTCCCTTTCAAGCACAAGTCCGATGGAACATCAAGCCTGCACACCAAAACCTGAGAACTTCCCTGCTAAACCACAAAGCGTATCTTCTGAACAAGCACCTTTACTGCTAACGGCTCCAAAAATGACTGAAGTAAATAAAAAAAATCAGGCTTCATTATTTTTTCTTAAAACTATGAGAACAAAGTAAGACTAAAAGACCTGGTGACCAGTCCCACATCACAGAAAGGCTCTCCTACCAACTCGTTCCTATCTGTTCTAAACAGCAGCTCACAATTCCAACTTTTTCAACTGCACATCAACATTTCCACATTCAGCTTTTAAAAACCCTAAGAAATAAAATCTAAAAATACTTTGCAACTGTGTATTTTGGGGATGGGAGGGAAGAAGTGCAAAATACAAGAAAGAGTTTAGCAGGACAGCTGAGGAACAGCTGAATCACTGCAAGTGTGAGTTCTGCTCACAGTCCCAAGAATCCCAACAGACCTGTGCACTACACAAAGATTCATTATTGTGGAGAGTCTTACGAGGAGAGGCTGATGGAGCTGCGGTTGTTCATCCTGGAGAGAAGGAGGCTGAGGGGAGACTGTACTGCTCTCTGCAACTCCTGAAAAGGAGGGTGTAGCAGGGGTGTGTGTGTGTCTCTTCTCCCAAGTCACAGGCAATGGGACAAGAAGAAATGACCTCAAGTTGCGCCAGGGGAGGTTCAGATTGGATATTAGGAACTATTTTGACACCGAAAGGGTTATTAAGCCTTGGAACGGGCTGCCCAGGGAAGTGGTTGAGGCACCATCTCTAGTGGGATTCAAAAGATGTGTTGACATAGTGCTGAGTGACATGGTTTAGTGATGGCTGAGTTTTTTTAATCACACATAGGTTGATGGTTGGACTAGATGATCCTAAACATCACATAACCTAGATATTTCTATGATTCTATCATGAAGCATTTTTCAGGTCAGGTAACTCTTTGCCTCAGCTGCAATTACCAGCTCTGAATTGTCTTTTGTTGCTCACCTACATCCACCTTCCGTTCCTTCAAGGTCAGAACAGTTTATTTTGCCTACGCTCAGTTACAATCAAAACGCTTCTTGCCCCAATGGGCTTACATTCCCAGCCAGGATTTAAGAACAGATAAAACCATCCAAGGTCCTTTAACATGGAATTGTATGAAAACTATTCTAAGCACAAAGAGTCCAGTTTCAATCCATCCTTATCTTTCTACTTCCTTACAATGGTTTACAATTGGGTCAGAGATTGCTACAAAGAGTGTTTTTTAATAGACAGAAAAAACATACAAGTAGTGAAGTTCTGAGATGTCCATACGGGAAACAGAAAAAGGTGAAAGTCTTAGCTTTAGTTCCTATCACTTAAGAGATCATACTGCTTCCCCAAACATTGTGAGGTTAAATGAGTTTAAGGCACATGAACTGAAAAGAAACATATTTTTTAAAGTACGTGTCTGTGAATTACAACAGAATGAGGAACCTGAACCAGCATCAGGGTGTTACACACCAGATGCAGGATGCTGGCAGTTGCATGTCAGCTGATCAGCAAAGATAAAAACAGATTTTGCACATCCCATACATCATAAGCAAACTGCTCTCAACAGCACTAATGACTCCTAGTGTTTATAGTTAAAAACCAGAATCATTTACCTATTCTTGCCAGATGTATTACATCGTATATGAGAAACACTCCCTGAAAGATAACATTTCAATCTGTATTTTCAGCCCAGAAAGCCAGGCAGGGAGATAGAAAAAACAAGAACCACCGTGTGCTGGACTGAAGGAATTCCCACAACAGCCACAGAACTCAACTGGAAAGCTCTTTATTCAAAAGAACGAACAGCCAGAGCTATTCAGAAGTCCTGTTACAAGTTCACTGATACTCACTGGCCTAAGCAAAGGAATACTGGGGTCTCAGCTGCATTTCTGGCCATTGTATTCCAAATTACTAGTGCTAAAGGAGGAGATGCCAAAGGCTGATGAAGCCATACAGAACTCGTTCCATCAAGTCTGGAACTGGTCTCTCCCGATACAGATGAGGCAAATGTGCGAAGCCAACAGGGAAGTTCAGGCTGCCAATACCTTGCAGCCACGTTGGTGCTACTTTCCAATGCCATTATTAAATTCCTTTCTCACAAAAATCACTAAGCTATGCTGTAGTTTTAGTCTGAAATTATTACATTCTTCACTAAAATGTGTTAAAAGACTGAATCCTACAAGTTTGTCCTGTTGTATCCAACACACTGCCACTGGACATAATCAGGTCACCCAATTTTCCTGTGTTTGGCAGGCACAAGGAATGAAATTTAGTTCTCATTTTTAATACAATTCACAAGTTAGAATAATAAATAAGATCTATATATTACAGGCAAGATTACTAGCCCAGCTGGCAGAAAATTTTGAACATTCCCTGCCTTTCCCAAGCAGCAGAGGAGGTTGGTCAGTAGAGGAATGGAAGGGCTGTCCTGTTCCTTGGCACTTCATGCCCTGCGGTGCCTGCAGCAGGGCTGGGTGAGGATGTCAGGAATGATTTCTGCTTCCCAACGCCCAGCATGAGGACTGGGCAGAGCCCGACACGTCCCCATTCTGATCCCTGTCTGCCACTAAACCCACCTCATGGGCTGGGGAAAGAGTGTGCACAACCCTGTCCCCTCAGCAAGAGAAAGTGTATGTATCCTGTAAAACCCCACAGGTTGAAGTTACACTTTTTAGCACGGCAGTTAAGTCAGAGATGAGAAGAAACCGGGCATGGGTTTGGAACCAGAAGACGTGGGTATGTCCACATCAAAAACCAGCTGGGCTACTTTACAACTATGTTATCAAAGGGGATTAACTATTTTTAACTTTTCCACTAGTATTAAGAGACATTTCCCTCCTCTCTACACTTGTCCTGAGAAGTTTATTATGAAAATAAATATAATCCTTCCCAAAAAAGGAACTAAGAGACAATACCAACTTTCTCTTCAATTACTGACCCTGGACACAACAGCACAGGTCATAACAACAACAACAAAATATTCCCTTTGCAGTTAGCTCCCTCCTTTGTTTTTTTTCTTAATTGGATTCAGGCCATCAGCTACTGTGTTCTCACTTTATAAAAAACATGAACTGAGTTTGAATACAGATTTCTCCGAACTACTTTATGAGCAGAGGGAAACAGCTCACTCAAACACAAGCTCACTGGCAAGAACCGTTTTGACTGAATACTTTCAGGAGAAGGATTCCAACACCCAGCAACTGAAAATGACAATATTTCCCTCATTTCCGCCTATACTCTTACCAATTCAAAACCTGGAAGGGCTTCTCTTCTGGACAATGCCACAGATGGGTTCATAATAAAGAACTTCTAAATCACTCTGACTCCCCTCCCATAATCCCCTCTGAAAAAAAAACCAAAACCCACAACACAAAAAATTTCACATCCCAACAGGAATTAAAAAAAAACACCACTAAAAAACTGTATGTTTGTAAATTTTGCATAAGGCAAACTACTTAAGTATCCCATTTAACTTTAAAGACATCCTTATTTAATGCAATGAGAAAGCAACACGAGCTATTCTTCCTTCAAATTACACACTTCCCCAACACGGTAGTCCTCTGATGCTGCAATTCCTAACATCCACATTTTACTGGTATGGGAAAAAACCAAGTAAAACAGAGGAATTTGCAGAGCCTAAATTAAGAAGAAAAAAAAAAGGCAATAAACTGTCCATAAACGTGAGTAATATTTCACATCTTCCATCTTAATTATTTAGGGTACTTAGAGTGACCACCTGGCAAGCACTTGAAAATCTAAGTCATAGCTGACTACCTCTTTAGTACCTTGAATAATTTCCAGTTATAGACAAAGGAAATTCAGCAGGAGTTAGTTCACCTACAATGTGTTTTTTTTCTTGAATCTGTCTGGTTCTGTTCAAGGGAGCTAAAAACCTCAATTAACGGGACAGGATTATAGAAGCTCGGATAAGGAGTTATGGTGAATACAACCAACCGCTGCAGGTTTCCTTTGCGCTACACAAATTGAGTTAACAGCCAGCGTGAAGAGGTCCCTTTAGCTCCACGACATCATTATCCAAGGTTAAGCTATTAGCCTCCACGGTTCCACTATGGAGTACTTCAGTGGTTAAAACACGGTCACACTGGGAAGCTTGTCAGTGCGAGGAGATGCTGCACCTTTAAGCCTTGTTAATTTTCAGATGACATTTTACAGAGAACAGCTAGAGCCCTAAAAACCTTCCACGCTGGAGCTTGAAACCTTAAGTCAAAACCCTGCTACAAATTTTCCTCTAATTCAGTCCGACTCATGACCTTCAGTCACAGGCAGCTGGAGACTGGATTAATTCCCATCTCCAGAGCGATACGACAATGAAGAATTCATACCAGCTCCCTATTTATAGGTGAACAGCGAGAGTTGAAATATTTAACATGAGGGTTTTTGCCTTCCTTTCTATGTTCAGAATTATGTTTTAGCTGACTTCAGAATCTCAACCCCACTGTCAGATTTTGGTCAATTTACAGCTGGAACTCCAGGGGCAGGTTCACGTCTCTTAAATGTCAGATTTAAATGTTTAACAACATAGTACAGTCCTCCTTCTTGAAGAGGGACAGGAACCAACCCAAAACACTGCCATTTAAACATGGGGGATAAAAAAGGACTATAAAAATAAACAGGTGGGTTTTTTCCCCAGTGCTGGATCACCTTTTCAGAATTTCAGAAAGGACTTCAAAAGTAGTAACAAAGGGCATTTGAAAACACTTCCCAATATACTAATCCAGTTCTTACATCAATGATCATGCTACGCGTAAGAAATAAAATAAAATAAAATAAATCCTACCACTATAATCACCATTTTTATGAAATTAATGCTTGCTTCCTTGACCTTCAAGCACACACAAACCAGGTATTAATTTTTTTTTTAGAAGCAGTCCCTCAAAGAAGAGATCTATCATGTCTCATACAGTGAAAAGAGGCAGCACAGGGTTTTGGGTAGTTCACGTCACTCAAGTTGAAGCCTCTGAAATGTAATGTAGTAACAGCAACAAAACCTTAAAAAGACTTTCACTTCACAACGGCATTCACACTTCAAATATTAATTTGTCAAAAATTCTTTACAAAGTGACAAAACTCAGCTCCAGCAGTTTATACACAAATTCTATCCCACTACAAGAAACAAATTGTGAAAGAACATTGAAATACTTCACTCAAGATGGTCTCCAACAGCTGGGCTGACGAGAGCTGCTCTTGTCCTCACCATCAGCATCCTTCACAGAGGCTTCTGCGCCTCTTCCCCTATTTATAACAAAGCTACAAATCTTTCCTGACAGGAAATTGGGCACTAATGATAGATAGTCAATGATGTTAACTACCAGGTATCCCACACAAGAATTACTGCTGTAAAAAGTGCTACGTGTCCCTCATCAAAACCCGAACTGTACGGCACAGCTTTCTATGGATCTCTTCATCAATACTCTGCCCTTTCAGAAACAGAACGTGAAGTTTCCAGTAGACAGGCATAACAACCTTCAGAAGCTTTTTCTTGTTCTTAGGAAATTATCTTCATTTTTCAGAGTTGGATTTTAACTTCAGTCATAAACCAGTGGAAAAAAACCAAACCAGTAAGGAAAAATTTTACAGCTTACAAGAATTGAATTTTTTCCAATAAATCTATCCCATTTTATATAGTAGGCACACTACACACATTGTACAAATGTGTGCCTATAGAACACCTCCACCTAAGTAGTATCACATTTTTTGACCATTAATTATTGACACCAATGACAGAGCAGCACTTCTGCTCTATGATCACTGCAGAAACTGAACCAAGGCCAACACACAAACACACAAGAGCCAGGCCATTAATTGTGGTCACTTCGTTTCTTGCAACATCAATCAGCTTGATGACCAAAGCCAGGTTTTCAGAGACGCTCTGTAAGAAGTGGTAACGCTGCACCCACGGGCCCTCCGAAGCCTTAACAGATCATTAGCTTTACAACTGGCCTTTACTGAAGGCTGCCAGAAATTTAACTCAACAGGTTAAAAAACAATACATGGGACAGGAACAACCTACACACCTGAAGTATAAACACTGATAAAGCATTAGTTGATTGCTTTGAAGCAAGAAATTGGTTCAGTTTTCATAATGAAGCTAAAATAAGCCTACACAACAGAGCGCAATGTCAAAGCTGATGCAGATACATGTGTGTGTGTATGTCAAAGGTGCAGGAGGTTTTTTCTCCTGAAAGGGAACAGGAAACACACACACATGAACGAGGACAAATTCAGAGTTACCAGCAGTACTAACGCAGAAACACTGGGGTATTTGGTTTGCTTCCAACCAAATTGTTTCACTAACACTGCATTCGTATTCACATTTTTGAACTTAAACTGCCTAGAAATTAAAATGGCCAGTGCACAAATCTGTTGTTTCAATCAACTCTAACAAAAGGACAAGTGACACCACTAACCCATCATAAACCGCTATAGAACAGCCTGAAGTCACAACAGGCCAAATTCCAGTAAGTATCTGTAAGCAGTTAAAATAACAATAGCATTTATTTCCAGTTTACAAGCAAGCAGTAAAAGCCCCCAAAAACCAGAAGTACCGTATTTGGAGTCGAACTGCCTGTGGTCTAGTGACCAACTTCTCAGCAGCTTGAGCACTGCATTGTTCTATTTAACCAGAACCAGCAGAGGCTGTGAGTGATGCCACTGGACGGGCTTCTCTCCACTCACCCAAGCACCATTACATTTATAGGCGTTTCTTTGGTACTCACCCAACACAGCATCTTCCAGCAGATGCCCAGCACATTAGAGATAGCTTGCAATGTGAAACGTGACCTATGCTGCCCTGTAATTCATACTGACATCTGAACATCATTACCATCACATCATATGCCTTTTACACTGAAAATGCCTACAGATCTTTTACAGTCAAGAGATTATGGTTAACTAGGTTTGGGTTTTTTTTTTTTAAGCAATTAAAACATGAGCTGTCATTAGGTTGGTGACTACTTAGCATTTTAATATTTTGCAATATTCTATCAAAGTACAGTGTTAGGACTGTAGACTCTGATTAATAGTTTATGACCACCAAAATTGCCTAACCATTGGACAACATGACATATTGTTGTGGCTTCATACCTCAATAAAATTTGCTGTAAAATAGTGATAAATACAGCCTTTATTAAACTACTTATCCTGCCTCTTTAGAAAAGGAAAAAAAAATCTTCGTGCTGCTTTCTCCATGGGTGCTCTGAATAACCCAAGAAGAAATGTGGGTTCAGTTTTGAATCAATACATGGTTAAGTTTATTAAACCATTTAAAGAGGTATTTTGTTAATAACTCTTGCTCAAAGTTGAACTAAGAATTCCTGCCTATTTGCTACTGTGAATATGCTCCTTGATCATTTTTTTTTTTTTGCACCAACCACAACACAAAACCTTTGCCTCCTGAGTGATGTGTTAGCATCATTAATGTTATCGGATGATACGGGCAAGACACCCCTGCTCCTAGGACCTTCAGTAAAACAATACTCCTTGAGAACTTTCCTTGGTACCATTTCATAAACTGGTCTGCATTACCATTCTAATTATGTGTGCAAAAGTATGGCAGTTCCTCTCTGAAGGACTTATTAAAACCAAAATGCACAAGAAAAGGATTTTTGTTACCTTCTTCAGGTCACCAAAGAAGACCATGCTCCGAAGACATCTGACGGGAAAAAAACCCTGTGAATTTTGGGAGGGGACTTTTAACCTTCACAAGTTTAAAACAAGTTCCTAATTACACACCAGTTTTGCCACAGACATTTCGCTTTTTAAAGTT
This sequence comes from Nycticryphes semicollaris, assembly GCA_013400055.1. Classification (NCBI taxonomy): domain Eukaryota; kingdom Metazoa; phylum Chordata; class Aves; order Charadriiformes; family Rostratulidae; genus Nycticryphes; species Nycticryphes semicollaris. The sequence goes on from VXBJ01001582.1 coordinate 169,850, forward strand.
TTTGGTGAAGGGGGATTACAAAGAAGGAAATCTTGCCTTCAAGAGCCTTCCTATTTGTCAGGAAAAGGGATACAATGTCCTTCCTCCCTAGCTACAATTTTGAATGTTACCTTAATTACATTAGTCCTGAACTGTGAAATAACCCTGTGTGAGGTCATTGGTTTGACAGCAGAAATCTCCTTTTGGCACTGCTGTACAAACACACACACGGGCTGGAGAGAAATCAACTACTGACTGCAGAGGTTTTTTTAAGGGTTAAATCAAGCCCCAATCAGCACTGGATGTGATTAATTTCAGAATACAATGACAACAAGCAAACCCAAAAGTGCACACATGTTGAAGGTGACCAAGTTGAGCTGCATGGAAAACTATGAGTAAGTGCATGACAAGTTTGATTGATTCAAAACTCAACACTAACGAAGAGAAATACTTAAAACTGGTTGCTTCAAGATCTCCTATATACGTAAAATTCTGTGCATTTACAGGATAAATGACAACTGCTCCCCTGAGAATGGGGGCATCTGCAGGTGAAGTAACTGTTTTGATTAATACAACTCAAATATATACCAATAATAACAGAGTGTTAGCCCAGAGACCATGCTTGAGACAAGTTAAAAGTACTATAGCATTCCAGACCAATTCAGAAATTTTCCAGGAGCAGGACTGTACACAACAACCACCAATTTAAGGCAAAAGGAGGAAGAGAATTACTGAAGTTCTAGACAGATTTCTGCACTACCCACACCATTAGTACAATGACAGCACATCTTTATTATGTTTACTTTCTCAACAAAAGGAAGGAGCTTATAGCAGTTATGTAAAAAATTGCAGCTACCAAGAAAAGAACAATTAAATGGTTTTAAGAACAAGGTGCCAAAAATTGTATTTCCTCACACACACCAATACACCTACAGAATTCTATTTCACGTTTAAAACTTATTTTGTAAGACCTAGTGAACTAAGAATCATGAAAGCAAAACGTTAAGAAAACCACAGTTTTATGTGAAAGGTTTACTTTGCAGCATCCCCTGTAGCTGCTGACCAAATCTTTAGCGATAAAAGTTCTGTTTAAAAAATTGGTGTTTCTCAAGTCAAGCAAAACCTTTCACGAATTCCACATAAACCGACGAGTATAATTTGGCATCTACAGACATTCCTGAAAAAAAGCAGCTAAGCAAATGTGAATGCTCCCATTTTTCTCAATTTGGCATCAACTCCTAAAGTTAATTATATTTTAAGTGTGTTATGGCTGATCATTTTTGCATAAACATTCAGTTACCGTGTTTATTTTGAAGTCTGATATTGCCTCCCCTGACCAACTGAGCCAAGCTGCTGGGACACAATGAAATTTGCAGTTTTCCAGCACACTCAAAAGTTAGGAAACTCTATTAAAACTACATTAGTGCGGCAACAGGCACCAGAGATCCCCGCAGATGCACTAACCCCTTTGCATTTCAACAAAAAGCCTTCCATCTGTAGTTCAACTACAGATACTCTTTCAGTATTTAGGCTGCTGCTCTCCTGAAACTCTGCTGCAAAAATTTAGGTCGTGTCTCCTTTAAGTGTAGATGGGGGTGCGCACACGTATACTTAGTTAGAGCTCAATGAAGTTAATTAAAAGCTCCTCACCAACTTCAATGTGCATTGAATCAGGACCTGGATGAATTCAGAGGCAAAACAATTACACTTTAATTAAACACCTTAACATTCTTGTGAAGTAGTCAACTAATTTTATAGAAGGATAAACTGAGTCAGAAAGTTTCAGAGCTTGGTCATGGTCATAAATAGAGTTGATTACTGAAGTTGCTTCCATACATGTAGTTACCCTCAGAACAGATAGAAAATGGACTTTCTGAAAAATCAAATACATTCTTGGTCTACATACTTGTAGAAAATAAAACAGAATAACCTGAGGCAAGTATTACAGATCTATTGGCTCCATTTCTGCCCCCCAGTCAGTAACTAATTTAGTCACTCACAGAAATTCCAATAATGCAACAAGTTGACATTTTTAGGGTTTTTTTTTTGTGGCAATTGACCTCCAGATCGGATTTTTAGGCTGTGGAGTCTGTTTGTTTGTTTTTAAAACAGCATTAATAATTATTATAAACAAACTGTTGGGTTTTGGGGTTTGTTTGGGTTTTTTTTTAAATAGGCTTGGTGGATTTGATACTCTGTAAAACCCAATATTCTTGAAAATACCTATTGAAAAGCAAGTGGTATGATTATGCTTCCTAAATTCAAACAGCCATTTACAGTGTACATAAGCACTGTAACATCCTGTCCAATCGCCAGCAGTGAGCACAAAGAAGACATTAACTTTCCTCACTTTTTTTGAGCATTGGTTACAGCATGCTTCCCCAACACGGAGTCTGAAAACAAATCCCAGAGGCAGAAGAATGTTCTCCTTATCCAATTACCAACTAACTTGTTTCGTTATTTTTCTGATCTTTGGTTTATCTTACCTATAAACACTCCACAGCTTTGCTCACTCTGGTCTATCTGCTCTCTTATGCCAATCAAAGTTCACAGATGGCCCACAGCTCTTTAAAGGGAAAAAGAAGTAAGCAAGTCTCATCTATTCTCAGAGATACAACAGCATCAACAATGGTAAACAAAATGTTTTGAGGTTTTTTTTCTAAATGAAATTAAGTTTGTTGGTCAAAAATTTTTAGTATGTTTAAAAGCTATTTACGTGTCATTTCTCACACATTAGAAACACCAACCACTAAAATCATTAGAGTACCAGAGTTCCTTAGCATGTGGGATAGGTGACAAAATGCTTTCGTTCCAATCATTTCAATCTTTGGTGAACATTAGCATCAAAACATAGACAGCATGGGGGCTTATTTGCATACTTCTATACATGCAGTAGCTTCACTGGAATTAAATTAATGGATACTTTTACTTTACCAGCAAATCGCAACTCTCGAATTAAACAAAAAAAATAATCTCTTTAATATCTGTGATGTAGACAGTTGTTTCAAAATATTTTTTTAAAGGCAGTATGAATATGAATTATGTATGGTTTCTGCTTATGTAATTTAACACAGAAGACAAGAATAAATAAAAATATATATATATATGCATTCAAAGACCCATACAAGAAACAACGCATTTCAGTCAGTCTATGGAATAAAACATACAGAACTAAGTGCTATTTTTAAAGAGAACTCAAAACTATTAAACACTAGAATTTTTGCCAACTTTCTTATTGCAAATCAAGGTTTATTTTGGGCTGAATATCCCACCGTACTATTCCAGATATACCCTGTTGATTGTTTAAATAAAGAACATGATTGATTGGCTTTACCACCCTGACTATAAACATCTTTGTAAACATAGCAGAAGCAGTAATCTACTCTCGTTATATGAAAACTGAATTACAACCATCTTCTAGCTATAAGACTTATAGCAACCCCCAGAGTAGAAACATTTGCATATTTATTAGGATTACAGTTTTTCCAATGAAAACCATTAATGTCGTGTTCCACCGCTTCTGCACTATGTACACAATGGTGTGGTACAGCTGTAACAGCTGCTACTGTCCTTGTCTCATTTCAGCAGGAAATCCAACCTGATGACAGCTTGTGATAAAGAGAAATACAGTTTTGCATTCACATGTACAGAAATATTTCTGAAGATACACAGTTCTCCTTTTTTTGGAAAAACAACCCCAACACTCTGCTGGAAGTTTCTCCAAGTGCATATTCAACAGCAGCCTCCAAAAGCCTACTGCCTCTCTGTGCACACAGCACTTGGGTGCATTTTTGACGCTTAAAACTAGGTCAGATGCTCAGGAGCGATGCTTTGTAGTCACCAACAAACTTACCAACTGACATACTTCATAAAAATCATAAATGTTTATGTTGGTTACAGATGACAAGCATTCTGGAGAGGAACTCATGTTAAACTAATATAAATAGATCTATTTCACATCAGTTGTTTCCTAGGTAAAGCGTCAACCGTCAACATGAGTTTCTCTGTATCAATCACATTCAGATGTCACCTTGGTCTGCCTTTACGTGACTGCAGGATGTCTTTGAATTTTTAGCAATAAATATATATATGTTTTCAATTACAAAATTCAGGGTTCATTTCAGTTTGCTTTTGTTCAGAAAAGACCCCAAATTGTTTTGCAAACTTCTCTCTCCTCTTGCAGAGTTACAGTACTCTACAACCCTGACTGGGGGAAGGAGGGAAGTGGCAGAAATTCATACAACTACAGATTTCCCATAAAACTGGGATTCCAAACTTCACACTTAACATTATCATGTATCTAGTGAAGTGTAAGAACATTAACCAATTGTCATTAAGACACCAAACAGACACTTCAATTCACGTGGTGGGCACATACCCCTCTGTCCCCATACCCCTGCACTGTTGGTGTGGTACACAGAACTCTTGCACACAACCGCAAACAAGGTGTTCAGACAAACCACAGCTGGGGTATTCCTGATCTGTACTTATTACAGTGACTCCAATCAGGTTACGGGATGATTTTCCTGGTAAAGATTTCAGTATCTTCCCACTTGGATGTCACAAAGAATCCTGACAGAACTTTGTGTCCCATATAACTTCTCCGAACTTCTGTTGCAGTACTTGAACTAGAAGAGAGCTACTGCTTTGGAGCAGTTTTGAGTGAGCCATAGAACTTCAGCCAACCAAGTTCACTTGTTCACAATGGCTTTTACTTTTGCATTCATTCAATCCTAGATGCTTCCTCGTGGATTCACACTACCACAATGTGCCATATGAACTAAGAGCGCATGCAAATCACTTACCAACGATTCTAAATTATACTGAAGCAGCTGTCAATTTCTACCAAGATGGCAGAAACACAATCGAAGAGATAATGCTTTTTTTAGCTAATATCCATGTGAAGCAACTCCAATGTATCTTAAGTGCCCTTGACACCATTTTCCAGCCGAATCTGCTTGTCAAGGCAAACAGTAGCATTTGGATTGGTAAGAAAGTAAGTCTGCATTTAAAAAAAAAATAAAATAGCAACACGTAGCTTTTTATATGGCCCCACACCTTGAATGTCCTTATTTTCAAAATAACTCCCCAAAGTCCATAACGTAGCCTCACTTTTCACAACTTACACAGCATTTGTCCTTCAGTAGGCGATTTCACATCATACGTGAGCTCCAAAATGACCAAGGGCAAAAGCTGACAGCTTAAAACTTCAGTAGCCAACAAAAACTAAACTTAAAATTTTCACTGTGTAAATGTATTCAAAAATTACGTTTGTAACTGGACATACCTACCACCATAGTGGAGCCAACTCAGACCAGAAAACTGAACTTCTCTCAGAATACCTAACCTGCCTCCGATGTCTGTTAGGATTTTTTATTTTTCGAGTTTGGTGGTTGGATTTCCTTTTACACCACCACATCTGCAGAATGTCTTGCTCTCATCTTGCAGAGCATCAAAGCTTAATTTGTTCAGTGTGCCAAGATGAGGAATGGTCAAATAAAAGATGATATGCAACAGAGCTGAACAGTCTCTTGCGGAGAAAGCAAATGCAAGTCTGCAAGTCAAACGTACCCTGACGAAGCACATCTGGGTGTTAAGCAGAAACTAGTACCACCTCTCATCAGCTTTCTGGAGTGCTAACATATTCTGATTTGGGAAAGGATGTTGTTAATTCTCTCACATACCTTTCCAAGAAATACAGAACTATTGTGTGCTGACAAATACCACCCATCTGTACACTAAATTAAAAGTTATAGAGTGCTCCTTCAGATACTCCAGAAACACAGTTTTTAGCCAATATAGAAACTCCCTCCCTCTCTATTAAATACCAGCCCAGAAGCAATTTTCCCACGCGGGTGACCAGTGTCTCACGATGAGGGCCGGACGCCGTGCAGCATCACACACTTTTTGTGAGATAAACGGGGACTGCCTGGAGCCTGCCCATCCAGATGTGGTGTTCTATCGCCCGCTGTCGCGACACCTGCCCTCGAGACAGCTTTACGTGTGAATGACTTCACCTGCCGCAAAAATGCGGCCATTGCTGGGGTGGGACACCGCCGCCGTCAAACAGGGTGCAACATGACGCAAGGGATGATGCCAGAAAATTAAAAAAGGCACCTCCCGTACCTGTGCCGCGGGGCCCACGGCCTTCCAGTGCCCACAGCCGCCGCGGAGCTCCCGGGAGGCGGGGAGCCGCGGCCGGGGAGGTGTCCCGGGAGCCGGCGGAGGAGAGGCGCGGAGGCCCGGGGCCGGCGGAGCGGCGGCCCGGCCCCGGCTTGGGGGACAGCGCCTTTGTTCGGGGCCGGGCGACGCGCACAAAGGGCGGCCGCGCTCACCTGCGTGCGGGGCCGGGGCGGCCCCGGCGGTCCTGCGGTACGGGCGGCGGCCGGGCGGGTCGATCCGGAGCCGTGAGGAGCCGAACGGAGCGGAGCGGCCGCCTCCTCCGTCGTGACTCAGGGCGGGAGGAGGGAGGTGCCGGGGCGGCTCCGGGGGAGGGACCCGCCGCCTCCCGCCGCCCAGGGCAGCGGCGGCGCCGCAGGCACCACCCGAGCGCCGGCCGGCAGGAAGGGGCGGGGCAGAAGAGAGAGGGGCGGGGCGCGGCAGGGAAGGGGCGGGGGCGAGACGCCGAGGGGCGGGGCGAGGACCGGGCGGGGCCGGGGTGAAGGCCGCTGGCGCGCCCCGGGAGAGCCACGCCGGGAGCGGAGGGAGAAAGGCGTGCTGCGGCTCCCGGTCACGTACGGGGAGCGGACCGGTTCCCGGTGTCAGTCATAGCCTCACCTGCAGGAACACCCTGAGGAACCACGTGGTGAGGAGTGTCCCTGTGTCAGTTCAGCAGGGCCAGGCTGAGGAGCACAAGTTCTCCAGATCAATCACATGAACAAGAGGTTACAAGGCCACTTCTCATTAACACTATTCTACAAAAGTTAAAAGATGCTGCAAAACTAAATACAGCTGAATTCAGGCTAATTCAGCAAATACAGAAAATGCCATGTTCCAAGAACCTCCAATCAGAATGAAAACCCACTTGGTCACCCAAGCAATCAAAAATGAAGGAATCCTTCCCCTAGACAGACTAGAGCAGAGGGAAACCACAGCCAACTTGGAAAGAAATTAATTATTAACAAAATAATTAAAAAAAAAGAAGCAGAAGCCATCAAAGGTTAATCACCCTGATCTGCATTTTGGTTTCCACTAGGCTGAGCAGTAATGCTGTGGTACCTATAATATGCATTGGTGGAGTCAGCAAGAATATACATATATAGAATATAGATTTACATAGATTATAGAATATATATATTCTCCATAGAGAATTCCTACAGAATTATGTAGTTCCTACACTCCATAGAATTCCTGAAGATAAAGAAGTGCTTTGAGTACTAAGCAGTATTCAGTAAAACGCATCTGTTTTCTACTCGGTATTTAAGTTAATTGGATGAGAATAGTCACAGTAATGAAATAGGTGGCACTTCCTTTAACAGCTTGGTACTTAATGACATCAAAGCTCACTGCCACTGAAATCCATACCCCACCGCCAGCTAATGAAGGTCTTAACATGAAAGGCTCCGCAAAGAGCGAGCCCAGGCTGCTGACAGGAACAGGAATGGTGCAAATATGCTGGGATCCGAGATCACTAGCTCATACCCACAGCACAGCAGGCAGTAATGATTATTAATTATTTAAGAAAAGAACATAAGAGCTCCAGCATAACCTTGGAAAAAATGTGCAGAAGCATTGCTCTGGGATCTGCCAGTTGGATTACTGTTAATTAGCACAGTACATGAGTCTGAAGGAAAGATCTAAAAGCATCTTATGCTGGTAGGAGCATATAATTAAGCCATCATTTGCATCTTTGCAATAGTATGAATTTTCTGACTGGGAGCATCATGGGCAAAACACCATTTATGACTAAGTATTGTCTAGCTCTCCTGCTTGAGCTGGGCTGACTGCACAACAGCACAATGCAATCTTATACAGCAGCAATTAAAACCCTTTCTAAAGAAGTGCAGGATGTTAAGCAGACACAGGTACCATAAGACTTCCTCTACTCTTGAAGGTTTTTAGATTCATTTGCTTAAAACACCAAGTCTAAAGCAATTTCTGCCCCACCTTAGTCAGTCACCATCCAGCTTACTGACACGTTTAGCTACCAAGCAAGGTGCCCTCTTGCCATTATAGCAGTCACTTTTATCACCGTAAAACACGATGGATGCTCAAGAGACCTCAACTCCCAGCTCCACAGATTTAGTACAATATTGTTTGTGCCTCGTAGGAACACACAGACCTTCACAAAGGAAACAGAAGACACAAGTGCACTGTTATCTTACCATCACCCTACTTGCCCCAACTGCAAAATGGACATAATACAGTTTATCATCAGCAGGGAACTATAGGAAGTGGAATTATCTAGAGGTTAAGCTTTTCTAACAATTTTAGAAGTATTGTATGAAGACTGCATATTATTTTATGAAAATCTAACAGATTAAAATGGATTTTTCTCTTCAGTGGCTTCTAATCTCTTTGGTTTCATGAAGCTGCTGTTTATCCTAGTAAGCCAAACTTCATGAAACCTTCTTTGAATCCCTGCTTGTCTCAAAAATTCTCTTGACTCACCCTGCTCTTCTCTGATCTCCAATTCTTTCTTAATCAGCTCTGAAATTCATTTAGGGTTCCTTCACAGTACAGCTGCTTCCACCCTCCAAGTCCCTCTGCATTTGTTGGCATCTCCCTCTCATTAGGGGCTTCCAGCAGCATCTGTAAACACAAGCCCTGCTTTCATTGCCCAGCTGATTTAACCACAGGCAACAATAATGAAAACTGTTTCTCTCAAAGATGTGTGTGGTGCCCAGTGAGGGAATTGTTTCTGAGCATTGAATCTTTCTGCTTTTGGTAACCTTCTATATTGCAGACTTCAGCCTGACAATCCCAATCCATCAAAATCATGCTCTATTGCGGGCAGAGGAGCATTTCCTGAAAACTGAATGCAGTTCAACCACTCAGCTCCTTGCATACTCAGACCAGGACAGCCACTCTAGCAATTGATGTAGGGTCACAAGGGTCAGCTGACATTTCCATGCTGAGTGGTGAGCACAACTTGCATGGATGGGAGAGACTACACTAGAAAATGCAAGAAATAGTTTAGCTGCCTTAGCTGCAATATTTAATGTTTCTACAGACTGCAGTGAGGAGATATGCAGAGATGTTTTTGACTAATGGACAAAAAAAGCCCCTTAGTGTAGAAAAGGCTATGCCAATCTTTTGTTGTTGTTGTTGTTAATCCAGACTTTATTTGTATGGCAAGAAACCTCAAGTGTTCCCAGATTAAATCTGGCACTTCCAAAGTTGCAAAGCACACTCTTTTATGACAACATTACAGAACTTCATTTCTATCTCTACCTTACAAGACTATTAAGTGGACAATGAAAAGAAAAACTATTTACCCAGACGTTAACACTGCTGTCCATGGGATCTGCAGGTCCTGCATGGAGGTTTTCAGTACATCTGCAATTATTACTGACCCATTTTTGGAGGCGTGTTGAAAACAAAATCCTAAACATTATCAAGCAGCAAACTATTATGATAGCAAGATAAAGAGATACATCTGTGATTAGAACTTGTTTTAAAAAGAATTCTGCTCTTAAATATATCATTATCACATTAGCGTGTTAAATTCCACTAGACAGTTCAGCGCACGATACAGCAATGCCTTACAAGTAGTTACATCCACTAACCTTATGTCTGTAATTCCTCCTTTAAGACCTTATTTTAGAGGCTACTTATCCTGAAATGGTTTAGTTATCCTGTCAGATAGTGTCAGTACTTCAGGCCATCTTTTCAGACTCCTCGAACATCAGCAGCTCCTGGTTGCCTCAAGTGAGAAGCCTGGATGTTTAAAAGTTATGGGAGACAAATCTTGGGCAACACGAAGTCCAGTAATTCCCCCCTCTCCCTCACAGGCATCAACATCCTATCAAGGTTAAGTGAAAAACCCCTACAATCCCATAGCAAGGCAAGGTGTCACATTTTCCATGTTACCTGAAGAAAAACTCCATTATGAGCACTCCTACTCCTCTCCTGTGGGTAGCTCACGCAGAACTGAAGTAAGAGTTTACTTCCCTAATAGAAGAAACTTCCCCAGAACACAGTGAAGATAATTCAAAAATGATGGGAGTGGAGAAAATAAAAGATGTCTGCAGGTTGACTTAATTCTTTACAGTGTAAAAATTATTTATCCTCATATAGAAAGGGAATAGCCATAACAGAAACAAAACCACATCGTTACATTTTAATTTGCCTTCCCTTTCAGTCACTAATGACATGACCTTAAACTGCCTGGTCAGTAGACTATCATTAATACAGAATTCTCTATCAAAATGAATTTGATTTTAACAGGCAAGGTAACATGATGAAGGGATCTCTTAAGAACTCTTGTATGTCTTCTTTAAGACAAAGCTAACTTCCTACTTTTCCATTCAAGATGAAAGAAGGGAAATAATATATGGAGACAGACAGAAGAAAGAGACAGAGCATTTGAAGCTTTAATTTTTTCTCTAACACTTTTTTTTTCAGATCAGTACAATCACTAGATTCACCCTATAGAGAAAGAATAATGAAAGATTCAAAAAGGGAGGTTATAGGTGGCCAAAAAGAACTCTGGGCAACCTTACTGATGTGTTTACAGCTATTATACTTTCCAATTCTTATTTCAGAAGTAAAATTATAGACAAAACCCAAAGCGCTTTTAATCTCCAAAAGCAACATAAGATCATTAACAATTTCACAGCACTCAATATTCAAGCATCATAATCTGTATTTTACTCCAGGAGAGGAAGATGTGTAAAGAATAAGTGATCTGCCCTGGCCTAATGCTGAACCAAGGATGGAACTCAAACATCACGGACTTGTACGTGAAACCACAAAACCATACTTTCATTTAGGAGTTGTTCTTTTGTTACCAGTTTTTGTTTGAGCAAACGATTATTGTAATAAATTGATTATGGACTTTTTTCTAGCCCCTGCAGAAACACTGAGATACTAGTGGAGGTACATCCCAGGATTATTCAGCAAAATATTTAGCACAGTACACCAAGTAACTTACTATGTCTTTGAAATTAACCTAACCACTTCAAGTGGGTCTCTTCAATAACTGTTGGCCTGGGTCAACATATGACTAGTTTCATATGGGCAACAGCTTCCTTGTGAAATTACGTTTACAGCCAACTGGGTGAGAGCTAAGCTTTCCGACCCTTCACACGTTTTGAGAATGGAAGTCTGACCTGATATACTGAATCTTGAAAGAGTATTGGTTATTGAACTCAAGCTCATCTTTGTCCATCTAAACCACAAGATCTTTTCAAGAGTAGGAAAAGCACAAGGTAAAAAAAAAAAAAGATATTCAGTCAAGGATCAATTTAACAGGAATTGTACTACTGTCTGCAGTACCAAAATGTTGAAAAAAAAATATCATTATTTGCAAATCAATTAAAAAAAAAAAGGCAGTTCCTCCTGGAAACATACACCTCTCTAAAACTACAAGGAAAAAATATTTCCATATTATTGTACTGTAAACATAATGCAATGTGTGGTAGTGCTGAGAGGTGTAATTTACATACTAATGCTACACACAGGTTGAGGGTGCGGGGGGAGAAGAGTTACTTAGCACCAGTAATGAGTAGAAAGGAAAAGGCGGCAGCTACAGTCCCCGTGGACTGTTTTGTTTTCAGTCATTTCAGACTAATAAAGTCTTTTAATAAGCTCTCTCAGCTATAAAGCTGCAATCAGCCTTTCTCACAGAACGTAATACTGCCCCAGACAGGAAAACAGTTCTGATATAATGGACAAAAGACCCCACCTAAATAAAAGCTTCTTTAATAAAAAAAGAGAAAAAAGATCCAACATAATTTATGTCTTTCACTGATATCTACACCATGCATCCTTTCATTTCTGAAATACTAGATTTCAAAAGGATATCTATTCAAACAAAATATATTCTAAAAGACCCACATTATATGGTTTACTCTAATCCTAGATTACAATTAGACAAACTTTCTCATTTATAGGGTATTTATGCCCTGTAAGCACAATCTAAATTACAACTCATCACGTTAATTTTCTGTCTGTAGTCTATGCCACCCACTTCTAAGCAACTACTACACGACACTGAGATTAACACTGCAACAGGCTGTCTACATTTAAGACTGTCTACTCCACTCACTCAACTTAATGGAAGTTCTCAGTGACGCTCAAGTTCAGCTATAAAAGCCTAAGATATATATGACAGATAAAACACAGCCTATCTACTCCATTAAACACAGGATTCCTCACAATGGGTCACCTTCACCGCTGACAAATGAGTTTCCAACTCCACTGTTGCCAAAACCAGCCAAGCCACCACACACTGGAACTGAATCTACACACTTGGGTTCAAAAGCTGTTTATAAACCATTACTAGTTCTAGAAGAATTCAGTATCATCCTTTCAGTACATGTATTTCTTAATTTTTATAATTCAAAGCACTAACAAGATGGAAGCATATGATTTTTCCCTAGGAATTCTTCTCATCTTTCCGGTACTATCACCATCCTTTTTCTGTCAGCAAGAGACTTACTGTGATGGCAGTTGTCACATTTTACAGATCATGCCTCAAACTTTTAAAAAAGACAAAAAAACCCCACCCAGTCACTAAAACCAGTGACCCCTATCACCTTAGCAATATAGGCATCTATTTAACCTCTTTTTAATGCCATTTACTGGAGAGTTATCATCAACCACTGTAGCATTTGGTTATTGTACTTTGCTCTCATTTAAAGAAAAAATGAATTTATCGCTTAAACTCCACAAATTATCTGTTTTTTTCTAAGCAAAATGGTAGCTTTCTTCCCTTGATACATTTCTGCCCTGTCTTATGGGAAAAGGAAGTGACTGTATGTGTGAGTGGCAGGTCACACTTTCTCTGAGGGGTGCCAGATAATAATAGCACATCAACACGCTCACAGCCAAACGCTCCTTTTGCCAATGAAATTTCATAACACTTCCTCCACTTCTGAAGCTCTCCAAAGAAAGGAAGTGTTCACTCCCTGGTAAAACATCTAGTCCAAAGGACCCCAAACTGTCTACTGTTTGAACCCTTTTTGCACAGATAGAGGGAAAATACTTTTTTTTTTTTAAGCGTGGAGTTATTTTTTCAAGCTGAAAAAAATTCTTAGTGGAACAGAGGCTTCCAGTCAGCTCAGACAAAATGCTAACAGGTACTGAATTAAAGTTTTGGCCGGCAGTGTATTAAGAATAAGATCCCTAACGTTGTTTTTAGAAAAAATAGTTTATCAAGAAGTTAAACACATCTAGAGTCACAAGTCATTTCTTCACACTCAGAGCTAAAAACTCAACAAGAGATTTTAAATCCTCCTACACCCTGAGGTTATTCAGGAGTCTAACTTCTCTGTGAAGGCACGGACCCTCCCCTCTCCACAGCACCACCATCTGATAAATAGACTTAGCAACACTTGTACCCATCACGTAACATGAGCTTTCCCCCCACCTCCCCCCGGCTATTAAAACTTGTTTCTGCTCGCAAGCTATTTCATGCTGTCTCAGCAATACTGGGAAATAACGGTAGCATGTAGTTACACACCCAGAGCTAAAGCGAGAGGTCGCAGAAAGGGCTTCCCATTGCCATTTCCTAGCAATTCCCCGTCATTTCAACAGACAAGGTTAAACGACTCCAGAAGCTTCCCCACAGGGCTCCCATTGTTTGTCACTCAAGGCTAGGACACAATGGCGCTCATTCATGCACACAGCAAACACGCAGCTCGGGGCCAGGATCAGCACACAGTCGAGTTTTGGTTCTTCTGCAAACAGTTTGTAAAAAGACGGCATTTCAAACAAACTGTGTCAGTTTTTCAAAGCTTCAACGCATTCCTAGTACAAACTGCTTAGTAGTGAGTCCAGACAAAAATTAAGATAACTTGAGAGCAACTTGGAAGAAATCACCCAAAAAACCACTCGCTCATTAGGACTGCTCCTGAAAAAGATCTCCTTGCTACAACCACATGCAAAAAGATTACATTTTAATAGTTAGAGAAATACACATTCAGGAAAGTTTGAAATAGCTGATTCTTTCCAAAGGCAGTCATACCATGCTTTTGCAGTTATAGTACCAGTTAGTGTTCAGCCTCAGAGTGGATGATACAGGAGGGTACAGACACCGAGGTTCCAAAGTGCACTTAAGGCTGTTTACTTCATATCTTCTAGTTAAGAACCCAAGAAATTTAGGGTTTGGGTCTTTTTGTTTTGCTTTCCTTTTTTTCAACATGTTAAAAATAGAAAAAAACCACAAGTGCAATATGACAGGAGTCCACTGCTGCTGCTAACTGAAGAGACACAAGCCTCACGCACCTCTTCATTGTTTTGCCTTTTCTACTTCAAAACTTGCTAGAGCAAAGACTTTGTCTCCTGAGCCTATGGGAAGAAAAACATTTTCAGTAAGTATCAGTAGCAATTGTCAATATCCTCACATACCATTTAAATCAAGTAAAACATTTGACATCAAAGGAAATCAGTACCAGTTTTTTGAAAACTAGAACATCTGACTTAATTAAAAAACAATAAATAAAGAAAAAAGAGATATACTGGCTTTACAGGTCTGAGATCAGCCACGTTGTGTTGAGCTTGGCTGGGATGGAGTTAACTTTCCCCTGTAGCAGCTCTCCTAGTGTGAAAATGCTCCAAGGCTGTATTTTCACAATGTGCCAATAATTGCCAAATTCTCTGCATCAAACAGTGAAAAAGGTTCTTCTGAAGAGAGTCATTAATGCAAAAAAGAGCTGTTTAACTGTAAGAGCCCCTCTCTGCTTGAGACAGCCCATTCAAGCCTTCAGCATTAGGATGATGGCTGGACTTGATTTGAAAGGTCCCTCCGACCCAGAGGTTTCTCTGACTCTATAATTATGGGCAACACTTGGTATTTTATGGATACTGTATCAGTTTTGTTGTTAATAAAATAGAAAAATGTACATAAAAATTTAATGGCGTAAATATTTTGTTCCTATTTTCTCTTTCATGGGGGAATCACAGGTATTTCTATTAATCAGAATTCGATGAGGCTGTCCTGGTTTGAGGAATTACAAATTATGAGAATGAAAACTTACCAAGGTCAGTGGAGACTTTCTCAAACTGGCTCAGGGCTGTACCTGCATTTGCTGACAAGAACATCTCATCATCTGAAGTGAGCTAAATCAAAAAAGGTCATAACTGTGAACTTGGGACCTCAACTGTGTGTGTTTCCCACTGTTGTAAATCCCACCATCTACACACGCTCATGTGAACTATGATGGGTTGCAGCGACCATCAATTTACAGTTTAAGTGCCAGTGTTAGCACATATATTAGAAGCCAAAGTAAAAATGCAAACCACTCCCCCTACCACTGATTTTTTTTCCTCAATGGCATCTGTCAGCTCCGAGAGGCCAGCACATCCCACATCAGACATGCCTCTACATGCACCACCAAGTTTCCAGCTGACCTCCAGTAAGAATTTTTGATGAAGAAGTCGCACTGTACCTCTATACCAAAAACTGTGCAAAGGATACCAATTACTTTTTGTCATGTGGTCAACACAGTAATGAGCTCACTTCCTATCACCTACCCGGGAAAGAGAAAATATACAGTCACTACCACCTCTGACCATGTTAAGAGTCAATGACCTAGAAATGGTTCCCTTCCTTTGAGGTGACATTTGCACATGCATGCATGTGCTCTGTTGCTTTGTGACAGATCCCCATAAAATATTTACAATAACGAGACAGTAACCTAGATACTACTCTGCAGTACCGTGCAGACAAAAATGTAGTATTTACCATAATTTTTCACATTCAGGGCAGATGGAAACTACTATCCCAGCAAGTCCTCTGTAAAGTAGGTTACTGATCATTTTAAAAGATAAAGAGCCTATGCCAAGGCATGGTGAAGTGCCTTATCTGAAGTGAACCAAGGAACTCTTGCCAAAAGGATTAGATATCTTAAATTCATCCCTGGAAGTGTTCAAGGCCAGGCTGGATGGGACTCTGAGCAACTTGGTCCAGTGGGAGGTGTCTCTGCCCAGGGCAGGGGGTTGGAACTGGACAACCTTTAAGGCCCCTTCCAATTCTAACCTTCTATGATTCAGATTACTTTCTTAATTAACCTTCTAACTTATTTCTAAAACATTTTTTTCCTCTGACAGTCAAGCAATAAAAATATTCTGAGGGGAAACATTTGCTAATATCATCTACCAGCTTAGAGTACTGCATTTGATCTTTTCCTAAGAAAGTTTAAGTACAGAGATACACAGCAACCCCCTTTATTCATATACCATCAACAAGAAGAAATAATGTCTCTTCCTCCCTCTAGTGGTAAAAAACCACAGTGATTGTTCTGCTACTGAAGTACTCATTGGGGAAACAATCAGTTTACCACTCACTTCTCCAATTTATTTACCTTACACTAAGAGGTAGGTATTATCACCAGTATAAAAGTAAGTAAGGCTCAACTTATGTCAAAGTCTTGGATAGTTCCTGCCAGGTGGTAGTTAGCCCAGTAAAGACTTTTTTTGTAACTTTCATAAATATCATCAGTTTGTACCAGCTTCTACATGCTTCATTGATATGACCCACACAAGAAAGCAGTTTATAGCAGAAACAACTTTAGAAATGCACAATGCTACTTGATACACATTTAATAGCAAGTGCTTCAAAAAGCGCAGCGTTAAAATAGGAGGACGTTCACGTACTAGAAAAACAAGCTGCATTTTATCATTTGCTCATAAGAAAATACTCTAATTTCTTATTTTAAGGAATTTCAAAACTCCTCTTCAATATAGAGATAGACATTTCTATTCACCTAACTATCATACCTTCTCACCAAGCTTCCTGAGGGCAGTCAGGATTTCCACTTTCTGCTGTGTGTACAAGTCTCGTCCCAACTTCCCAACTATTAAGTCTCGGTCCATCTGTATATCAGGGGAAAAATATAAGTCAAAATATGTAAGCTTCCCATTAGTTTCACTCAACACAACAGCATGACCAACACAACAGCCTAAGAACATCATGGTACACACGGTAAGTAATGGACAGAGCTACCCATAATTGAGAAGATGGCCATGAAGGTTTTCTGACCATTCTGCAAACGTTCTTTGCACTTCACCTTAGCATTCTTGGTTTCCGCAAAGTTGAATCTCTTTTATTCCAAGGCTGCTATTCATTCAAAAAATCATGGATTCACACACCACAAATACACGGAGGAATAACTTTTTATTTCACTTTATCTGGGTCTCAAGCTCAGCCTAAATCCTGAAACAGAATGCACTCTCCAGCCCCTCAATACAGTCACAGATTCATACTCTTCAGATTTCCTATTTTCAGTTATACTCAGTTTACTATCAGTTAATCACATTTTTCTTTTGAAGCAGCAAGATAGAAGTTCATTCAAGAAATACACATTTTTGTCCCCATTTTAAACCAAGCAAATTCTGAAAGAGACCTTCTCTACTTCCTTATGATGCTGCCACCAAGGTTTCTAAAATACCTGGTGCTCTCCTTACAATCATTACATGTTTAAAGCAGTCTCACAGTTTTTAGAGTAAAACAGAAACCTTCACCTCTGCCAACCTTGTCCTCAATTGCCTTGGTTGCTTCTTTGCAAACATCCTAATTACTTCTGGAGTTTTAAATGCTTGGCTGATGGCTGCTTGTATTGCCTACAAGGAAAAGAGCAAGAATGACCAGAACAATAGCAGTCACAAGCTATAACTGCATGACAAGAATAATGAAGACTGGAAAGCATCATTAGTATCCTCTGCATCGGTTGATAAAGACAGTTTTTCTTTCTTTGCTTAACTGTGAAAGTGATATTATAAAAAACACCACTGTATGACCTTTATGCAGGGCTTGAAAAATCCCCTGATTAGTGTAATTGCACTGAGAAAGAGCCGCAAAACTTGCCATTACAGTCCAGGTCTTAATTTCTAATCTTTTCAAACATCTTCCTAATATTAGCACATCACAAACAGATGTGCTATGCTAACTTTAGCAGTTTTAATAGCACACTGATGATTACAGCTCTTCTAAGGGTAAACAGAAGATGAGGCAAATCTACTGTTACTCAAAATCCTTTATAGAGTATCATAACTATTATGATTAAATCTCACCACAGTTATGTTTAGACCAATCATGATGTTTCTGGAAACAAAACGTACGGCTCAGAACAAATAATGCTCTAACTAAACATCTGAAAACAGCGAAAATAGATCACAAGTTTGGAAGTCAGCACAAAAGAATAATAATTCACTAGAACAGGTTAAAGTCACTCAGAACAGCCTTCCCATTTGGACTGATATACAAAGCTCTGAAATACAAATCAGTAATAGCAGCACAGGAAATGCTACCCTTACACTTTCCAAGCAACAGGCATGTACTTACTTCTCACAGTATATTTTGTCCTGGATTGTCCCTCACACCTTCTATAGTATTTTAATGTTATTTTCTACTGTTAAGGATCCGATCTATTTAGTACCTGTAATTTCCCACTTTTTCCTACAGTGTTATTGTTACAATTCTTCCACCTTTTTTCCCTTTTAAACTGAAGGGACCTAACAAAAGTTTTATATGTACAAATATTTTAAATAAAATCAACAGATACATAGATCTAGTTTTCACACATGCCTGTCTAACAATTTTAATGAACCACTTTTATCTATTTTCTGTTTCATTGAGTCCAGGAAGAGTGCAGACTATTAGTAACAGGTGATCCTTACCAATTGCATCCCGCTGAGCTCATCCACCAAAGTCATATCTCCAGACATAATCTTCTTCAGCGAGTCATTGATCTCACTCAGCTGTTCTAGAGTTTCTTTTTTGGTCTCTTCATACTCATCTGCATCTAGTTCCTCCCTGAAGAGGATCCAACAAGACACATTAATTCACAGGACTAGGCCTGAGATGTAGTGTGGAAGGAAGGATGTAAGGAAGTATCATAAAGCATTTCCTCCGATAGCAATGAAAATGTTCATAACACTTAAAGTTATTATTCTCTAGCCCCCTTTGCTGTAACTTAGCTGATGCATATGTAGTTTTCTTGGTTTTGCACCACCTCCTAACCACGCGTGCAACTGTGGTGTTTGGATGAAGTCACTTTTACTAAAAAGGCCCTGACCACTATGAGATACTCAACACTTGGTCCAGTATTTAAAAGTGTACTTTGAATCTCAACAAAAATATGCAGTGAAATTTGTTTTGCTCAAAGATATGGTGAATCAGAGTAACTCAAAAGCCCATCTCCTTGTGCAAAACCCACCAGCTATTCAGGAATAGCTGATCTGGTTATCTAAACCCTGCCCAATTCAAAGAACAGCACTACTAAACCTTGGCAGTTGTAACTGTTCTTGAAAAAAATACGTACTGTGTGGACAAGCCAGAATTACAGTCAGAGAAAGCATCTAAAACCCACACAGGACGTTAAAGTCCAAGTACCAAAACAGAAAAAAAAAAACCCCAACTTTTCCTTTGTAATTCAGTGTCTATCTCAAATTTTATTAACCCACAAAAAAACCCCAGAAAATCACATGAAACAAGTAACATGTAAGTGTTAGACAAGCTAAAAAACCATAAACCCCAATATCCCTAATTGTAAGACCAAACACAACAGAAAGAAAAGTTATTTGCTGCTATTAAGAAAAACCCACATGAAAATTGTGAATTATGTGAACAGCTATTAAAAGTTAACAAGTCACACCGAAATACAAGATTTCAAAGAGAACAGTAGAGTATTTCTGCCTGCATGTTACTCAGTAAGATGATAAACAGAATGATATCAATAAAAAGGGGTTTTAAAACATTTTTTTACTACCTAACACAGCCTACCTGGTTTAAAAATAGAAAGCCACCACAAAATAAAACAAAATTAAAAGTTCACAAGATTTTTGGGATGTATTGCTTCCTTCTGCCAAGCAGTTAAGAAAAATATTACTATATAAGAAGAAGAAAGGATCTATTTCCATTACCTGCACTCCTCCAGATCTTGAAGCTGCTGCATTAATCTATCCAACTGCTCCTCCAAGTTTTGTTTTAGTTTACTGGTCTCTGTTGTTCCTCTAGAAGCCATTTTTTGTTTTCATATGAAAATTGTACTTTGTTACATGACACACCTAGAAGAAACAACATTTTGTTTTGTATCAACAACTAAAAACTTTTTTTTAAATGCTCCAATTATCAATAAATTAGGCAATATCTTGATGTCAGAACAGCTAATCAAAACACTCTGCAGTAGGAATATAGAAATGTTATGCTGACTATATAGGGTTAGTCTTTTTGGAGTGAGACGCAGTTCACCAAGTCAGTAACTCAAACAGCCACAGACAATAAAACCAAGTAAGTTTACAACCAAACAGCAACTACTGAAATATTGAGGTCACGCAATAGGAAACAACAGATTCTACTCTTCAACTGCCCTCTGGGAAACTATTTCAGAGACAACAGGCCGGATGTAAGTATCTAAAGCATGCAAACACCTTTGAAACATTAGCTGTAGAAAACAGAAAACTCTGGAGGGAGATGGTGCTTCCTTGGGTACCGAGGAGACAGACAGCCGATTCATGGGACGTCTATCCCTATGTCACATACAAGCACCTTCTGAAGTCTACACTAAGGCCAAAGGCTCCCGCAACCAGAAGACGCTGAAGGCAAAAGAAGAGCGAGCAGAAGGCCCGGGAAGGAAAAGCGAGAAGGAATTCGGACACTGTCCGAAAACTGCGCGACCCTAAGGCCAGGGCTCCAGCTCATCTCTTCCTGCTTCGCGGAGATGAGCCCGCCCAGACGCTCTCCTGCACGCACAGGAAGGAGGCCGAGACGCCCTGGCCGCCCTTTCCGCCCACCTCGGCCATATCGGCCACCCTGCCCGCCGCCCAGGTCCATTTCAGCCCGGCCGACGGCGCCACCTCGGCTCCCCACCACCTCACCTGGGCCAGGCCGCGGCGAGTGGGAGCGCGGGGAGAACTGAGGAAGAACTAACCACCCCCCTCCAGCACCACTTCCGGCGCGCCACGGCCAATGAGACCGCGCCGGCGCCGCGCTTGGGCCAATGAGAGCGCACCGACGGGGCCTCACCCAGTGCGGCTCCTCAGCACGGAGCTAGCGGCGCGGTGCCGGGCGGTAATCGCGGCGGCGGCGGTGGTGGGGTGGTTGGGCGGCCCGGGGAGGAGGCGGGATTGTTAGGCTGCACCCCGATCCTGCGTCCCGCAGGCTGAAGGGGGGGCCCGCATCTTCTAGGCCTCTGGCAGCGTGGAGGTGTGGGGAGGAGGTCGGTGAGAGGGACCGAAACCGGTGCGTGCGAGAGACTCCAGCGACAGCCTTAACTCTGACCGCAAACTTAACCCTGCTTGATGTTTCTATGCTGCAGGTATTTACGCATGCTTACTAAATATTTATCTCTGAAATATAAATGGGATTGACCCAAGAGCATTCACAATTACTGGCTAATCCGCAGAAGTGAGGAAGAAGGTTGATGGTCAGAACCATCCCAAAACTTGCTAACGGCGTATTTGATGGTTTTTAGTACAAATACGCGTCCAATCCAGCTAAGCACCAGCAGCACTGCAAATAGTACACACTAAATATCGGTAAGGTCATGTATAGGCATGATGAGATTATATATGAGCACATATGTAAAGGACACGTGACAGGTCACCTCATTTTTCCTTCTGAAGGAGAAGGGAAAATGATGCAGGGTGTCCCACACTTTGGGAAGATCTGAGTGAAGGCCATTTTACTTTCTTTTCCCATCTTAAATCTCTGTAGGGAGGTTTTTTACAAATCTTTCATGTAGTATTTGGCATTAAGAGAGCAGTCATTATTACGGGACTGTTCTCAGTTTTGTGACACTTAAGCACTTACCTGGATATGGGTCTCTCTCACCTCTGGACAGCAGGAGCCGGGCTGCTCGTTTGCATCTTGTAGTCAAACTGCAATAATGAGAGCTATGTTAAGCAGTACCAAATGATACTTAATTAGTTAAAACTACTTATGTCAACAGACATTACAAATAGGCATAATTCCAGATACAGCTCAGGCAGCGATTGGGCTTTAATCATCACTGGAACCAATTCTTCTTTTTCTCACCTGGGATGTGTAAATTGCATCGTGTTCCCCCAAAAGAGCTGGAGCTCTGTAAAGATCAGTTCCCACCAAGCGGATCCCAGCTCGGACGGTGCGGGGTTGGTGACAAGGATGACATAACATGATGGTGAGGGTCTAGAGGACAAGTCATATGAGGAGAGAGGGACCTGGGCATGTGGAGTTTGGAGAAGAGGAGGCTGAGAGGAGACATCATTGCCCTCTACAACTCCCTGAAAGGAGGTTGTGGAGAGGTGGGTGTTGGCCTCTTCTCCCAAGGGAATAATGACAGGACCAGAGGAAATGGTCTGAAGTTGCAGCAGGGGAGGGTCAGATTAGATGTTAGGAAGAATGACTTTACTGAAAGAGTGATCAGGCTCTGGAACAGCCTGCCCAGGGAGGGGGTGGAGTCACCATCCCTGGAGGTATGTGAGAAATGGCACTTCAGGGCATGTTCTAATGGCCGAGACTGTAGGGTTTTTTTGTGTGTGTATGGTTGGACCCGATGATCTCAGAGGTCCTTTCCAACCCTGATGATTCTGTGATAACAGTGAGGGTAACCATGGGACGGTACCTCTGTCGTTTCCTCCACTCTCTGCATCAACCGAGCAACGCTTTTCTACGCAAACAGGGATAGACAGAGGATGTCGATGCAGATCAGGAGACTTGAGGGTATGTGCAAACTATTGAATTATATTCATATTCTCAATTTCTATGCAGATAGGAAGTGCTACAAGGTGAGTTTGGGATGCAATAATTGCCTGTTTCTGAAGACTATGAATTCCTCAAGCAGCACACAAAGGAAATTTGACCAACACCCAAAAGGCACTATATATTTTCATCTCAAATTTTTCTATTATTTTTGCCCTTGCTTTTCTTTTAAAGGAGAAAACCCTTTTCAAATTTGCAGCATGAGTTACTTTCTTTAGAAAGTAGGACTTTGTGCATTACAAAGAGAAGTGTAACTCTTTCCCTTGCCTGTTCCCATGGGAACTCCCGGCCCGTGGCCCTGTGAACACTGCATTCCAAGCGACACCAAACCCTTCAGTGATGAACTACTCCGCAGTAATAAAGAATATTTCCAAAGTTTGTGAAAGTCTTGAAAGCACAGAAAAATACCAACACTTGCAAAATGAAGAGGCTTGCGAGGCTTCCTTTTCTTCAAGGGCTATTTGGTGTCGGTAGATAATAGCTGTTAGATTTAGCTGTGATGGTGCCTGAGCTGTGAACATCACTCAGTGTCTTTGGAAAGGAGAACGTGCGGGTGACCTTGGGGGGTTTTTTGCAGCAGGGATGTTGCTGTAGAAACACTGTCAGACTCTTCAGCGCTCAACACAGATGTCTCGCATCTCACAAACAGCCCATAACATATGCCAGTTTTCATTTGTTCAGGGCCAGGCTAGGGGAAACCCTCTTGGCAAGCCAGAATGTTCTCATGAAAGAAAAGAACATAGAGAAGCAAAAATCTGTATAAAGTTGAAAATGGTAAATAGTGACATTTCTTTATTTTCACCCATTCTTAAGCAGCTTTCTGATACTGAAGTTCAGAGTTGGAAAAGCACTGCTTTATTTTTAAAAAGGGAAAAAACCCTGGTATTTAATTGCAGCTTTCACTAAACTTTTTTTAATGCACTGCTCATGTATCATCTGTTCCACTGGTACATCTACCATATACATTCTGCAACGCAAAGCTGATGGGTTGGGTTTATGTTTAGTCCATAGCACGCTCTTCCCACATACCAGAAGTATGTAAAATGTAAATAAATCCCAAATGAAAAATGCTAATGCTCCTTTCCTCCAGAATTTAATAGAATATGTTAGTTCTATAGATTTTGCCAAAAAGACTCACTGTAACTTAGAGTAGCAGCACTGGGAACTGTCAAAGGATGTTCTATTCCTGCCTGAAAGCACTAGAAGGAAGTTACTTATAAGGAAGTTCCCTGCAGATGTGCCTTTCGGCAGTTGACAATGTTGGCATCTTAAAAGAACTGCAAAAGTCTAATAAATGTCCTGCAATCGGGAACAATAATCTCTCCTCATGCTATTTTTCTGCATGAACTGCTTTTCTTCATAGCGGGCAGAATGTTGTCCTCTCTTTAGGCAAACTGCCTGTTTCCAGTGATTTCATTTTTAAAGATGTTTCCTCTTGTATATAGGAGGGAATCACAGCAGCTGTGATAATACATGGACAAGGCAAATTTGGATTCACTTATCTATTACCTATGACTTCTTCCTAACACACTCACTTGTCTCTACATCCTTGATTTCTGAAGCCCCGCAGAAGAATTTTCCTCTTTTCTACAACATAATACTCTGTTGTCTCAGCTCCTTGCATTGTACCTCTGGCCAGGGATAACCAGAAGGAACTGGAAGTGGTAGTTTTAATCTCTTAAAATTGGATAATGCCGTCTCACACGAACAATCACAGGCCAAATGTTGATGGAAAGAAATAGAGTGTTCAGTTTGACCTTCAAGTCTGCTTATTGGCAGCACAACCAAGTAAGAATAGCTATTTTTTAATCTTGTCTCTTCTCAGAGTGGCTGGTAACTAGCACCAACGTTCTCCACTTGTCTCTGTACCTGTGAGGAATGGCTATGGAAGATCCTGACAAGAAGACTGAAGTGGTACTGCTGGCCTGTGGGTCCTTCAATCCCATCACCAACATGCATCTAAGGCTCTTTGAGCTGGCTAAGGACTACTTACATGAAACAGGTAGGATGGTAATTTATATCATTCAAAACAGCTCCGATAACTAGAGAGTTAGGTGACTATTTTGTGTATATGAACACCTGTTTGACAGTGACAGGTATTTTTGGAAATCCTAATTAGATATTGAAGCTAGAATGCGTGTAGCTATCATACAAAATCACGTAGGCCAAATACATGAGATAACAGTCTTACATAGGTGTGGGTTTTTACCAAGTTCATTGAGCTAAAGCGTGCAATGGCAGTTGTGTACTGTACTTTTGCACTGGGCTGGCCATCAGAAACGTCATTGGTGTTCTTTGAGATTGCAGTGAATAATGGTTGTGAAATAGCTCAAGCACAATACGGGGGAAGTAACATCTGCTCAACCGCTTTTCATGTTCTTGTGCAATGTGTTCTTTCCACAGGAAAATACAAAGTAATCAAAGGAATAATTTCACCAGTAGGTGATGCGTATAAGAAGAAAGGTCTGATCAGTGCGAATCACCGAGTAGCTATGGCAAAATTAGCTACGAAAAACTCAGATTGGGTGGAAGTTGATGATTGGGAAAGCAGCCAGAGTGAGTGGTTGGAAACACTAAAAGTTTTAAGGTATTTTTCAGCCAAACCCTACCAAGTCTTAAAAACCTTAAAAACAGAAGGATAAGGAGCGGAGTTAGCTCTAACAAGTTATAATAATAGCAGGCTGACCCCAAATCATATGAATAGACTCAGTGAAGTCTATTGCACTTATATGAGCATTGTAAATGAAAGATGTCGTTAAAGGCTGGCATGAGAATTGACTGAAGGAGTTTTATGTTTTTCACTCTTCCCATCACTAATACTTCATTGAGGTTCTTCTTTTTAAAGTGATTTTTTATTAAAAAAGAAACAAACCAACCTTGTAGTGGTTGCTTTGCAATCTTTGGACTTTGACCATTTTATGACCCAGCTCTCACAAGTCCTGCTCCAGCAGATCAGTTCTTGGACGGATTGTCTGGGATAGTACTGTAGGAGAAAGCAGTGAAGGATTATTTAGTAGGCCATACTGTTTTTTATATTCTCCTACATCGTTAAAATACCTAGATACATCTGTTTTGCAGGTACCATCATCAAAAGCTTTTATCTCCTGATGCCACTAATAGTCTGCAGAATGCTGTACCTTTAACAAAGCCAGGACGGAAGAGGAAACAGGAACCGAATAGGCACGACCCAGTTAAAAAGAAAAATCAGAATCCTGATATAAAAAGTTAAGTCTGTTTGCAAATTAAGTGCTTAACAATACTTGCTGTTTCAAGGGAATTGTGCTGATGAGTCACTTTTTTTGATGCTATTGATGCTAGTTCTTGGTTCTGATTTCACTTAATGAATTTATTCCCTGAGATCCCACAGCATAAAGCAGTAGGCTTTGTAACAAGACAACTGTAAGAATAACACATAGAGGACACAAAAAACATTCAAGATAATAGAAATTTGAACTGGAACACATCTGGGCTATCCATTTTACCTACAGAACTTTGCTATACTGTAGTTTGAGCTGGAAATTTTGGATCATATTATTATAAGTTGATGGAAGAAGAAAGGACAGGATTAAGTCCTGAAATTCAAAATGTATCTGGGCACAGGATCATTTAAAATTGTAATTTAAAATGTCATACAGCAAACATAATTTGGCTTTGTAATTTTAGGTAGCATTTATTTAGCTTATTGCTTTTAGAGCTTAATTTTAGTTCTTTAGCTTCATATGTACAATTACATGCATTCATATAGAATTTGAATGGCCTTGCATAATGACCATCATTATCCTTTATATTAGCAAATCTGGACTCTTGCCTGACTTTTTCCCTTGAACCTTCTACTGTTTAATTGATAGTGTTTTAAAGTAAATGTATTCAAAGAAGAGACCAAAAGAGACCACCAGCATCAGGCAGGCTTTTTTCATATTGTGCGGACAGATGTTTTATGACATTTAGTGCATTGACTGCTACCCTGTGACATGACTGGAAGCTGCAGATCATAGCACTCTCAGTTTTGCTTCCTTTACTTTAAGGTGGTTTCTATCCACATGCTCCTCTAGATTCCCAATAAAAGGGTATGGAAGAGACTCCCCAGAAGTCAGGTCACAGACTGTTTCGTTTTCCATAATGCCCTCTGTCTCATAAAAGCTAGCTCCCCTTCTGCAACTATGGAATCTCACGTAAAGTTTTAACAGAATTACAGTATCTGTTCATACTTAGCTATTCTGGAATTTTCTCTGTATTTTCTTTTACTTTGATCTTCACAGTGATTGATTCACCCCAAGGCTAAATGAGAATATCAGAGTTTATTTTCTAGTCCTTTTGAACAAAGGAACTCCCCTCACCTTTTTTTCCAGAAAATTTCAATATTGAGGTTACTATTTATAAATTTTATATCATTCCACTGTCTCATATTAACCAAAGTTACAGAGACGTAGCCTAGAAATTAAATATCCCCATCGAGGTGGCCTAAACTAAGCCCCGTTTCTCACTTATTTTTCTTTTTAAGGTGCCCCACAGGTTAAACTGCTTTGTGGAAGTGACATGCTGGAATCTTTTGGGATCCCCAATCTGTGGAAGTTGGAGGACATCACTGAAATTGTGAAAAATTATGGCCTTGTATGCATCAGCAGGGCTGGAAACAGCGGTCAGAAATTCATTTATGAATCTGATATTTTGTGGAAACATAAGAATAACATTCACCTTGTGGAAGAATGGATCACAAATGACATTTCCTCCACCAAGATTAGGAGAGCACTGCGGAGAGGCCAGAGCATTCGTTATCTAGTACCTGATGTAGTTCAAGCATACATAGAAAAAAATAATCTCTATAGTCCAGAAAGTGAAGACAGGAATGCTGGGGTTGTCTTGGCTCCTTTGCAGAAAAATGCAAGTGATTCCAAAAACTAACAGGCACTATACAACTAACATTCTGCTGTGAAAGAAGTTCTACAGTTCAGTACACAAAAATATGGGGTTTGGGGTTGGGGTTTTGTTTGGTTTGGTTTTTTGGTTTTGTTTTGGTTTTTTTTAAGTAAACAGTGAGCTAATTCTGTGGCTTTAGTAAGTAATAGTTGCTGTTGAGGTTTGGTGCACTCAATAACTGAATCTACACAATCATTTTTAAATCCATCAATAAGATTTTCATGTTTGAGCATTTTTTCACAGTGCAATGAAATAAGTACAAGAATTCTCACTTGCATGTGAGAAAATTTGTTTTAATTCAGAGTGCTCTGAAAGCTATTTATAAAATACTAACACAAATATTTTTAATAATTTACAGAAATGAAATTACCATTTAATTTCAAAATGGTCCACTTATTGATCATAAATCTATATAACTAATGTTTTAAAGAATTGCCAATATGTAGTGCATCTCAAAGAAACAATTTTGATCTATCCTGGAAGGGAAAACTTTACTCCTGAAGTGGGTCAGCCTTTCAAATATGTAGCCTGATCATCTGCCACCATGCAATTTGCTTCCAGAAATAACTTTTGCTTTACTTTTCCCCTTGTGTTCCAGAGCTGTACATTAAGCTCACCATGGTTTCTCATGGAAGGACAGACCTTCTTCAGAAATTGGTTTATAGTCATTGATTTAATGGCTAAAAATTAATAATAGTATCATTGCACTGATTCTCAGACAGTTGTTCCTTTGTTTCAAATAATAAATGAGCGTTTACATTTGAGCCAAATGTATATAGCCAGAATTGTTTTCTATAACTGGAGTTGAGAAGAAATTATAGGATATTGAGACTGTACAGAAGTGAAATGTTTTTCTTTGCTAGAAATCTGGTTTTGAACCTAACAGTGTACTGTCTGTATTATGTGAATATAAACTAGAGAGGCACTATGAATATCGTGGTGATAGAATTCTACCTCCCTTTATTTGCTGTCATGCTGGTTTTGTTTGAATTATGTGCCTTATTAAAAAGGTTTCCAAGACGCTGCCTTGTGGGTCAACAGCTTTTTCATACTATCTCCACAAGATGACTGTTCACATTTTTGGGATTTACAAATCCAGCAGAACCTAAAATTCTCAGGGCAGGAAGCCTAAATGCCTCTTTGTTGGGCAATTCTAGAACCAGGGATACGTTCCAGGATCATTATCGTGCCAACCCGCCATCCTCCTTCCCTGGGCAGGGCATCCCCAAAGAGCTGAGGCAGAGGTGTAGGCTTCCCTAGGAGCTTAGGGCAAGTCTAGAAGCCAGAAGCCAAACACAGAACATCACAGGTGGTCCAAGGGCCTGCAAGGGGAGCTGAAACACTATAGGGGAAAGCCTGTAACACAGGGTGAAGCAAGCATTGGGTGTGCAAACTTTGGAGACCCACAAAATTCTGCCATGACGATCCACTAGAACGTCTGTGTTCTGGTAGCTCCAACTTGTAAAGGTGACTGCCTACAGAGAATCCACAAGGAGATTAGTGCAATAAAATCAAGTCACAACTTAGAAAGGCATCTGTAACTGCACTGTGACAGAAAGTTGCATCAAGGATTCTTAGAGGTTTTGTTGCTGAATCCTGCATCAAATGTGCTGTCAGCCATTTGTTCCTTCAGAGCTGAGGCAAGCTTACACTGTCCTTTGATAATGAGGCTTTATCATCATCATCATCTATTATCAACAGGTACTGAAGCGAAGGATAATTTATACCCACTGTGACACTTCAGCAAACTGCCACAACTGATAGAAGATAACTGTATTATTGATGGACAAGATCTACTTCTCTTCTTTTGCAAGAATAGAGGGCAAGAAAGATTTATTTTCAGCGTTCAGGTGTGCTTCTGAATAAACAGAGCAGATCTTTCTAATGGGAAAGCACCCTATTTATGTGGCCACCTTTCAGAGTAAAACTGCACTTTAAGCTAGGTTTATTCTTCTAAATAATGATGCTGGTGTGTGCTGGTGCACTTTGTGTAATTCTAGAGAAACTGCAAATTCAATGGGATGTTTTATAAAGATTTGTTCTAACATGTATTTCACTGGGTTTTAATGAAGTTACGGTTGATGGGTCTTTCAATAAAATACATTGCATGTAATATGCTACTTTTAGTCATCCTGTTATTAACCAAATCTTATGTCTGATAACTGTGTGACTTTTAAGTAGACAGAATGATGTCAGTACAGTTTTGTCTATACAAACCAGAACATTATTCAAAAATGACACTGCTGAATATGGACCTTTTGTCTTACTAGAGGGATCCAGAAACCTGCCTGTTACAGCACTACAAGAAATCACACACTGTCAATCTACAATCCCAATCAGCTATAAATAACAGCATCACAGTCAGGGATGTGGCCTATTAAAAAATGTGGAAGGTATAACTTTCAAGAGTGGACTCGATCTAGAAGAGAATCTATATACATGAAAATACAGGGTTTGAGAATAATGCAGTTCAGTCCTAACGCATTTACAGGTTTCTACAAACAAAAACAAGGCTTTTTTTCACATCACTGCATTTGGTCCTGCTCTATTAAGAAAATGTAGGGCCCTTATGCCACACATAATTCAGACTCAAAATATTTTATTAATATTGTAACAGCAGAAGAAGCCACTTTATCTACCTCTGCAATGAAGCCACATCCTTAATGGCATGTGTTAGATGCACAGTGCTGCGCAGTAATTAAGATGGAAATGGAAAAAAAATTCTTTCCCCAAAAAAGGGATTTGTAAGGGAGAAAGAAATGAACCATCATAGCATGTGGCTGGGGCACTCAGCAGTTCTTTCCAAAAGGTCTACAGGCAATTCTTTGGCTGAGGCTTGAAACAGTAACCCTAGTACTCTTTTGTAAGTCTTAGTTTGAGATAAAGTACTGATTTAAGCAGAAATACCACATCCAGGACCATCTGCATAATCTTAGTTTTAAGTTAAAAAGTTATATCCAGGTTTTTACACACCACTTATCCAAGTACTGACTGCTCTTTACTTGGAAGAGTCGGGAACATTGCAACAGTGCTTTACTACCATAACCCCGTAATAACAAATTATGGGTGAAATGTTACTATTTGAGTCCAGAGGAAACAATTTGCATTTCTCTGTGCCATTCCTAGTTTAGTATAGGTTAGAGAACAATATCCATCTGCAAACAGGAAACAAGCTTTGACGTCCTAATTTCCTACTCGCATGATTCTATGAGTCATATAGGTCAAACTGTCAGCTCCAAAAATGTAGCTAAAGTTCAGAGAAATACAAATTTCTCTGCAAAATACTATCTTTTTACTCAGCCTAACCAGAGTCAGTAAATAGATAAATGTAGTAGCTATAGGTGAGTTTCCTCATTCAAGATTCAGAATACCAAATTCCCTTTTTACTATGATAGAAACACATTTAACATTTCCCTTGCCCATCAATTTGGGGTTTTCCTTTTAATGTAGCCCACATTCTGGTGCTAATTACTGTCCCCACTTAAAATGTGGGATTAAGCTAATGCTCAAAATGTACATGTGACTTCGCGAATGGCTGTTTTCTCCATTTTACTGATGAGGAAACTGAGGTGCGAAGTTATCTAGCTCTCCTGTACTTAGCAGTTCTAGACTCCCTAGTTGTTCAGAATTATTAAATTCTTCTCTCTCACTTGGTAAAGTCTAACAACAAGGCATACAGTTTACCAGAAGTAACCACAGATGGAGGAGCTGCAAGAGACTGGACAATTCTGTATCTTCTACAGGAAATAAAATCTCTCTTCCAAATTCCTTATATATTTTTTATCTTTGAAGTCAAACATTTTTTTTTATTCATTTTTCAAAACACATTGGTGGTCATCACTTAAGAGATTTCTTTCACTTCTTTGCTGAAGATAAAGTCCATCACTGCAGCTGACCTGCAACATCCTGTGCTCTAGTCCCTACACGTTCTGCCACAATGTATAGCATCTGATAAAGCACCAGTGGAACTAATTTCTACATTACCTCTCCCTTACTATGTGTCAAGAATAAAAAGCAAAGGAGGGAGCTACATCTTCTATATACATAGGGAATTTTTTATTGTTGCTGGCTATTTTTAGGATTTGAAAGTGGATTGCAAGAAAAGGTACTCGTTCTCTTTCCCATCTAGGAAAAGTGATAAATACAGGGCTGCTTAACTGAAAACAGAACTCAGGCCTCTGGATCTGCTTTCTCATGCCTAACTCTTACACAAATTTTCTGGTTGGTAAAGCATCTGAAAAAATAAAGGCTGTTGTATATATATGTTCTAACTAGGATATAACTTAACAACATTAAATAAACCAGAACATAAATAGGTAAGCTGTAGCACAGCAGAGCTGCGTTGAGAGTCACGTCAGAGAACAACATATACAAACAAGATTTATCTTTCACTTTTCTGTTCTAACCACCAGATAACGATGCTGCCAACTATTCACTGCAGACATAAACCAGCAAGATATAGAACTTATCTCCATTACTGTATCATAGGTACTGCTTTAAAATGTGCTGATACAATACCATCCACAGTTCAAGTCATCCCTCACTGTTCAAATATAATGTGTATTCACAGTAGGTAGATCACCTTTTCAACCAGTATGTAGAATTCAGATCATAAAGCCACAGATCTCATATACATGCAGGGAATTTTAGTAATGACAAAATCTGTCCATGGTTCAATTTAAACTCTACAAGATGAACAGAAACAGTTTAAACCAGCTTTTAGTTTGCATTGTGACTCTTGGGCTATTAACATTTGCTCCACACACAGATTTCAGAAACTGTGAACTTTTCCCTCCAATGCTGCTGAAGCTGATCTACAAACACCCTCTCACCTATTGGCTCAGCAATAGTACCCTTCCCCTCCATCAGAAGGGCTCTGGGGTATAATCCCACCCACAGCCTTCCTTATATAAGGCCTGGTTGGAAATTTACTTCTTCATTTTTACTTTTTTGGTCAGAGCGTAGCTGTATACAGAAGACTGTATCTTCTTTCCACAGTCTGGCAATGCCTGTAGATTTCAGTGGAACCTGGAACCTTGTGAGCAATGACAACTTTGAAGGTTATATGGTGGCACTAGGTAGGTGAAAATACCTGATTCTATCCTTCTTCCCTTTTCCTGTAAGAGCCTGAGTGCTTCCAAAGCCTAGATATTGCTGAAGCTTTTTTTCTCTGAATAACGATGGGTGGATCTTTGTTTATCGATAAAAAGGCAACATTAATTATACTTCAGCCTATCAACCAAGTGTCCTTGCAGATTTCTGGAATATCTTGGGCTAGTACTTGCTGAAACTAGACTTTTTGTAAAGCTTTCATCACAGACAGGAAGACTTTGTCCTGTCCACTAAATTTCTGTTGCTTTTTGAGCACAAACTTAGAGACCCTATGTCTAGGGTTAATTAAATGTTAAATAACAAAAAATAGTGCTTGGGTATTTGCGACTTCCAAGCAGTTGTTTAGCTTAATGTCATTTATCCTTAAGCAGCTTACAAAATGCTTCTCTTGTTACTGTGACTTGTTGATAAGTCTCTCTGTATTATAGAGAGACACTAACTGTGCTTTAATGGGGAAATATGAAAGTTCTCAGTACTTTTTTTAGCTCTCTTGTACATAATTCATTTCACACTGACAGCAGGAGACCTCTTGCACTGCCTTCTCTTCTCCCTGCCTCTCCAACCCCTCTCTGCCTTTTTGACTTGTGTAAGCTGGTGACCAGCACTGTCCCTTATTGGTTATTGTATACAAAACTAGAATGAAATCTGTTCTCTGGCTGTATCTCTGCTGGGCAACCTACTTAAATTGTCTACTTGGCATCTTTAACACAGCGAAAGAACTCTTCTCTGTTTCTAATCTTGCTCTGTTCTCAATTAGAAAAAAGGAAAGGGTGCTCCCACAATGAGGATTTATTCCTAAGTAATACAGTCTTAATGTGTTGTCTTCAAAAGGAGTAGAGAGCCTGTCTGATCCTGTTCCTTGATATTAAACATTGTCCAGCTAAGTAAAGAGCTTTTTAAATGAAATATAACTAACAATCTTCTGAAAAATGCCATTTCTTTTCAGCATGTAATTGAGGGAATTTACTTAAAAGTAAAGGCAAAGAATCCTGTTAATGATTTACAACTCATCTTTAATTACTCCTGCTTGGTTGCCAGTATACTGAACAAAACAAGGACTGAAGTCAATGTTGTAGAGCTAGAATGGAAAAATTTTGGCCAGGGTAAGTATAGTGAGGAGGCTAATATCTGATCATCTGAGTAACTAGAGGGTTAGGGATAAGGACATGGCTAGTCCAAGCCTAGCCCTTCCTTCAATTTAACGTCTATCTCTAAAGAACACATTTATAGATTGTATTTGTACGTTCTCATAACCATGTTAAGGCTTAACGAGTTTGGCTGTTGCCAGTACTGCATTCAAATCCCTCTGTGCTAAAATAAACTGGTAACTGTGTAAAAACATGACTGACAGATTCTGACACTTCAGTAATGCATACAGTAATGAAGTCCCACTTCAAACACAGACTGCATAATGAGCCATATGGTTCAACACAGGGTAGCTGAACATACCCTGTCAAGAAGATCACAACCCCAGCCTGCATAAAAGGGAGAAGCTTCCAGTGGTCACATAAAATGACACTTTTAATCTAAGTGAAGAAAACAACTCATATAATATACAGCTCCCCATTTTACTCACCCCCCTTCCTGAAAAGCCAGATCTGAGCGTGCTACTGGGATGAGTGTAATTCAGTTGCCTGTCAAAGAAATGGCCTGTTCCTCTAAAGAAATACACATTCACTAGAGAAATAAAGAAAAAACCCTAGAAGCACTGCTCTGAGATCAGTATTATCAAGAACGTCAGGATTCGGTTAAGGGTGACTGGTCGTTACAGACAACCAGGAAATCTCTTGACAAGTATGATGTTTTCTAGTTGTACTTAAATAGTGTGGCATGCCCCCAAAACAAAACAAGCCTGAGTAATTCATTTTAGGACTGCCCTTCATTTTACCCTATTTATGGCATAGGGTACAAACATTTCTTGCTAATTCACATCATGCCTATTTCAATCTCTTGTCAGAGCAAAGGCATTAACTATTCTCTCTAGCTAAGCAGGGGGCAAGGCTGAGACAAAGCTTGGGGTGTCTATGTTGGGGAAAACCAACTCTCCCCCACTCCCAAAAGGACTCTTCTGACTCAAAGTCCCAGAAATCGTGCATAGGAATTGTGCAATGATTAAGTAAACTGGTTTCCAAAGAGTAAAATGTAAAAGAAATTACTTGATCTGTGTAACATACAGCTTTAAAAGAACCCCAAATCAAACACCACACAACCACCCAACAAACTAAACAACAACAAAACCTTGCATAGCAGTAAGGCCATAAGATCTAAAGGCTTCTAGTAGTAATAAAGGTAATTCCTGGCTGTCAAAATGACTGGTGACAAATGCAACTCTGACCTTTTTTCTCCTGTCCAAGGAATTGACTTTGCAACACGCAAGATAGCAAAAATGCTGAAGCCTCAGAAAGTGATCAAACAAGATGGTGATTCATTTCATATTCATACCACTAGCACATTCAGAGATTATTCACTTCAATTCAAAATTGGAGAAGAGTTTGAAGAAGATAATAAAGGCCTGGATAACAGAAAATGCAAGGTAAGACTGGATATATGAAATTGAGAGGCTGTGACAAAATTAAGATGCCATGATCAATGAGCTGAAATTGTTTCAAGAATATTATTTGTAATGCAATGCAGAGGTAGGAGCCTGAGTTACAGATTGTTTCAGTTTCCCTCAGGAGTAGTATTTAGATACCTTTTTATCCAGGAAAAAAAGACATTGTCTACAAGTATACTGCAGAGCTGAGACAAACAGAAACATTTTTATTTCCTCTTCTACAGAGCCTAGTTACCCGGGAAAATGACAAACTTGTCTGTGTCCAGACTGGTGAGAAGAAGAACAGGGGCTGGACTCACTGGCTTGAAGGAGATGACCTCCACCTGGTATTTACTTCAGATTTCTGTTAATTCTGTCTCTCTGACAAAAATAACATCTATAATGTGGTCATGGTGTGCACAAATCTTCTAGCTCTGTAGTATTTGCAATGGATGAGCACATGTAATGGTGAGTACGTTCTGCTTTGCTTTTAGTTTAGCTGCAACAACTTAATTGTTTCACTGTCTTAGTAGCACGGCAGCAGAGTGGTGGTCAGCAGTCATGGCAAAGGATCTATGTTCACTTCTAGAAGCAGTTCCTTTAATTACTATGTACATCTATGCTTTTGTTTGTTTTTTGGTAGGAGCTTCGCTGTGAGAATCAAGTATGTAAACAGGTCTTCAAGAGAGCTTGAATATACGTACTGGTTCCTACACAGAGAGACAGCTATATACAGGAGACTCTGCATCCTCATGTCCAGTGACAGCTGTACGGACAAGAACTGATTCCCTGTATCTATTAACCTAAATGGTCTGATGTTTCTGGCTCAGGAAATAAGTCTGCAGTTGCCAGTGTTAAAGATACAATTTTTGCTAATAAATTCCCAAAACCAAACCAATCTTAAGTACTTGAATTCTGAATGTGTTTTTTTGGAGGGGATAAGAAACAACCCAAAACATGAGTGATAAGGATTGGGTCTATAGTTAACTAACACTCTAAATGAAAACAAGAAGAACTGCCTATTCCAAAGGGGCATGCCAACATAAAAAAACAAAAACAAAAACAAACAAACAAAAAAAAACAGAGGGGGAACAAAGGTAGAGAAGTGAAGTTAATGACAAAGGATGCAGGTTTATTATTCAAAATGCTTCTCTTGAATATGCAGTAGTAGTTAACTCCACTTGCTTGTATCTTATATGTGTAATGTATATTGTGCCGTAACTGATTTGTTCTCAAAATAATGAAGTTCAGCTCACCAGAGGAAACCAGTCTGTCATCAAATCCCCGAATAATGAACATAGGTCTTGAGTAATCCATGTAGATTCCAGTCTGCAAAATAATTGAACTCTGTAAGCACAAACACATGCACAGAGTGAAAAAAATGCTGCTTCAGTTAAGATTTACTTCCATACATCTGTTCAATTAGGTTAAATGTTTTTCTTTTTTGACCTTCTGTAATGTTGCAAAGAGAAGCAGGTTTTATTCTGCTTTGGCTGAACACGTGAAGTGGTAACATCAACTTGGTAGTGACATAAAATGAATTTCTGCATGTTCTTGGTATCGCTAACATTACAGGGATCTAAAGTAATTCCTGACACTTGAAAGCATAAGTTACAGCACCTTTCTGATACTTCTTGTTAGTTCAGAACCCTTAAAGCTATCACCAGAGGCAGACAAAATCTGTTGAAGCTTGGATGGCTTTTTGTTGGACTGGATAGTCCCCTCCCTCCACCCCAATTACTAGAGGTCTATGTAAATTTAAGGCAGTTTCCAAAATATTAAGAAAATAGCTAGTTTTCCTTATAGTTACAGAAATTTGGGTAAAATACTTGTTTTTTATGCTATGGATCCTTCTGGAACTGAGTAGTTTTCGTTTATTTGAAAACTAACTATAACCACTTCGATCTAATATAAATTCGTGCAGCA
This sequence comes from Nycticryphes semicollaris, assembly GCA_013400055.1. NCBI lineage: Eukaryota > Metazoa > Chordata > Aves > Charadriiformes > Rostratulidae > Nycticryphes > Nycticryphes semicollaris. The sequence goes on from VXBJ01001582.1 coordinate 207,163, forward strand.
AAGCTACTCTGCTACATCTACTGGCAATATGCAGCAACAGCCACGTAGACTTTGCTACGCCACTAGATGGCACCTCTGGAACGTATTACATCTTTATTTACATTGTAGAGGTTCCTTAAGGCAGTAATTTTAAGTGTTAAATATTGCAGATACTCAAACTCCACAGCTTTTAAGCTGTGCATTCCAAAAAAAGATGCATGAGAAGCAAGACACTGATGACCTTGAGAATTTTGCTAGTACAAAGAGAGGTTCAAAGTAGAAAGAAAACAGAAAAAAATGTGATTTAGAAACCTACATGACTAGAAGTGTAATTATTCATTAGTAAGACTGCTATTAGGAAAGCCCTTACTGTTAGAAATACGGAAGAGTTATTATCAGCAGTGATACTACTTTTCTTATTGCCACCTTTCTACTTCAAATTACTGATGTGAAAACTGGTAATGCTGTACGGAACCTGCTTGAGGATACTTTGGAGATCTTGAGGGTGAGAGAACCTGCTGCAGTGCTAAAACTGCTTATCCTAACTTTGTTTATATGCTAACCAATTTATGTGCTTTCATAAAATACAAATTAAACATCTTTAAATGCAAAGTAAAAAAAAGAAAGGGAGTATTCACGTGTTCTGTAAGTGGGGGGGGAGAAGACATTAAGACAGCCCTTAACAAGAAGATATGCACTTGAACTATAAATCTTAAGGACAAGGGCAAAACTCAGAGAAGCAGTTGAAGGGTTTTATTCAAAGGTGTTTAAGACCACTTTGGTTATCTTACACTATTGCTTTGATGGTAAAACTTTTTAATCAACAAACTTCTGAGTTCTTTAGATAAACTGCTGACCATGTGTATTATAGTGATTTTAGGGTATGCCAGCTGCATGGGAAAGTACTTCACAGATAGGTTAAAAAACTGTACTGCCTTCTGGATCCTACAGCCCAAAAAGACAATGGAAAACCAAAAGAACAGCCAGGATTCAGAGTCTCTAAAACACTTTCTCTAATGATAATATGAAAAAAAGTATATACACAAAATGTAAAACATAAGGAGTCATATCACTGAATGTAGTTTGCTATTACTGTTTCTAAAAGTTGGTCTTCATGACACAGATTACTTTTAAACAGAGCACGTAACTCTCGTCCCTGACATTATTAGAAGTGCCTTTATGGTTACTAAGTTCAAATGAAAAGCTTTTAAGACAATTTTTGGGGTAGTCCCCTAATAATTTTCTTGCATATTATTCTGTGCAATGGCTATATAATATGGAATAAACCAACAGTTTAGCGTAAGAACAAACCAGCAAGTGAAATCACATAAAAGCCTGTGATCTGGATTATGGCCCATACTCCACTGGGAGAAAACCCATCAAAATGAAACATAAGACAAAGAATACAACATGAAGCATAATCTAAAAATCAAAGGTAACAATATGTATATGTTCTACCAAAAGACTGGCAATATATATTATGATCCTCTTATTTACAAAATAATTTGTTTCTTATTGTGTGCACTTGGTTAGGCCATCAAAAACACTTGTTTTGTTCAAACACCTTTAAAGCAACAGAGTACATTAAAGAAGAAAGATACTGAAACACAAGACCAAATATTCTATCTGCCTCATATATTCTAAAAAATGTTTTATTTTATTTGTAATTATTTGCAGTCATTATAGAAATATGTCTTAATTCTAACCCTTGTTCATACATGCCAGTTTGCTTCCATCTTAAAACCACCCTGTTGTCCTCCTTTTATGGGATTATTTCAGTCACTGAGTCAAACTACACTGCACTGCGCATAGCTGTCTATTAAAACCTTATTACTAGTGACTCTTCATCCTGGGGCAAAAGTCTGCTGATGCAACTCCCAATTTTTTGTCCTCTTCCAGAAGAGCAACTTCTCAAAATCCTTTATTTTCCACCTATTTGCATTAGAATTGATTATAGCTAGAAGCAAACATCCAACTCTCTTCAAGTCAAGACAGACCTTGGCTATTGTTTTTTTTTTTTTTTTTTTCTCCAGCTGGAGTTGCATTGTGAGGGAAAAAAACAAAGGAGGAGGAAGAGATGAAGATTTTTCACAAAAATATCATTTTGTGGTACAATGAAAGAACTAGGTGCAGAAAAGTTTGTGTTTTTACAGAAGAAAGGAAAAAAAATACTTCAGGTTCCAACTACACTTAGAAGGGGCTAAGGCCTGGTACTCACTGGGGACTTGGTGCTTGCTCTTGGTGTGTTATACAGATTGGAGTAATTACACAAAAAGCCCGTAGTACCTCCATCAGTCGTCACTGAGAGGCGGGCTAACACCCTGAAGGAAAGAAACACGAACAGTAAAACGGAAAGATTTCAGTAGCCTGACCCCAGCTTGGACCCCACCTTCCATACCTGAGGGGCTGCTACGGCGTCTGGGCCAGCGGCGATGACTCTGCCGGCAGCCACAGCTCCCCTCTTCGCGCCCTCTCACCACTGAGCTCCTCTCACCTCAGCACCCCGCTCCCCTGCTCCCTCAGAGCCCCCCTCAGCTTCCCACTCCCCTCACGGACCCCCTGAGCGCCCACCCCTCACAGCCGCCTTCCCTCAGCACCGCCCTCGCACCCGTTGCTATGGAGCGCGCGCGCGGGCCGCCCCTCCCACTCCGCCACGACGTGCTGCCGGGGCCCCGCCCCTGTCCGCCTCCCCGCCGCTCGCCATTGGCCGCCGTGGGGTGGGGGCCCGGCATGCCCGCTTCCCTCCGCGGCGCCGGGCGGCCTCACGTGATCCCGCCCCAAGATGGCCGCCGCTGCCCTCTTGTTTTGATGAATAATCTCTGCGCGGGGCAGGGGCTGTGGCGCGGGCGGGGGCCGTGGCTGAGGGTCGCGGGTGGCTTGGGACAGTCGGAGGAGCGGTTCCCCCTGGGGCGCGGCGGCAGCAGCTGAGGCGCGAGTGGGGAAGGGGCTGCGGGAAACGGGCCGGGGGCGGCGGCGGGGCCGGCTGCCGGCGGGCGAGGCGCGGCGCGGCCACCCCGGAGATGCCCTTGTGAGGCGGCCCGGGGAGGGGGTTGTCTGAGGCGACAGGAGTGCGCTTCCTCGGAGCTGCCCCTCGGCGGGGCAGAGGAAAGCGCCCTCCCTCCGTTCACCATTAAGAGGAAGGCGATGGAGGAGCTGAGCGCGGATGAGGTGAGTCGGCGGGACCGGGGCCTGAGGGGGCGGCTGGGCCCTGTAGGGAGAGGGCGCCGGCCTGTGCTGGGCCCTTCTCCTCACCCCGGGGGGGACACACCTGTGTGCATAGAATGGGGTCGCTGGGGCGCTGGGCCTTTGCCCGCTGTCCGTGTTGGTGTTTTTCGTGCTGCCCCTGACCTACCGACCCCCGGCCAGTCGGTGGGGTTGAATTGCTTGTCTCCTGGTTAATTGTTTATTCTCTGCTTCCATCTGCCAGGTAGTCTTTGTCTGGAGGACGTCTCCTGTCTGTGTGCAACGCTAGGCGTTCTGTATGTTTTCTGTGTGTCATTACCAAAACCCAGAACCTTACTTTTTAACATAGTAAACCACTTAAAATCTTGCTTCCTCAGACCCTTGGTTGAGAAGGAAGGGCGATGTGTGCATTGTCCTATATTTAATATCATTTCTTCTTAAAACAATTTGAAACAGGCTTGCCAGTTTTCCAATCCTTCTGATTTGCATTTAAAAATATATTACTCTTAAATATCTTGGTTTTTTTCTTAAGAGTTATGCATATTATTATTCTATTCCCAGCCCGTGGCAGGGTGGGCGTTGGAACTATATGATCTTTAAGGTCCCTTCCAACCTAAACTATTCCATGTCAGAAGTTTGTCAATCACAACATAATCATAGAATGATATGAACTGTTTCTTTCTTTCCTTTTTTTTTTTTTTTTAATATAGACTAATGTCTTAAGTTTTGTCTGTTTATTGAAGGACTCTCAGATGAATTCTGTTGTGGTATTGATCAGAATATAGGGAGATTCCTGCTGTCTCAGTGTAATGCCCGAATCATGTACAGCTTCATATCTTCCCTTATCTCTGTAAAATAATATTTTCATAATAAAGTGTATTGTTTACATTGGTAGTGCCCCGTATTGGGCCAGATGCAGTATAGGCTCATTGCTGTACTTATACTCCAGGGAGGATCAAAAGAAGTTACTTCTGTTCTGTGCCATATCTTATGGTGGGATTGTAGAGCAAGGTGGCTGTGGTTGTCAGATTTGTATTCCAAAAAGTTAAGATGTTTTTGATTACGCTGTATATCGTGATTTAGCAGTCCTGTGTTGCCACAGGAACTAGGAGGAAATACTTCATACTATTTACTTGATGAAAATCCTAATACTCTATGGAAGTGTTGAGAAAAGGAAGTACAATTCCCACGTTGCGGAGAGCGGGAAAGGATACCAATGTTGTCATTTCTGCTGTGAAAAGGAATCTCTAATTTTATCGCTGTGTTTTGTGGATACTTTGTTTACATGCAACTCTTCTGATTGTTAAGCTACATCTGATTGTGAGGTGTGTTATGATTAATTTTAGGATTATTTAACCTAGGTAAGCTTGTTTGTGTCACTGCTTCAGCAAATTACTGACATCATCAAAACCACTGCATTGGGGAACTGAGACTGCAGAAAATGAGTTCTCCAGCAGGGACTCATGTACGTTTTCTGGCAAAATGTTTGTCTTGAGTGACTCAAGTTTTTCCATGTCTTTAATACAGGTCAGGTAGGACCAAAGCTGACTGGTCTTTTAGGTGATGGCTTGAGACAAACTGAATCTTGTGCCATTTTAAGAGAGTCACTTTTTATTGTTAATGGTTCCCTCATTGAGAAGTCAGGGCCAAGTCTATTGTGCTATTCCTCCTCTTCTCCACTTCACTGGTACGTGGCACAGTGGACCTTGGATCAGAAGTGCACTAGACGGAAAAATAACCTTCTAAAATACATTATATGTGACGTTGGTCCGATTCAGACTTTTTATCTGGCGGAAACTGAAGGTGAAAAAATACTGAAGTTGAAATGAGTTGCAAGCCTCTTGTAGCTTGAACCATAATTAAGTATAACAATCACAGATTGTAACTTGAAGAAGAGAGATAGATACAATTGGGAATGGCTTAGGGGCTAGAGGATAGATTTTTAGCTTCAAGAAGATATTTTTCCGTTGCTGTCAACAGTGTCTATTACTGAAATTTTCTCAGTGTTCACTTTGTTAAAGCACTAGAAGTTGTCCTTCAGTACAGACCATCCTAAAATCTTTAAGAGGGTAGAAAGAAAAATTCCTTCAGTGTGTGAATTTTAGCACGAGTGATTGATAGCACAAGATGAGAATAGGGACTACATAGAAAAAAAGCAGAATCAAGCCGAATGTGGCATAAAGTAAGAAAGAATGATGTGAACTTACCATCTTTTAACATTTACACGATTTTTGAGTCATTTAGAGTAGTGATTTCTGAGCATAGAACCTGACTGGTGTCACCAGAAAATGAAGCATTTCTTAAACCAATTTACCATACTCTAATGAATGCAAGGAAAATAAAGTTATCAATTCAAATTACCCTTTATTGTACAGGTTTGGAACTCTTCTGTTGATTGTGGTAGAATACAAAATTTCCTTAGTCTCACTAACCAGTTGCCACTAAAGCAAATGATGATACAGAATTATTTATTTTAACTGCGAGTGTATGAGCCTGAGAGACCAGTCTTCCTGGTTGTGTCTCTATTGGTCTGCTGCAAAATTAAATTATCAGTTAACTATCTTTAATCAGGATGGTATTTTTACATTGGTTTAGTGTGTCCAGTTAACAGATTTTAAGAAATCTAGTAAGATTTAAAATGTATTTCTGAAAACTACTCTTCAAACACCTAGTCCAGATGTGTCCAGCAAAAACTGTACTAATTAAAAAACAATGTGCTTTTTCTATTCAACCAATTAGGGTTTTTATTAACATTTTAAACTGTGCATTATGGAGTTGTGCTCTGTAGAGAAGATAGACATTGTTTGCTTCCTGGCCTATGTAGTAATTAGTACCAAATAATTTGCCACTATTAGGTAATGTAATGACACATCACAGCTTTGCCATATGTCACCATTGCGAGTACTTATTGCTGACATCAAGGTATTATTGAGGTACCCTAAACTTGGCTAAGAAAATATAGTAAAAAAAACCAAAAAAACCAAACCAAAACAAAAAAAACAAACCCCAAACCCCAGCTATGTGTTTCTTTGTGCTAATTTGGAGAGTCATTAAGCCTGAAACGAGAAGAGTTCACTTGGAACTCCTGCACTTTGAACGTACGATATTTGTGTTATGGAAAGACCACAGGTTGTGGCCTTGTTACTGTGTGAGCAATCTACTCCCTCCCAGTCCCCATGTTGGGCCTTGAGCATAAAGCCCATCTTCTCTCCTCTTGATGCTTTTTAGCCTTAAGGGAAGGGAATTCACTGGATAGAACACGTGCACCCGTTCTATGCTATTTTTCCATCTTTCTCCCTCAGTCGCTTCTGCACGTATGGGCTGTTTGCGTGTTTCTGTACTTTTTTTTTTCCCCTCCCTTCCTCCCTGCCATTCCTTTATCTGAAAAACACAGTTATAGATAAATTGAATGGTAAGGAAACATCTTTTTAAACTTTAATTCAGCTCCCTAATTCAAAGATATTTCAATTTAGCTAGGCTGTTTTACTGATAATATTTTTGGTACAGCTTTGTGAGCTACGACATTTCATTTGGATTCAGCAACAGGGAAAATTGATATGGGGACATGCAGCTGATGTTTTCTCAGGTATGTCTTGAGGGGTGAGAGTTCTATTTTTTTTTATTTTTCAGGTAAATAGCTGGAAAATTAGTATTCTAAGATGCAAAAAATTAAGACATTTTTGAAGAACTTCTTAGAGACCCAGATGTGTACAGCTTTTACTTATGGTGAAGCTAAACAATTTATCTATGCAATACACTCCCCTATTTTGCTTGACAAGGAGGAAAGATTAAGACATTCTACTCATAGCCTTTTTTTGTCTTAAGAACAAAAAAAAGAGGCTATTTATTTTCTAGCTTCCTTCCTTGTTCATGTGGTGACACCTGTCATGGCGGGAGATGTAGTTCCAGACGCTGTTTTCCTACAGTTCTTGAAGTCTAATTTAAATTGATCTGTTCTTCTTCCTGCTGGGGTAGGTTTCACAGGCCATTAGATGACTACAGTAATGTAGCATAGACATTGTCTTGACACAGATCTTTTGTTTGCTCCTTTCCTTGCTTGGCAGTGCTCTAGGATTAGGAGCAGAAATTAAAACCAATACATAGTGTGCAATGCAGTGCTTGGGCATCATCATGCAAACAGGGAATAACTTCACTTGCTTATTTTTGCAGGGAGCAGACACCCTCAAATACAGTACTTTTATTTTGTGCTGGGCCCATTTGGAGCTGAAAATGTAAACTTTAGGAACAGATCTTCTGAGGCAGGCTGCGATAATAAAGACTTTTTCTGTGTTTCATTTATGCTTCAAGTTTCACTTGAAGATCTTACAAATTATGAGTTTTAAAAGTTTTACTTTGCCTATTTATTTCTCATGCATAATATTTGTGTTATGTGGTCACATGCTAATTTTAATAAGCAAGTTCATAACAGTTTTCTGAAGCCAGATTTTGGTTTGCTATTAACATACCAAAAGTGTTTTTAAATTCTGTGTCGTGGAATGTTGCTAGGAGGTGAGAGGTTGTTATTTACTCTCTGCCTTTACTTCCCGAGATGCTTCTGTCCAGCAGATGAGTTGTATATTTTTAGTGCCGCAGGTCTGTTTCAGATAAACTTGGACAGCAGCTTTCTTTTATAACTTACAACTGGATCTTCTAAATAAAAACAACTGGGTGTTTTTATTAGTATCGGGTGGTGTGAAATTAAGGCAAAGGTCATGTTCATATTGTCCCTTATATCAGATGAATGCAGTTTGTTTCATCAATTGCCAAAATAAAAGGGGAGGAGCGTTCCAGGTTTTGAAATTGCTGAGCACTAAATGTTAAACTTGTCTTGCACAACCGTCTGAGGGACAAACATAGTATTCTCCGGTGCAAAAGGTTTTCCAAGTCAGCAAGTGCACATGTAGAATCTAAATATCGAGGGTATTTTAGGATTGTCACACAGAACAGAGACACGTCAGCAAGACTCAGCTCCATTTAGCAGGTTATCAAGGAAAGCTTCTGTATTTGCAGTTTCTCTGGAGTGAGTAAGGCACCCGTGGGGTGTGTGTGCACATGTACGTGCAAAGTGACTTCTTCTTTTGCTGTTATTTTATCTCCTTTCTGCAGATTCGTCGAAGGCGCCTTGCTCGGTTGGCGGGTGGACCATCTTCCCAGCCAACTACGCCGCTCACGTCACCGCAGAGAGAGACCCCACCGGGACCACCTGTAGTGGCACCAGCCCCGGGGCCATCCCATAGCCTAGGTCTAAATGTCCACAGCATGACCCCAGCTACCTCTCCAATCGGTGCATCAGGTAGGCTGGCACATAAGTCACAAAAATTATTATTGTGTGTCTGCTGGAACTCCTTATGCAACTCTTTATCTTTAGAACATGAACGTTATCCCTGGTGTTATTTCTGCCATTACTAAAAATAATTCTCAGAAAGAAACATTTTTAAATGGTGAACGAAGGTACTTTGTGTCTTCATTTTGCAGATAATCAATGGTTAGGTCCAGTTCCAGGAATCGTTAGAGTAATGGCACTCAAAATATGGCTTACCAGAGACTGAGATTTGTAATACAAGTTAATGTTACAGAAAAGCAAGCAAAATCTGTCCAGAAGACAGTAAAAGACCCTTTTCAGTCTTGCAACATAGTTTTTATTGATTGGTTTCTAGGTACATTTTAGCAATCAGTCCCAAGTTCATTTTTGATCTTTAATTACTAGCATTTGACACAATTAAAAACAGTAGGCTGTGGCTCTGCATTGTCAATGAAGTACTTGCTTTTTCCTTGTCTACTCTTTTGCCAATTTCACTGTTTACTGGAGTAAATACAAACAGGATATGTACAAACTGCGTTTATTTCTGAAGATGCAAATAATACCTGATCTCTTAGAGAAATTCAGAAAGCATGGAAAATTGGGAGGGTTACTTTGTAGAGAAGTGAAGACAATATTCTTATATAGGAATACTACTTTTGACCCAAAAAAACCCCCAAACCAGCCCTGATTTCAGGGTGGGTATCTTGGAAATCAAAACAAATTGGCACAATTTCCAGTACTGTGATCTTTATCTGAAAACTGAAATTGTTTTGCATGTTGTTCAACGAAGCTGAGAGGTGCACAAAACAGTCTCTAAACAAATGTCAAGATTGTTTTAAACAGGTTTGCGTTATCATAGAATGACTTAGGTTGGAAAAGACCCTTAAGATCATTGAGTCCAACCGTTTGATGTCCTTCTATTGAGGCCCAAAAACTGCACACGTTGCTTGAGGTGATTTCTAATGATTTGATAGGAATAATACTTTTTCCACTGCTTCTTGATAAGCATGTGGAATTCTTTATCTATTTTCCTATTTACATTTTGAAATTTTGTGTTTTACCCTTTGGTAAGTACAGTAATTTATAAGCTTAAATCTTGTGATTTAGTTAGAGTTCTGCAATACCTAGAAGTGACTCCTTCCTGCTTATTTTGTTGCCTTGTATCCAAAGCAGGACAGAGAAAAGCTATCAAAAGCATTTCTGAGAAAAGCTCACTGCAGATGGAATTTAACACTGTGTATTGTCCTCATGATCGTAGCAGCCCAGAAGCAAAGGTGACTCTTTATTTTTCTTTAAGAGCAGTGCAGAGGTCACTTAGAGTGTGTTCGCTCAGCCTGCAGTTCCAGGGCTATTTTAACCCATTTTAGGTCTGACTCTTCCCGAAAGGAGTATTTGTCACTGCCTCTCTGTCTGCTCACCTTAGCGACTGCGTGGTGAGGTAGATTGTGGACTTAATCCAGGTGAAAACTAACCCAGGAAAAATATCGTTTATACAATGTAATGTATAAATGATAATGCCAACAGAGCAGGAGGTGTGGAAACGTGTACCTGGAGGTAGAGATGTCCATGTATTGGCAGAGAGGTTTATCATGGTTTGAAGTGGTTGGATGGCAAAGACCTGAGAGAGTTCTGGCTTAGGAATTGATCTGTGTGTACTGGGCAGTACCTAATTACACAGACTAGATTGTTTGATGGCCAGGAACAGAAGTTACCTCGTCAGTTTAGTGTTTGCCTCCTACTGTGCCATTCACTGGAGCATTTTTTTGGACATACAGAGAGCAACCCTGGCAGAATAGTGTCCGTGTAAGCCCCCGTTTTTATAAGAAGTTGTGTGTCGTGGTGAGATCAGAATTTCACAGAAAATATGATCGCTATTTTAAATGTGTTTTGAAAAGATTTGTGAGAGCTTTAAAACAAATCACAGCCACGCATACAGGGTGTGGGGTCTTCATAATTTTTGCATGTCTCTGGGTGCTGGTGTTTGGGTTTTGGGGGTTTTTTTTATTATTATTAAGGAAAACTGGAACTTCAAGTGGCAGGAATTTTATTATATACCTGATCCAGCGAAGTACAGACAGAAGTAAATTTGGGAAGATTTATTGTGTAGAGGTGGTAGGTAGGACAGTGTGTTTGAAGAGGCCTGTCAATGAGTGCTAGAATATAACTCTTAAAGTACATTTTCCTGACAGTGGGAGTAAGAGCCCAAGGGGATGTAGAACAGCACTCTTCTGGTAAGCTGTGTTTGCTCTAGTCTCTTTATCTTAAGGATCTTTCTTAAGGAGGAGGAGAGAGGAAGGACTCGAGGAAGACTGCCCCTTTATAATTGGTGATGGAATGAAGGAAAACAAGGTTGTAACTGGGTATCTTAAACCAGCAGCATACTGGAATGCCCTGCTAAAGTCAATCTGCCCCAACCACAGACAATTTGTTTCTGCTGGGTGTTATCTCTAGGGAAATTACAGGATTGAAGCTCCACTTTTGAAAGTGACTTTTATTTAACCTGACTGACCTGAGTAGCTTTGCTTAGTTCAGGCACTGTATGTGATATTTCTATTTTATTTCATATTGTGGAGAAAATGCACGAGGCTTTGGGCCTCTGCCTTGTTCAAGGACTTTCAGTGCCAACGCTGTAATATGTATCGCTAAAATTCCAGGACTGGAGGAAATATCCTGGAACTCCAAGGAAATGGAGTTTTTCTTGATATTTTCCTGCTTCCTAGGTGAAATCTTTTGTGGACATTTAATATTGGCAAATAGGTGGTCAAGAGAAATCTAGCTTTTCTTGGAGGATCTTGGTTCCTATCTCTGTTGTTACCTTCATACTGACAACCAAATGGGCTGAAGAATGTTGTTAGGATGTTGTTTATGAATGAATTATAATAGCCAACTACAGCCCTAAATTTAGTAACTAAAGCATAGAAGTGGTGAACAAAACTGAGTGAAATTTCCATTTAGCAAGTATTTTGTGGTGTGTGCAATTTAGATGTGTTTTCTATATTGTACTGCTTTACCTTAAAGTGCTTCTACATGTCTTCAATTGTAGAATGTAAATGTTTGGACAATCTGCTTGTTAAATTCTTTTCTGAATAGCAGTACAGATTAATTTTACCTCATATATCTTTTCCACTCTTTATTTGAATATTTCAGTGTTTTCTGGATACTGACTAATTTCCAGCCTAATACAAGGAGCGAAGTGTAAACTGATTTTATTACCCAGGGAAGTAGAATGAGTTTCAAAGCAGTAGAATGAACAACTTTTCCTGCCTCCCACACTGAATATCTAGTTGTTCTTCAGCAACTGTCTTCCAAATGGGGTTTTTCTGCCTTCTGCAGTTTTGTTACTGCAAAATGAATTGTTTGAAGACAAAGGAAAGTTTTGGGAAGAGTGCTTGAAAGCAAATAGCTTGTATCAAAGAGCATAATCCTGACTTGTTCTGTTCTGCTGCCCTCACCGTGAACTTCCGAATGTGTTGCTGCCATAAATGTGGGACAAGCTTGCACTTTTCAGTAGTAGCACTGAAACGCAGCCGGTGCTGGACTTTAAAAACAGGTCGTCAGTCTGGTTTTACACTTCTCACCTGAAACCTAATACTGTTTGGGGCATGACTTGGAAACTGCAGGCGAAAGAACCCAAAGAGTGAATGAACCAAAGAGTGAAATCCACTAAAACTACAGTTGCAGCTTGTTTAATGCTACTTGATTATAAATCATTACTTCAAACAGGGTCTCTAGGCACAAATTTTAGGATTAGACTGCACTTAAGAGACTTCTGCATTTAGATGTTTGTAGAACTCTTTCAACTGCCATTGTTATTGAATGCAAGGGATTTTTTTCTGGGTTATTTGGAATTATACGTGTAACTTTCCCACTACAATGCTAATATCTAATGCTTCTCTGAAGAAAACTCCTCTGAACGCAGGTAAGCGTTCCTACACTGCTGCTGCAAGGGGAGATAGAAAATGTGGTTAACTGTAGTCAAATGTGATTATTATTAACATGTATTTCCTAATGCATTACTAACAATGCTGAAGAGCTGGATTGAAAAAACAGTATTTCCTCTCCTTTTCCATCCAAATAATTGTGTAGTGCCTTCTCGTCTCTGTAGAAGTAATCTTGGTGGTGCCTTTTCTCTAGGAGTAGCCCACCGAAGCCAGAGCAGCGAAGGAGTGAGTTCACTCAGCAGTTCTCCATCTAACAGCCTTGAAACGCAATCTCAGTCTCTCTCTCGGTCTCAGAGCATGGATATTGATAGTGTCTCCTGTGAGAAAAGGTAAAAAAAGCCGGCAAACATTGCACAATGCTGATCATCAGAACCACTTACACAGGAAAATGTTCTGCCATTTCTCACTTAGAGCTGTGTTAATGCAATAGGGTTAAATGCTTGAAAATGACACAATATTTAGACCACTGTAAACTTCTTTAAAATCTGGTTTTAATGAGAATTCGTGACCCGAAGTGATAAAAGACAAAGCATTAACTTAGACATGAAGTGACGAGCATGTCTGGTGGGAATAATTCAGCTATTCCATTTAAAAAAGGAACGGTTATGGGATGCGATAGCTGCGTAGTTTGTGTTGCCTCCTGAAAGAATCTAGTATTGTGTCTCTTGAATTAAAAACAAACATAATATGAGAAGGATTTATCAACTAGGGGGTCTAATTGCTGTTAGTGCAAATGCTTGTTTGGTTGCTTGGGTTTTTCCCTGCTGTTTCTAGTTAGGGTGACACTGCTTCAGTCACCATCTTACAGGGGACAGTTTGTGGCTTTCTGTGTGGTAATGGGCAGCTTCCTTTATTTCCACTTGCAGTATGTCCCAGGTAGATGTGGATTCAGGAATTGAAAACATGGAGGTTGATGAGAATGATCGCAGAGAGAAAAGAAGTCTGACAGATAAGGTTGGTCTGCTTTATGTTGGCTTTTCTCTTGCAAACTCTGTGTGTGTGTTGTTGTAACATCAAGCTTCAGGATTGGGAGACGGCTGTCCAGATTATGCAATTTGGAGTTGGGTTTCAGTTCAGAACAGGAACAAAGGATTTAGGATAGAGGAGTGATGCAGAATTTTAGCTTGCAGTGAATTCAGTTATCTCTGTATTTGGAATACCTTCTTTCAAGCCTTCAGATGTCATCTGTGAATGATTTCTTCACTGCGTTTCCACATACAAATTTGTGGGAAGGAAAAAAAGTCAAAACTTCCAATATCAAAGCTGCATTTTGGTCATCTCAACTATGGATTGTATTTGAAAACTGCGAAGAAAATGCTTCTGTTATATATCCTGCAACAAAGTGACCTATTAATGCCCAGATCTCTTTTCCAACATGCAGTAGGCCTGAAGAAATATTTTAAGATGCTTCCGAAGATTGTTGTAGCTTATTTGCGTAGCGTTCAGAGGTCTGCTAACAAAGTACTGCCTTGAATGTTTCATATGCTGAAGTTATATACCATTCTATGTAATAAGGCTTCCTTCTGAATAAGGAAATAAATAAGAATATTTAGCTATTGAGGTTTGGTCAGGTGATAGAACTCTTTAAAGTAGAAAAAGCAAGCAAACACAAAGCTTTAAATCACCCCAAAAACTGTCCTCTTTGTCATTTGATTTTGAAGCCCATGTGCAATAAATCCATAAAGAAATGGGACATCAGTGTAGTGGAGAGAAGTTTTTACAACAGTTCTTGCAGTGCTCATTAGATGTCTTTGTTTATTCCTGCACTGTCAGTAATAAGGTCAGTTGGTGAAAGCCTGGCTTAAGGCCACGTAGCGACATCCCTGCCGCAGAATCCTTCCCAGTCAGTTCCGGCAGTGGGACAGCTGGCATTGTGCTACTGTGAAATAAAGAGCTTGGAATCAAGGACAGTCTTGAAAGGGGGATGGGACACATGACCAGTGGAAAGTGAAATGAAGCTTTGCAAATGTGGTTCAATTCTGCTTATTCATTTGGAGGTACCAAAAAGTGAAGTGGACAAGAGGCAGCACAGTCCTCATCAAATAAATTTTCTTGCCTGGTTGCATGCATGCAAAACAACGTCACTAATAAAGCTGTCTTTTGCTACATCTTTTCTGCAGCTCTTTCTCTGTGTGTGCGTGCAGGTTTTTTTCCAAATAAAATTTGACAAATATGTCTATATTCCTTTGTAAATATAGAAGATCTGCCATGAAGAGTAAGTCTGAATCTGTTGAAAGACAACCTGCATTTGATAAAATTTTGACTTGACTAATACAATTGCATATAAGTTGATTTTTTTATTTTTTTAAATTTTTTTAACACCCCTAACCAAGGAACCTCTGTCTGGGTCTGAAGTATCTGAGGAGCAAGCTTTACAGCTGGTCTGTAAGATCTTCAGAGTCTCTTGGAAGGACCGAGACAGAGATGTTATCTTCCTGAATTCACTCTCTGCCCAGTTCAAGCAGAACCCAAAGGAAGGTGGGTATCTGAGCTGTCCCTAAAATTGTTTAGGGATTGTTTCAGTTGAGTGACATGTTCCCTACTCTTATTTGTAGCTTTTTCTCTCTTTGTTACACTACCAGAGCCACCTTTTGGTGGTCTTTGCTTGATTTCAACATCTGCTTTCAGCAGGTGTAGCAGGAAATGGGATCACTAAAAAGATGGGACTGATTGGTCCGTACTAGTGCTTTAGTCAATTGCTGTGCTCTTGTTCTTTATATTTCCTGTTACCAACCTAGCGTGCTGATATTGGAGTGTTGCTGCATTTATATGTGTTTTCAGAAGCCTTTTACTGACTTAATGGGTTGTTGTATGTCGTCATAGGTGCTTTGCAGTTAACTAGATAAGCTAAGAATTCCTGATTATTTTATATAACAAATTATATTTTATGTCAGCTATAAGATATGACCATACTCAAAATTGTTACTTTGTGTGGGCATAAGTGTGTGGGGTATGCATGTGTGTGGTTTTTTTCCTTTCCTTATGGCACAACTTGCCCAACTCAACAGTAGTGGGGGGAAATTCAGTAGGGACAGACAAGACAACTTTAATAACCAACAATAACAACATTAGGTCGTCTATGACCTTTTTTATTGGCCGTAAAAGTTATATTTTTGTGTACCTGTAATTCCAGGACCTAGTTAATACAGACAGTGATAGTTATAAATGTGTCAGTCTATGGCTTTTTTCCAAAAGCAGCACTTACAGAAGTAAATTACTGTCCTTTTTAGTTGAAAGCTCTGATAAAGTTTACATCTCGCACTAATGTGTAGATGAAGACAGTAGGTGAGGACGCTGACTCTCTTCTCTTATTCTTAACAGTGTTTTCAGATTTTAAGGACTTGATTGGGCAGATTTTGATGGAAGTGCTGATGATGTCCACCCAGTCAAGGGATGAAAACCCATTTGCAAGCCTGACAGCTACGTCGCAACCGATTGCTGCAGCTGCCCGCTCTCCTGACAGAAGCCTGATTTTAAACATGGGTTCTAACCCAGGAAGCAGCCCAATGTTCTGTAATGTGGGCTCCTTTGGTTCCAGTTCATTGTCCAGGTGACTTCTGATTATAACTGAATCCTCGTTTCACTTGAGTATCAATTAGTAGACTAGAAGAGGGAGAGGGGCATAGAAGTGTCCCAAGGACAATAAATAGAGTAGATTTTCAAAGTTCATCACTTTTTCCTGTGACTGTCCCACCTTTTCACCATTTTTGATTATGTTGCCATGGCTAGAAGTGTATTTGAAAGGTTAAAGCCATGTGGCTGCTTCCTTCTGAGAAGTATCCCTAACTTGCATCAGTGAAGGGTATGGCTCTTAACTTAAAAGCATGTATGTTGAGACATTGTTTTATTCATCGATAGTAAAAAGGAATAATGTGTATGAGCCACAGAATTATTGCTGAAGATGCATCAGAAGGGCAAGGGCTTCTCTTGTTCGTTTTATCTCTTTTCACCCTTTTTCTGCATATCCTAAATCATTGCTTTGTGTTTTTTTTTTTTTCTTTTTCCCCTGTAACTGGTTTAGTCTCTATGGGACTAGTCCAGCTCCTACTACCAATTTCACAAGCTATGTACCAATGACTGGTTCATCTCTTACCCCACCAGCCAGTTCAGTTGCCACTACATCTGTGCCTTCCATTACTGTCAGCTCTCACCTCTCAGCCACAAGCCCTTCTGGGATGCAGCCTTCCTCTCCGAGGTACCGCCCGTACACTGTTGCCCATTCTGGAGCCTTTTCAGCCTCTACCATCCCGCGTTCCTTGAGTATTTCCATCCCATCTAGTTCTCCAAGTCCTCCAGCCGTGGCTGCTAGCCCTCCGGCCGTGCCAGTCATCGCATCCAGACAGAGACCCACAACAATGGGTCCACCTTTGTTTACCTCTTCACCCAGTACCTTGCGCAGGCGTTCTTCTTTACTGAACAGGATTCCTTCTAGGTATTTCACAAGAACAAAAGAGTGTGTTTAACGTGTGCCGTGCAGGGTGTGGCATAACCTGCAGTTTGGAAGAACTTCTGTTTGTGCTGAGCTCACCCTACTTACCCCGAGTCGATTTCTGCGTTTTGGTTTGTACTAATAGGTTGATGTGCTAACAAGCCAAAGTGTTAAATCTGCTTCTGCGAGCAGTTGAGGTGTAATGTAACCATAAAGGTAGCGATATTGTTTTCATTTCCACCTCTTCTTACATCCATTCCAGTTCAACTAGTAGTTTCTGTTTGGTTGCTACTGCTGGATAGAAAACCAAACAGAACTCCTGCTTTGAAATCCGTTTTCTCAGTAGAACTTCAGCTGGTTGGTTGAAAACTGCTGCTGTTAGATTTGGTTCCCTTGTGCATAGAATTAAATTACAGATTAGCCTATTTCAGTACACCAGGCCGAGCACTACTGCATTTTTCTCTGTTGGCTGCTCCTGGAATCCTCAGTCCCTGCAGGAGGGAGAAATGAGCACGCAAGACCTGGAGACCAGCGCTTTAAAGTTCTGTGGCACAGAACTGTAATACTTATTTACTCGGTCATATCTAAACATTCTCACTTCAGACGTAATTTTTATTAGGTCTCCAAAACTCTTCTTAAATTTTGGTCTGTAAACGTGTGGTGTTTTGATTTGTGAATAACTTGTAGTAGTGCAATAGAGCATGTTAGTATAGTCTTGGTTTTACTAATGTGGAGTTATCCATTGCCTGCATGTTTAGAGAAGCTGATTTTTTGGCAGACTTACAAAGAAAAGATACCATTTACCTTTGGCTTAAAAAATCCTGATGGCCTCTTTCATTTTTGTTGTGGTAGTATATACGACAACCCTTTCTCCCTCCTTCTTGCCGTTTCTGATGTGTCTGAGGACAGTAGTGATGAAGAAAATGAAGATGATGATTTTTCTTGTGTCCAGTTTGGGTCCAGGTATTGGAGAAAGAGAACGTAACCTGCATGTTTGGTTGCTTGGGAACTAACAGTCTCTGTAGTGTCAAGTGTTCATCAAAGTAACTTGAGAATGACTAAAGCCAAGAAGATGACTTGGATGGGTTTTTAAGATGGCATATAAACATGTGTAATGAGTGCCAGTTAGTCAGCTCTTTCTTGAAGTGATGACTAAGACAAAGTAAATGTTAATCGTTCCACCTTGTAGGTTTAACAAGCGCAGTTTCTGAAATGATGTTGGAGTGGAATTCCTCGTGATGTTGGAGTGGAATTCCTCATGGACTGTATGAGTAAAAGGAATATTATTCTCCTCTGGTTGTAATTTTAAAACCAGTGGTACATCACGTGCATGTTTTCCTATGAAATATTAAAAAATGAGGGCAAAGGTTAATGTGTAGGAAAAAATACAGGGGCAAATAGCCAGCAGTAAAGTTTGGTTGAAGATTAAATGCTGTTTGGCAGCTGAGGGTCACTCCTCTAGTCTGTAAAGAAAATAACCCTGAGAGTTGAAACTGGTCCTTAGACATGGGTAAGTAGTAGAGGCTGGTGTAGTTGGAGCAGCCAAGAATGGAGGGGGAGGAGTAGAGCACTTTACTGTAAAAACAGAGACTTACCAGTCATGTAGCAAACACTTTGTTTCTGTGACATCAAGATACATGAGAACAAAACGAGAATTGATGTTAATGAGTTCTGTTTGGAAGCTGGGCAGATAGCTCTGCAAAAAACTGCGGAACACTGGATAGACCAAGGAAAAGAAGCTTTTGGAAATGTAGATGTAGGGTAGGATCTTCTCTAGTTGTACATTCCATTGCAGAGTAATGCTGCGGTGTCTTGGCTGATACAGAGAGATGTTTTTCTATAAGGACTGAGGTTCTGGTGTGGAAAACGAGCAGGCTTCCTACAAAACTGTTGTATCCAAGTGATTGTGTTTTAATAGCCTCTTGGTGAAAATTATTCATTTCTTTCTTTTCCCATTAAAGCTTAACATTCATCAGTTTCATCACATGCACCAAAACTCCCAAAGGAATGCTCCATTCTTTTGTACCAACCTAAATTGGAGAAAGGAGTAAATCTCTTCTATAAACCCCATGTATTTTAGGAAGACTTTTCTGAAAAACGCAACTTGTGTAGTCGATAATTGCTACAAGTGTTCAGACCCTTGATTATGATCAGTAGTAATTCTGAGTTATAATTTGCAAGTGTATAGGGGAAACAATGAGAATTTAAACATGCATGTTGAAAAAATAGGAGGAAAATAGTTCCTCCAAGACTTTCAGTCCACTTTGAAGTATTTTAGTTACAGCAGAAATGAAAGGAAACCTGATTGCTCAAGCCTTGTAAAACTAAGGTAGGTTACAACTTAAGGAAGTATCTTGTGATGTCAGGGAATGCCCAGAAGCATTTGGGATGAGGTGGTTTTTTTCCTCCCACTGGCTTTTTTGTCTACATTCCTGCAGTAAGTTGAGATGCTGCTGCCAAAGCCAGACTCGGCTAGAAGATCTGCCAGTAGCATCTCCTATTTTCCATTCCAGTCTAATTTCAGAGAAGTGAACTTGAAAACACAGGCTTAGGGGGTTTTGTGGATGTGGAATTCAGGTTTACCTGGCATTCTGCAGGCAGGAGTAAGATGTTAAGTTAAATTATAAACATGGTGACTGTACAATTATGCAACATCTTGTATTCTGAATATACCAAGGCATTCGATATGTGTATGAAGGATATATGAGCTTTGCATTAGAATAATTTCAGTTGCTGCTGCAATGAAATCATTAACAGAATGACTAATTATAGAAGTAGTAGGGTTTTTTTTATAAATGAATGTTTTTAAAGGGGCAATTTTTAAGCTGAATGTGCAAGTCAAAGGGTTTAAAAGACTGTAGAACAGAAAACGTGTGTATGGTTTCATGGTTACAGAGTACTGTTTAAATAGAACTGTGTGTTCTGTGGATTAGTTCTAATTGAGTAACTGAAAACAAATTCTCTCTGCAAAAAGAAATTGCAGCTGTCAGAAGGTATGTTTCTTAACATGCTGAGCTACCAGATGCTTAGTAACAACCTTTTCCCTGATTTAGTGGCTGGACTGTAAAGCTTGCACAATAGATTTCTACAGCTCAATTATTACAATGTAAATTATTTTGCAGTTTAAGGGAAATTTCAATTTTGACACAGTTTGTTCTTCTAAACGTGCTTTTAAAAAGCTGCTTTTAAGGAAACAAATATCTTATTTTCCAGCTTAAGATCTGGGGCTTATAAATTGGTCTTCATTTGAAATCTACCTTCACTGTAAAGAGACTTTTCTTTGAGGAACAGCAGTAGATCATCCACGTAACTATTTTTTAAAATTCCATTTACATAAAGTGAATATATCCTGCCTTAATTCCCTTCTGTAAAATGAGGATTTTGCTTTTAATTAGCTCTGTCAAGCTGTTATGTAGAGAAGACTTCTGTTGAGATAACAAGTTTGAGATTGAGTCATAGGGTCTGTTCTCACTTTTGTATTCAATTTCTCTCCTCTCAAGCATGATTTTCTTGTTGTAGTTCTAGTTTTTGTGTTTACGATATTAGTGTTTTCTTCCCCCTCTTCCCCTGAAGTTGTGCTACTTAATGAATTGGCGTATTTTACTCTAAGGGAATTGAAATGGACCGAGTTGAAATTACATGACCTTTAACATGAAAATTTGAAAACAATTGCTTTGAGGTGTTCCTTCCTATTATGTTCATCCTCCTTCTGTAGAATATCTATAGTGATTGTCCATAGCCCCGTCTCAGCCACGGTCTGTTCTCTGCGGTGGGAGGACCTTTCCTCCCCTGGGATGGCCAGTGTTAGCAGAGCTGGGGGAAATTCTACCCTTTTGACTGCATCATGGCATGGAAGTGTTGTGATGTCCCGAGCAGCCAAACAACTTTGATGGCAGGTACAACTGTTGATTTTCAGCGTTGCCATGTGAGAAGAGGATTTATTGATTCCCACTAAAGTCATGCACCATATTGCTATCTTTCAGATACTTATTTAATAAGATAATTGATTGTTCAGTCACGTTACAGTGCAGCTGAACTTCCAGAGTTGGACAAGCTGTTAAATGGAAAGCTGTTCACAGATCACAGTAATTATCTTAATTGTTGAGTCCTGTGTGAGGGGGTAGAGTCTTCAGAAAATTGACAGAGGAACTCAGGAGCTCATGAATTATTTGATTGTGCACAAGTGAAGAACTGTACCTAATGCTTTCTTTCTTCTTTCTGTGTGTTTTAAAGTGTGGGAGGCTCTGGCAGCTCAAGTGTTTCCGATTCCTGCAGTGACCACTTCACCATTGAAAACTGTAAGGAGACAGAGATGCTGAACTACCTCATTGAGTGTTTTGACAGAGTTGGAATAGAGGAGAGAAAAGCACCAAAGGTGTGTTTCAGATAAGTGAAGCTTTATCAGTGCTGCACGCTCCTCGTACTGTTCAGTAGGGAGAGTTGCTGGAAATTGGTAGTTCTTTCTTGATGGCTTTATCGTAGAAATAGATTTATAGAATTTATAAGGTCACTTTGACTCCTGTTAATTCATCCTATATGGATCGTGTATGTTTTCACATTTCTAAAATGAGCACTGTGGCAAAAACTGTCCTTCCTCTTTTGATGTATTGTGTTTTATCCAACCTTATTCCATGTAAAACATGCTTTTATAAGAACAGCTCCCTATCAGCATTCTACATTGTGCTTTAAGCTTTTGCTTCTGAGGAAAAAACCCAAACACCACTTTTTGTAGTCTGAAAGGTTTTAGCTGGGGCAGTGCTCATCTTAGGTTGCATAATATATTCATATTGCATGGATAAAGACATTTAGCATATTTCCTATCTGTTCTGTCTCTGAATACTTCTAGTTTGTATTAAAATAAAGTTATTTTTATCAGATGTGTAGCCAGCCAACAGTTAGCCAGTTACTGAGCAACATCCGATCACAGTGCATTTCACACGCTGCTTTGGTGCTACAGGGATCCTTAACACAACCAAGGTAAGTACAGCTCATGTGAGTCTGGGAAGTCAGATTGTTCTGGGATTTTCTTTTTCTTTGGAGGTTTTGCTAAGGAGGAAACTAACATCAGTTGTTGGAGCAAGATACAGTTATGTGCCAGAGGAATAGTTTATTGCTTTACCATTAGACTGTTGCTCCCCCGATAACGGTAGTGGGGAGCAGTATAAATGTCTTTTAGTTCAGGTTGATTTGAACAGTTGAAATGGGGGATCTGAATTAACCAAGCTGTTTTCTGCCTTACCTCACACATAAACTGTTTTACTTACAGATTGTTGGGGCGCTACTCCTGGGAAAGTCAGTAACCTGTTCAGCTGCAGCTGAGAAACAGTCGTATCAGAATCTGTAGCAAAAACTGCTGAAGTGGTGCAGCACTTGTTTGCTTCAGAGAGTTTACCACAACAGATGTGGAAATGTGTATCTCTGTCTAGGCATTCTACGCTAAACCAAGACTCTGAGATTTCAAGTGCTGTTTTTTCAACAGCAGCCTCTTTAGTTGGAACAGCAAAAGGTTTTCAAAACAGGCAATGTGACTTTTACTAAAATCTGTTTAATTTTGTATTTGTGTTTCCAAACAATACTTCTATAATCCTTAAAGGCACACCAATTTTCTGCTGTGCTTTGAGATTAGTTTTTTTTATGTGAACCAATGCTGACATTAGAATTAGTTTTGTTCTTATTCTGTTTTAGAATAATAAGGAAAAAAAGATATTTTGAAAAAAAAATTTCCAAGGAAACAGTTAAAAGTAATGGCTGTATGAATTCAGAAAGGACCAGTCTTATGTTCTGTTCTTAATCTGGAAAAACAAACATCAAAAAATGTTGTTCCTTCACTAGTTGAATGTAACAAAGGGTCTTTTCATTAGAGAGGAGTAGAAGGGAGAAGCAATTACTACACAGAAGCTGTTATTTTCTTCCAGCCTCATTAAACCAATGGCAGGAGCATTGGTTTTACAATAACCTTTCCCCAAGTAGCTTGAGAAGACGAGGTTAGTTACTCCTGAAAGGAGTATGTGTGTCTACATGCTAGCAGTCTGCTCTCTGGCACATCCTTAGATGTGGTTACTCTGACATTTTTGCAAATACTACTACAAATGCTACTGGAAATAACCAGTAGTTTGGGATATGTGTTTGTTTTTCTTTTTATACAAATAAAGGTCATTGCAGCAGCAGTCTCTGCTGGTACCGTATATGCTGTGTAGGAATCTCCCATTTGGCTTCATCCAAGAATTGGTGAGAACAACTTATCAGGATGAAGAGGTGTTCAAACAGGTAAGGCATAGGTAAAAAATTTAATAATTACATCATATGATCCTGTGGCTTGCAATATCCAAGAGTGGATTTCCAGAGGTTTATTCTGCATCTCTGTTCTATACCTGTTACTTCAGGGGGCAGTGACCTGCTGAGCCCTTGGAGTTTGGTTTTGCTTGTTTTTAGCTCATTTAGCATTAGACTGATTTTCATTATTTGCTGGTTTTAATTATGAAAAACACATTGGTTAATAAGGCATGTTTATGTAACGTTCAAATGAACTACTTGGAATATGGGCAGGCAGATATTACAGGATTGATCTTTGATCTTGGGTTTTCATCCTTCTATGCTTCTGTACAAATATCCTAAAAATGTGTGTAAAATAGCAATCTCCTGTAATCCTATTCAGAATGTTTTATTGTTTTCTTTTGTCTTGCAATCCTTACCCTTATTTCCAGTCTAAGGTGCTAAGAGCATTTTACAAACCCTAGTCCATTAAGTATTTTACAGAGGAGATGACTGAGCACCATGATATGGTTTATTTGGTGTGTTAGGAATTAACTGAGACGATAAAACAATTGGAATTGATGGACCTAGCAATTAAGGCCCAAGACTAGCAAACTTGTAGCTGGTTAAAGTAGATCAGTAAGGTTGTAATTGTCTCTAATTAGCACTCCTGTAGTATTATGTGACTTAGCTCTGAGGAGGCCTCAGAATGACTTCCGATGCTTCCAATTTTGAAAAAAAAAATACATGAGCTAATTTTTGTGTGTAGTGCAAACACCTTTTAGTAGAGTTCATGCAGTTGAAAGTACCTTAATACTGTCAAAATGGAGAAGTGTTGAAGATCACCTACTCTGGAGAAAAGAACAGTTCCTTGAACTGAAGCAGAAAACCTCTTTATAGTTCTTTTCTCTGACATGATTTAATTTTATTTTTTTTTTTGTCTCTTTGTAGAAGGACCACAATATACTTAAATTTCAGTGGGACCTCTTCTTGTTATTGTTGCAAAATCACTACAAGTTTATTTTGTGAGGGTATAGTTGTCAGAGCTGTGTGACTGGGACTTACTCATTGGGTATAATTACTTTTGGTTAATAAGTTCCTGTTATGTCACTTCCTCTTTCATAACAATCCTTGACTGCTGCTTATTATCTTTGCTCTTACCACAGTTACAATTTACCAGCACAAAACCAACTTGCTTACACGACATGCAAAATTAAAGCTATGTTATTACTCCAAGTGTATAAGCAAATAAATTATCACCCATTTGGGCAATGAAGTTGTTGGAGACCTCTGCAGCATTTGTGTAATACACATTTTTGCATACATGCCTACAGTGTCTGCAGGGACGCTGTGGGGAATGTGTTTATGCTTCCCCATGGGGGTTCTTCATGCAGAGAACTTGATGGAGCACCACCGGGTTTTTGTCGATGTGCTGAGGTGGCTGTTTGTCAGCTTCAGCTTGTACCTGGGGTTATTTGTTTTGCAAAGTAAGTGTTTGGAAACAAATTAGAATGTGATCAGGAAAAATACATACAAGTGCTTGGAAATAAATTTTTATGGGTAAGTCATTATGCTCAAGCATCAAGTCAATACATCACACCAGTTCAAGCAAGTTGGTTATTAGCTTTGAATAATCTCTTAGGTATTTGGGTTTAACTGATGTAAATTTAAAGAAAATATCTTCTGTTTTTTCTTTTGTGTAACTTGCAATAGCTGAAGAATGAACAGGCATTTCATGCTGTGGACAGCAATGGTGTTATCTGATTGCTTCCTTCTCTTGAATAAAGTAATCTACTTCTGTTTTTACAGATCTTTATTCCCATCTTGCAAGGCTTGGCTGTAGCTTCCAAAGAGTGTTCCCTTGATAGTGACAATTTTAAATACCCCCTTATGGTAAGCACTGGTTGTTTCTAGAAGTGATTTCTTTATGATAATTGATATCTCCTGCAGATTTTATACAAGATGACGTATTTCAATGGTTTTGGGCTTTGTTTGGTAAGTGGGTTATTATTTAAATACCTCCAGGTCATTCCTGGAGGGATTTAAAAGCTGGGTTGACGTAATGCTTAGAGACATGGGTCAGTGATGGTTTTTATCAGAGTTAGGTTGATGTTGGACTATATGATCTTAAAGGTCCCTTCCAACCCAGACAGTTCTGTGATTCTATTCCTAAACTTGGTTAGAAGCTTAATGTGATACGAGTTGTGTAAAAGACCATTAAAAATCCAGTAGAGTCTGTGGCCAATAATTTCTTAAGCTTAAAACATAGAGGTTGTATAGTGGACTATTAAAATGTTTATATGTATCGCTTTGTATAAGATGAATCAAGGGTATGGACTCCATCATGAGTACTAGTTGGAATACTCTGGATGGTTATAAAATCCTGCTGAGCTCCTCCCAGTTTAAGTCTGGGAAATAAGCCCCCCATATCCATACCAGTGTGTGTTGGACTCATTTTTGTATGTGCAGGACTTTTTAAATCTATTACATCAAATCCAAAATGGTTTGAAATGATGACTATTTACTGTAGGCAAATCTCATAATATTCCTTGGCTGAAAAGCTGGGTCTTTATTTTTAGATGCTTTTTTTTTTTTAAATGCAGGCTTTAGTCCCTAGATCTGCTGCCCTCCTGCTGCTTTTATTGACAAACCCAGAAAGTCTTTTGAAAACCGTGCTTGGCCACAAAAGAGCGAGTTAAAATCTTGGGTAAATGGAGCATTATTAGCTAACACCTTCAGATATTTTCAGCGTGTGATGCCAGAAAAGGCTGGTACAGCTCTGGTTTAAGTTGTACTTCAGGAAATTAACTGGACTGGGAAGCTGCAAATCAAATTGACTAAGTGACTGTGGTACATTTTCAAAAATAGTAATTTTTCCTGCTCTTCTGTTATTTCCCCCCAGTTTGTGTACCGCTGTAAGTAAGGGCTGCCTGAAAGTGATACTCCATTTTTATCACCTCTAGTGTAGAAAGTGTGCTCCGAAAGGATGGAATAGTAATGAGTAGCTGTGGTATAGTTGCAGAATGAGAATGTATAATAGAGGAGAAGCAGGATACCTGAAAGCCTACAGTATTCTTGTGTTTTCAGAATTGCCTTGTAACTGCTTTCCTTTTTTCTGTGCTGCAGTTGAAAGTGAGTTAGAGATCTTGGATAGGATTCTTTGTTTCTGGCTTCTGTGTTCATCTGACATTTTTCCACTGATTCAAAAGACAAAGGCTGTGGTGTATGTATAAAACAATTGCTCTATTTATTATTGTTACTGATTTTTCTGCAGCAGTTCAGGAGTCCAGCAAAGACATTGTTATGTTCTGAAGAAACAATTTGCACAGCTATTTTTTTTGAAATAAGCGCAATAATTTATTATCCTGTGAGGCATGTTAGCCTTTTTGAGACAATTTGTAACAGATATAAAAGCTAAAGTGGGAGCAGGGTGTGCTCTAGCTCTTTTTGTACCGCTTCAGCATTGTGGAAGATAAAAGTTTTTCCACTGATTAAGGAAAAAAGGTTTGGCTCTTTTCAGCAGTTTACCATGTTAAGCTTATTATTTGCAGGCAAGTTACTTAGGAATTACACCCAAAAGTGATTTTTCTTGGGATTTCTTTACAGGCACTATGTGAACTCTGTGAAATCAAGTTTGGGAAAACACATCCTATGTGCAGTCTGGTAAGTGTATCCAGTCTGATTCTTTTTTCCAGGTAAAAGAACCGTGTAACTTACATCACTGATCTGCACTGATAATGCTCCTCCGAACTGTAAACTGGGGCTACTGTAGTATCTCATGCTAAACATTAGTTTAATGTAAACTGGTAAAGGAGTCTTTTTCCCTGAGAACCTAGAAAAATGAAAGCAAAAATGGGGTGGTTCGGCCTGGAGAAGAGAAGGCTCTGGGGAGACTGAATAATGGCCTTCTAGTACCTGAAGGGGCTACAGGAGAAATGGGGAGGGATACTTGATCAGGGAATGTAGTGATAGGATGAGGGGGAATGGTTGTAAGCTGAAAGAGTGGAGATTTAGATTAGATATTAGAGAAAAATCCTCTACTGTGAGGGTGGTGAGACCTGTCCCAGGTTACCCAGAGAAGCTGTGGCTGCCCCATCCCTGGAGGGGCTCAAGGACAGGTTGGAGGGGGCTTGGAGCAACCTGGTCTGGTGGGAGGTGTCCCTGCCCAGGGCAGGGGGGGTTGGAGTCTCATGATCTTTAAGTTCCCTTCCAATTCTATCCATTCTATGAAACGGGACTTGCTTAGGTACTGAAATACTGAGGAGCCATTTCCATTTAGCTATTAGAATGACTAAATGTTGAACAATTGAGGGCATGTGGCAACCACTGGAAGTACAGGTGAAATAGCATGGCTGACCTGGCTGCTTCCATTAACTTGCTGTTTCTCCTGTTTTCTAGGTGGTCTCTTTGCCCTTGTGGTTGCCTAAATCTTTAAGCACCGGTGCAGGAAGAGAACTGCAAAGACTTTCTTATCTTGGGGCCTTCTTCAGTCTCTCTGTCTTTGCTGAAGATGATGTAAGTGTTTACTGAAGGATGTTGATGGAGGTCTTTTGTTTGGGTGGGTTTTGGGTTTGTTTGTTTTTTCTTTCTGATACACTTACCAACACTCATTTTGCTTTCAGAACAAAGTAGTTGAAAAGTACTTCTCAGGGCCTGCAATTACTCTAGAAAACACCCGGGTTGTAAGCCAGTCTTTGCAACATTACCTGGAATTAGCAAGGGTGAGTGTTCTCATGTTGAAAAATAATGTGGAAATATTGTGGGTTCTTTGGTCTAGATGGAGGAAGTAACAAAATAATGCAGCGTCTGTGTTAAAAAACAAATCTGTTAGGATGTGACTGAAAGGAATGAGGAAAAAAATTAGAGTGCTACAAATATTTCTCAAACTCCAGGTCATATTAAAGGATGAGTTAAAAAAAACCCATACTGTATTAGTAGTATGTATGATGCACTATTTTCTATACATCTGTTCTGTAATAGAGGTTGTAGTTAGTTTTTTGGAGTTTGTCAAAGATAAAGCAGAAATACAGTTTGTAGCAGAAAGCAGGAATGCAATGTTGAGCAGTATGTGCGACCTGACACAATCTTTCCTTGAAATCCCAGCAAGAGCTGTTCAAGATTCTACACAGCATTTTGCTGAATGGCGAAACCCGGGAAGCGGCTCTCAATTACATGGCAGCTATTGTCAATGCCAACATGAAAAAGGCACAAATGCAGGTAAATAAAAGAAATGCTCTCCCTGTAATTAGTGGTCCTCATCAGTGCACGGATAGCACTAGGTGCCTCACACGATGGTGGCTCTGGAGTGGAACACAAAAGAATTTTGAGTGTCTCTGCAACAAGTCTTTATCTCTTTGAATAAGTTTCCAAAATTATTCTTTTTTTACTGTTTGATCAATTTCTGTTGTCAGTGTTAGGATTGCCAAGTCAATTCTTTAACAAAGATTCCATATTAGATGTTTAAAGCTTTGTACTCCCTCCCCTTCGCTTCACGGGGGCATCATTCGTTCCAGTTGGCTGTGTTTAAAAACTGTATTTCCCAGCTGGTAAATAGCTGAGCTGTGTTTGTGTGGCTTCTATAAAAGGAGTAATGCAGTTGTGAGCTGGCGTGCTTCCAGTGAGACAACAGGGATGGTATTTTTGCCATTGTTTAATTAATGCTTTGCACTTACTTCCTGGGGTAAAATCTGTGCATGAACCCCGAACAACTGAAGTTTACATTGTCGTTGTCTTCAAGTCCCCTTTTCAAAAGCAAACATTTGGATCCATTGTAAGGGATAGTTCTATGAAATTCCAGTGAAGTAGTAGCAGAAGCTTTACACTTAAGATGTGACCTGGGAATTGAAGCTCAGCAGCTATTTCAAACTCTTCTGTGGCTGTCTATATCTGTGGTAAACCTTTCTTGGAAGAGTTCCTTTTAATTTCTTAGATCTTCTACTACTTCTTTTTATATGTTTGCTAAGTGTTCTTGAGAATGACTACTTGAACTGTAGAGCAAGATATCTAAGTTACTAAGAGAACTTCCAATTACCACAAAGGTATCCATACAATGGAGGACCATGTTCTTTGTCATTTCTCACTTTTCTTGAGCTTGTGTGCTTCACCTATGTTGAATAATGTTAAAGCAGCAGAAAGTACCCTTTTACTTCTGAGCTCATGTCTTCAACTATTTTTTTTTCTTATTCCACAGACAGATGATCGTTTGGTATCTACAGATGGCTTTATGCTCAACTTCTTATGGGTACTACAGCAACTGAGTACGAAGATAAAGCTGGAAACGGTTGATCCCATGTACATATTTCATCCCAGGTGTCGTATTGACCTCCCAACAGATGAGACAAGAGTAAAAGCAACAATGGAGGATGTTGCAGCCTGGGTTGCTGAACTTTGTGAGTACTCCGAGTGAGATGTGTTAAGCTTTTGCTTTGTCTTCTGGTTTTGATACTTGAGGTACATGGAATTACTCAATTCCAGCAAGTAATGTTTTTTCTTGATGCTGTTTGCTCTTACTTGTTTGAAAGACAGTTGGGTTCAAGGTCTCACCCCCAGTAAGGCAATTAGTCTTTTATTTTATTCACTTAAACTGCTTGTTTGTTTTCTAGATAGGGATCCCTCTCCATTTTCTGAGCCGAAATTCCCAACAGAATGTTTCTTCCTAACCCTGCACGCCCATCATCTCTCCATCTTGCCAAGCTGCCGTCGGTACATTCGTAGACTGCGGGCCATCAGGGAACTTAACAGGTTAGTTGTTAATTCTCTAATATATCTGAACGTCCTGGCATCCTAGTGATGTCACCTTCTTGCCATGATGGCAACTCCTATAACCTTAATGGGATTTAGAATGACAGTTTGGGTAAAACTGCTGCTGAGTACAAATCCTCTTAACTATTTGTTAATCTGCTGCTTTTGGCGCTTAGAGATTTTTGCTTGTTTTGGGGAACTGTGGTTTGAATCAGGGATTTGAATAAGAATGGGATGGAAGGTATTGGTTACACAAGGCAGGTCAAACTGGGGAGAAAACCATTCTATTTAAGTGGCGATTGGATTGATGAATCTTGAGAGCTTTCTAGCATTTGTGACATTACTTAACACTGGTTATTATAACTTACTCTGTGGCGTGGTTGATGGTGTGTGGACATCGGTGCCTCAGGCTCCTTGACATAACTGTAGGAGTGTGTATAAAGTTCCAGGTCTGATAATCAAGTCGTTATAGTTAACTTGTGACTTCAGAAACAAGACACTGTTAATTAATGCCTGTGCTGGTTTGTATGCCCTGGGAAGGTATTTACCTTTGCCTCCCTGGCTTCTGAGGTGGGATAACTTGTATCCTTGGAGAGGAGAGGGAGGCTTCAGCGGTAAACCCTTAATACTGTTGGTGTATGTGTCATTCAGCAATATAGTTTACCATTTTAAAAATTATAAATAAAAGTTATGATGTTGACATGAAGATACTGCTGTTTTCCATTTCTCTTGTTTAAACAGACTTTTACAGTTGTTAAACCTCGAAGAATACTCTGTTAAAATTAGAACAGATTTTTGTATCATCAGTATTTTCCATTGTTTATAATTGCAGTCATTGCATTTTGGTAAATGTTCTTTGGCAGTAACACCATGATTCAGTACAGGATTCTTGGACTGCATTTGTAGTGGTTAGTTTTTAAAGCTCATGCAGGCCAACAACTTGGGAAGTGGCAGAGAATGGAGCAGGGAGAGTCAGTATATCTCAAAGAAGAAAACTATTTTCATATAAGAAAAGTATTGTCCTATAGAAAAGCCTGTGGATCACTTGTAAATACACCATATGTTTGGCTTGGAAAAGGAATTGCTGCTCTTTCCTTATTTAGAACTGTTGTTGAAGGAGTTGCTTATGCAGCAATCTCCATCCAACGGTGCAGAGTGAAGAGCTCTTGGCTTTTACTGACATCAATAGGAGTGTAGTGCTCAGCGTTTCCCATGAACTGCTTAGATGTTGGTGACAAAGAAATTAGGCTGGGGATTTTTCCGCTGTAGGAATTGATGCACAAAAGAATTTGTGTTTAGAGAAGGGATGAAAAGGGATAGTATTCATATAGTTGAATATATATATATATTAATATACTGAGTTGAGTTTTGTTCCAGTCAGCTGCCCGTCCTTAAAAAGATTAAGATGTGGGAATATGTAGAGTTTTTGAAATGTAAATGATGTGAATAATGTACATTTTAAGTTCTCTCTTCTGTGGGGCAAAGTGAGAAGATAGGGAGGGGATGGGAAATAATATCAAGCACCTTGATTTACTAGTCCTCATGCTGATAGGAAGGTTATAGACTGTTCAGGTGTCGTACTCGTTTGCAAACCTGAATTTTATGGGGAGCGGAATATGAGAAGGTTAGAAGAGAACTGCAAAAATATCACTTACAGTGGTGGACAGTGGGGAGGACCAACAGGATGCAGATTTGTAGCTTTCTTGGGAAAGGGAAGGTGTTTCTAGCAAGTCTCGCTGTCAGCCACCTTTTTCTTCCTTGGCTGATTATCTCTTCCGTTTCCCTTTCTCATATTAGAAGACAAATGAGGTGTCCGAATATCTCATTTTTAACTGGACCAGCCTTTCTTTGTGCTAGGATTCATTTTAATTACATCCTTTTAACCTTCCTTTAAAATAACTGTAGACTTTAGTGTGGAAAAAAACCCCAAAAACAAAAGACAAAGGCAAGTGTGTGGTGTTTTGTTTTGGTTTTTTTTTTTTATTATTAAATGCAGTGAATCAGGTTTTTTTTCACCATTCTGATTTCTGTGCCGATGTTTGGTCTACATTTACAAAAGCAATTCTGTTTTCTTGTTACGATGATGGGTAACTTCTATAACAACGATTAGCTTTTTCCCCCACTTCGCAATACTTTCTTTGTATTTAGCAGATAAGTAGGTTAAGTGCCTTGTAGATGGCGGGACATACCCATCTCTTATGATAACCTGGTTATTGCCTGTGGTTTTCAGGACTGTTGAAGATCTGAAAAACAATGAAAGTCAGTGGAAAGATTCTCCTCTGGCTACCAGGCATCGAGAAATGCTGAAACGTTGCAAGACGCAGCTTAAGGTTTGTAAGTGCTTCAGTTCTTGAGTAAATGCCGCTGTCAGCGTGTGGTTTACTTTGTGTCCTGGTGTTTAAATGCAACTTCCATCTTGGAAATGGTGGGTTCTTGTGTCTATGAACAGTGAGATCTTGAAACATTTTTGACTGCACTGGATGGGGGTTGTTTTACAATATAATGTTAATGGTAAATTTCAAATCTAAAGTAACACCAAGATTAACTTAGTCTGTACTCCTTATAAAGAAGATAATACTATTCTTATTGGAAAGGGAAGAGTATAAAGGGATTGTGATCTGTTCAGGGGTAGTTGTGCAGGTACAGTCCATGCTCCGGGTAGAGGTGGAACTCTCAAGTTCCTCATCTCTTGTAGAATTCTTGCGAAGTTGGTGTTTGCTGGGATTCTCTCTTTTGAAGGTCTGTCCTGCATACGTCTTCCTAATATAAATTGATACAATTTCTTTGAACTGAATCACCAAAATTACTTCAATTGTACATTTTCCCACTTGGAATATTCCTGCTATTCCTTTCATTGTTCCCATAGAGCTTGTGAAAGTCTCCTCTGTCCTTGCAGCTCTGAATTACGTGTGTGTTTTCCTTCATACACTGGGGCTTCAGTGCCCAGCTTTCTTCAAATAAGAGCATATTTTAAGAAGACCGTATTGTATAATTGACAGAATTCATAGATCTATTAATTAGTTTGGACAGGCTTCACCTTCCTTTTATGTTGTCTTGCCCTGGATTAGTTTTTGTGTGTTCATTTTGCAGAAACTGGTGAGGTGCAAGGCTTGTGCGGATGCCGGCCTGCTGGATGAAAACTTCCTCAGGAGATGTCTGAATTTCTATGGCATGGTGATTCAGCTGATGCTTCGCATCCTTGACCCTGCCTATCCCAAGTGAGTGTCGGGATAGTCCGTGTAAGCTGCTATCAAAGATTTTCTCAGATCATGGTAGACTGGCTGCTGATTTTAGCAGTTTCAGAGTTCTAATTATGGTGGGGTTTTTTTTAATGTCTGCATTCTTGTGTGATCATGCCTTTACTTATGTCAGTGATGTACATTCTTGCATGGAATATATGTCTTATTTATAGTTTAATGTTCAGTTTGGGGGTGGGGAGGGAGGAACTCAGGTATTTTTAGTATGCTTGAAGTATTGACATGGATTTTTGCAAAAAAAAAAAAAAAATCAGCTTCAGGACTCTTGTTAAGTTTTCCCACAGGAGAATTCCGTAAGACACCTTGTGACAGTTTGAATTTAACCCTGCTATTTCACTGTCCTATTTGTTGTCTTTTATTCTATAGCATAAAATTGCCTCTAACTGCTGAAGTTCCGAAGGTATTTGCAGCATTGCCAGAGTTTTACGTGGAAGATGTTGCTGAATTTTTATTTTTTATTGTACAGTAAGTATCTAAAAGAAGTTTGTGCTACCGTTTACCTCTGTAACAGGAGGTGTGCGTGTAAATTGTGGGTGTGAAAGTAGTTTCCCGGCTATTTTGTAGTTAATGCTCTGGTTTTTAACCACAGCTGTAGATATAATGCCTCAATGAGCTCCAGGCTCTCTTCTAATCTGAGCTTTTCTTAGTAGAAAATTGAAGGCTTTTTCACTCCCTTTCCCCAAGATTTTTTTTTTTCTCTGTGGTTGGAATTTTCTGAGTCCTTTGATCTCATGATATGTTAAGCTATCACTAGAACAATAGTTTTAAAAAGTCATAGCTTAATAAGTAGAAAACTCCTCAAAGAATATGTGAGTGTTTTGGGTTAAAATTCAGCTTCTCAGTAGTCAACAGCTGGCAAGACCTTTTGGAAGAGTAAAAACCAGTTTCTGTAAAGAATGATGGGGAACGTTACTAGCGAGTGATCTGAACTTACTTGACGTATGTGATAAATCTTCTGCAGACAATACGGGGTTGGGGTTTTTCATTCTGTTTTCCTTATCTCCCTCTTTTCAGATATGCTCCTCAGGTGCTTTATGAGCCCTGTACTCAGGACATAGTGATGTTCCTCGTCGTGATGCTGTGCAACCAGAACTACATCCGAAATCCTTATTTAGTAGCCAAGCTGGTGGAAGTGATGTTCATGACAAATCCAGCTGTTCAGCCCCGGACGCAAAAGTTCTTTGAGATGATTGAGAATCATCCTCTCTCCACTAAATTGTTAGTCCCCTCCCTGATGAAGTTTTACACAGGTAAGTTATTTGGGTACAGCTCACTGAGTGTACAGTAAGCAATGAGTATTTTAAGGCCAAAAGCTGAGTTGGTTGTTGTAACCTTTAAAAATCAAAGTGCCCAGGTAGGTGTTGGGTCTTGCAAAGACAAGGCTCTCAGGAATCTGGGAAAATAGCATTGGATGGAATCTTGAGAATTCTCATCCTACAAGCTGCTGAGCAGTAGCCCTGTAGCTTGATGTGATGATTGGTTTTTGTGGTGTTTGGGTTCCAAACTGGAAGCTTTTTATTTGAATCAGAGAGAGTATTGGGATTTTAAAACCTCTGACTGTGGTTTTGCTACTTCTCTAGATTTGGATGTTTCAAATGGGCTTTGCACCCATAGAAACAACTATTTTTGCAGCACTCCCAGAGTTTTCTTAATGAAATTTTAGTTTGTGGGTTGAAAAGCAGAGTGGAGTTAAATAGAAAGTTTTGTTTTCCGAGGGCTTTTCTAAGGAAATGAGGTTGGTTCTGGATTAGAAAATGGAGAGTGTTTCTTTTAGTGGGGACTAAGTTGGAGACTTCTGAATGGAAATTTAATTTAATCTCTTAAAGCTTGGTGCTTGGAGCTCCTCATTGGAGACAGTGGGGGAGAGAGAGGGAGTGTGTGCAGGTGAATCCTGGTGGGAAAGTTTTAATT
This sequence comes from Nycticryphes semicollaris, assembly GCA_013400055.1. Lineage (NCBI taxonomy): Eukaryota > Metazoa > Chordata > Aves > Charadriiformes > Rostratulidae > Nycticryphes > Nycticryphes semicollaris. The sequence goes on from VXBJ01001582.1 coordinate 242,158, forward strand.
TCAGTTCTGGGATCTCTTTCCTCTTCCAGACGTTGAACATACTGGAGCCACTAGTGAATTCTACGACAAGTTTACGATCCGCTACCACATCAGCACCATTTTCAAAAGCCTCTGGCAGAACATAGCCCACCATGGTACATTTATGGAAGAGTTCAAGTGAGTAAGAAATTGTGTATGGTGCTGCTTACTGCTGTGCGATGGCCCGGGAGGCGCTGCCGTTGGGAATGAGTGATGCTGCTTTCCATTGTATCTTAAATGGTAACCCCTTCCAGTAAAACTTGGAGTGTTTCTAAACTGAGCTCTGGACACCACAACCAGCTTAGCATGGGGAATGGGGTTGTTGTTGGAAATACATGGTGCAGGAGGAGTGTTGCTGGGGTTGCAGTCTGGTCTGCACACCCGTCTGCTCTGCCGCCATAACTGTGTTTCACTGTTTTCAGCTCTGGGAAGCAGTTTGTTCGCTACATCAACATGCTGATAAATGACACAACTTTCTTGCTGGATGAGAGTCTGGAGTCCCTAAAACGTATCCATGAAGTGCAAGAGGAGATGAAGAATAAAGAACAATGGGACCTGCTGCCCAGGGTAAACAGAGCTGGTTTTTGAAGTGCCCTTTACTTATTTTTAATTTTTTAATACAAGGTCATTAAAAGAACTTTTTAATAAGGGGCAGCACCAAAGAGCTGTCCATGAGAAGCAGTTCTTGATGCTTTTTCTTGCTGCCAGTATGGCCTTGGTCACTCCTGGATGACATTCTGAAAAAAACCTCATTCTGTGTAGTTATGTTGTGGCTGGCAAAGAGTGTGTTGTGAAGTGGAAATAGTAAAAAGTTTTACATTACTGTGTACTTAATTCCAAGTGGAGAAATTGAGACTTTAACCTTCTTGAAGAAGGTTTTGGAAGATGCCAGTTGAAGTGACTTCAAGGAATAGAAGCTTTTATTTTGTTAATGCAATGATCCTGGGTGTATTTGATGCCAAAAACTAGGGTCCTGTACCTCAGTCCTTAGCCTGATTAAATTATAATTGTGTTGACCTGTCAATGTCAGGTATTTCCTATTGATTTGAAATGGAAAAAAAACAACAACAAAAAAAAGGAGTTTGAAAGGAGAAGTTATCAAGATCTTGTTTGTTAAATTTATCCCAGTTTGCTTTTCTGAAGTCTCTATTCCTGTCTGTGCCTACTGTCGAGGGAAAGCCATTAGAGTGGTGACACAACTTGCTGGCACATCATCTCCAGATTGTCCCAGTTCATTATTTAGGATGGTGCATTAATTAGAGAGAACCTCACTCGCCTCTCAGATCCCAAGCTGGTTTTGAAGTATTGGCTTCTGGATGGAGAGGAAGCTTAACCCAGTTCTGCAGCTGTGAGGAGCAGTTACAGGATGGGAACAGACTCAAGAACCATGGAGTCTTTTGGCACCATTTGCAGTCAGTTGTAGTGTTGCAGAATTTTTGAAAATTGGTGCAGACTTCTGTTTAGTAGTAGGTAGTAAGTGAGCTGTACCTTAAATTATAAGTTATCACATCTGGATTTGAATCACAGTCGGTCCGTTTGCCTGCCTAGCCCACGTTAGCGTTATGGCTGTTCAGGTGCTGATTGAGGAGCGTGTAGGAAATTCTATGGACTTGTAACCACTGCGTGTTTATTTTCTAGGATCAGCAACAGGCTCGGCAATCACAGCTGGCTCAGGATGAGCGTGTGTCTCGTTCATATCTCGCCCTGGCAACAGAAACTGTCGATATGTTCCATATCCTTACCAAGCAGGTTCAAAAGCCTTTTCTCAGACCTGTAAGTCCTGCTCAGATGTAACTTGGTTTCTGGCTTAACATCTCTACTGTTGGATAATAACCTGGAAATGTTTGGTAGCCCTTTGTCTGCCTTCTCCTCCCCTTTCTGAAGCTCATTGAAATGTAATTGCTGCTGGAGTTATTTGATGTGAGGAGCATTACCTGAGTCACTGAGATGGTGTGATCCTTCTAGACAGAAACTGTTTGCATTTTGTTCTTTTAATGGAAAGTACGCATAAAGAAAAGACACTTCCTGCAAGCCTACAAAATGATCGTTTCATTAGTTAATTAGTTAATTCCTGATCTTGCTGCATGCAAATCTAGTGATAATCTTCTTTATCACTGCCTTCATGCTGTGATCAGTGTTTTACTTTGGTCTTGTAGGAACTTGGACCGCGATTGGCCGCTATGTTGAACTTTAACTTGCAGCAACTCTGTGGCCCCAAGTGCCGTGACCTGAAAGTTGAAAACCCTGAGAAATATGGGTTTGAACCAAAGAAGCTGTTGGACCAACTCACTGACATTTACCTACAGCTGGATTGTGCTCGCTTTGCTAAAGCGATTGCTGATGATCAGGTGAGCTCCAAAAAGAGTGGGGGTGAAAGGGCAAAAGCACTGTGGACTTTGAGGAATTCTCTAGAAGAGTTTTATCTTACTTCTATGCTGCCTCCCAGTTTTCATGGTATTTGCTTCAGTTTGTTTTCTTTCAGCAGATCTCTGTTCGTGTTCTGTCTGCTCTTTGTAGATGGTTATGTTTTTTCAAAGTGTTTGACAAATGCACAGAACAATGTCAAGCAATTCAGACTTCCTGAGCATTAGTCACTTATTAGCTACAGCCTCATGGTGAATTAGCAGAAGTGCTTTGTCCTCATTTTGCAAGTGGGAAAACTGAAACATACCAAGAGTTTCAGCTCCCTCCTCCCTTCCTCATCAAGAACACATGAAACAGGCAGAGCTGGGACTGAGAATAAGAGCCTCGTGTAACAATCCAAAGTTCACTTTCTAGACTGACAGCTTCCAAATGGCATTCACTTTCATATTATCAGGTGCCTGTGTAATAAACTGGCAAAACGCAACACACGTGAGACACCTCTGAACTCCTCAGAATGTTAATCCTTAAGGTAGATAAGTTATCGCTCACCTCTGGTCCTGTAAAGTTGTTGAACTACTGAACCGCATCTGTCCACGCCTGTGTCTTACAATTCAAACTTTTCAAAATCCAGAGGGGAAAAAAATGCTCTCGGTGGCTACTTGAAATTCTAGTGGAAGCTGTTTGACAAGACATGAAGCTGTATTTGCATGTCTAGTGAAGCAGAGCTATTGGAGTAACTCATGATCTTCTTTTCTGTAATTACTTAAGTTCTGGCAATTGCTGATAATATCAGTATCCCTACTCAAACAGAGCTTACGTATTTGCATGTCTACAACGAGCATGCAGTGTGATTTTTACGCTGTTCAGCGTGTAGGAGAGTGTTACCCATAGTTCATTTATCGACACTGGCTGCAGCAAAATGCACAGCAATGACGTAGGGATTAAAAAGAAAGCAGCCTGCTGGTGTGGGAACTGGAATAAAGCTTAATTAACAAAGTAGCCCTTCATAGAAAGTAGGGGGGGGCGGGGGGAGTGACTAGTATCTTGGAAACTGTCAATGACAGGAAAGAAACACTAAGGAAATGCACAGTTGGTTAATGGCTACTGGTATTAGGAAAAAAAAACCCAAAACAAAACAAAAACTTGCTTGATCATGGCAGGGTTTCTTTGATCCATCTCCCGTTTGGAAATCCTAGCACGTATTAGCAGGAATCTGAAAACACTTTCAAAGCCCTGGGCGTATTGCCATAGTCCTGTTCTGCTTTGTGGGCTAGAAAGGAGTTTGGGTGGGCACTGTGCATCCGAAGCAGTGAATGGTATTTCTTGGTGCGATAGAGTGTAGATGAAAGAAGTAGGGCTGTATTGAACATTTTAAAATCCTCGAGGAAAACAGAAATCTGTGAGACTTTAGCGTGTTTTGGTGTTGTCATTTAATTCAGCCTTGCACAGCAGCGTAAAGAACAATTTTTATTAAAAGCCTTATACCAAAACATAGCATTGTGAACTTCCTCAGGACGTAAGCAGCTTGCCAAAGCCTTTGCCTAACTTTTTTTCTCCATGAAAGCTAAATTTGCTTCAGTTGAAACTGTGAGATATGCATTCGGTCTCTCTGGAAGCTGCCCTGTGTAACTGCACAGTCCTGTTGGCGAGTTTCCAGCCAGTTTTAGCTCCCTGGGAGCTGCTGTACTATTGTTTTGCAACATCACGGGGTGGGTTTTTTGTTTGTTTGGGTTCGGAGCAAGAACCGCTTCTTTCCCAGTACTGCCTTGCACATCATCAGAGAAATCACAAAAAAACCTTGTTATTTCATGCTGTATTTTACAGCATCACAGGGTTGGAAGGGACCTCTGGACATCATCCAGTCCAACCCCCCACCAGAGCTGGGTCACCCAGAGCAGGTTGCACAGGAATGTGTCCAGGCAGGGTTGAAATGTCTCCAGAGATGGAGACTCCACCACCTCTCTGGGCAGCCTCTGCCAGGGCTCTGCCACCCTCACAGTGAAGAAGTTCCTCCTCATGTTTAGATGGAACTTCTTATGTTCCAGTTTGTGCCTGTTACCTCTTGTCCTCTCACTGGGCACCACTGAAAAAAGACTGGCCCCATCCTCCTGACACTCACCCTTTAAGTCTCATTTACAGTGTTGACCAGATCTTCCCCTCAGCCTTCTGTTCCCCAGACTACAAAGACCCAATTTCCTCAGCCTTTCCTCATAAGAGAGATGCTCCAGGCTCCTCATTATCTTTGTGGTCCTCTGCTGTACCCTCTCCAGCAGTTCCCTGTCCTCCTTGAACCGGGACAGGGACCTACTAGAGACTTGTGAGAACAAGACTTACAGTCAGGGGTGGCAAGACAGATGTTTTGTCTAAGGAAAACCTCTAGTAATTATAGTCAGCCTCTCCAAGTGCTGTATTTATTTTTATTAGGTGAGTTGCTTTTTTTCTTTTATTTCTTTTTGGGTCCTGAACCCTTCCACAGTAGTGCTGACCAGTAAAAAACCCATGAATCTACCCTTAAATTGACATTTTGGTGCTAGATAGAAGTTATCTGCACAGTACTTGTCTGTCTGACTCAACGCTGAGGTTTCACTGATCCCTCCTTCTGAAGTTTTTAAAAATGCATTAAAAGATCTTTAGAATTTTTCTGGCGTGTCAGGATAGTGCAACTCAGCAAAGCTGTCTCTTTCTGCTTTGCTTGTAGAGGTCCTACAGTAAAGAGCTCTTTGAGGAGGTTATCTCAAAGATGAGAAAAGCTGGAATCAAGTCGACCATAGCAATAGAGAAATTCAAACTGCTGGCGGAGAAAGTGGAGGAAATCGTTGCCAAGAACGCCCGGGCAGAAATCGATTACAGCGATGCTCCTGATGAGTTCAGAGGCAAGTCGAGTTTGCTAAATACTGACTTTTTAGGAGAAGAGGGATTTAGATTTTGACTCTGAAGAAGAATATATACAAATAGAAAGTACCCATTATTCATGAAGCCTTGCATCCTGCTCCATTTCAATTAAATAGGGAAGTAAATAGAGCCAAGAGTTGATTTGTTTTTTCCCTGGGATTGTACTGGGATTTTTGTGTGCAGATAAAATTTGTAGCTATTGCCTTCAATGTAATGAGGAGACACTTGTGCCCTCAGATCCACTTATGGACACTCTGATGACTGACCCTGTGAGGTTGCCATCTGGAACCATCATGGACAGGTCAATCATCCTGCGGCATCTGCTCAACTCCTCCACTGACCCTTTCAATCGCCAGACGCTGACGGAAAATATGCTGGAACCAGGTATCTGTTTAAGAGTTAGCAATGGAGCCATTGACTGGGGGAAGCAATTTGTGTGCAGTTTGTTCAGAAAATAGCGTAGAGGTAACAGTTCCTTCACCTCAACAGCGCAGAAAAGTTCATTACTTGTGTTTTCCCTTTTTCTGGGGAAGAACCCACACCCTTACCTTCATAACTACTGGGCTACATGATATTATTATGGTAGGTAAATGAGTAATGCATTTCATAGAATAGTCAAGAGTTGGAAGGGCCTTAAAGACCATTGAGTTCCAACTCCCCTGCCCTGGGGAGGTTGCTTCAAGCCCCATCCTGCCTGGCCTTGAACCCCTTCAGGGATGGGGCAACCACAGCTTCTCTGGGCAACCTGGGCCAGGGTCTCCCCACCCTCACACCAAAGAATGTCTTCCTGAGATCTCATCTAAATCTCCCGTGTTCAAGTTTAAAACCATTCCCACGTGTCCTGTGGCTCCCCTCCCTGATCAAGAGTCCCTCCCCAGCTTTCCTGGAGCCCCTTTAGGGACTGGAAGGGGCTCTAAGGTCTCCCCAGAGCCTTCTCTTCTCCAGGCGGAAGAGCTATTTACTCCAAGCTGTGCAGGGAATTTGATAGAGAAGCAAGTAGTAGTAGATACTTCTCAAGTAGTAGTAGATACTCCTCATCAGGTTTCTAGAAAATAAATTGCTATTTGTTGCAAGGAGCTTTCTTATAGTAGTGTTGCTAAATAATTTAACTGCCAACTTAATAATTTTATACTTATGCCCCCTCTCCCCCTCTCTTCTTTACACTCTTAGTGCCAGAACTTAAAGAGCAAATCCAAGCCTGGATGAGAGACAAGCAGAATGCTGACCATTAAAGATTCCCTTGCAGTGCACGCCAACGCCACCGGGCAGAGCGGGGTGTGGGCTGCTCTCTGGGAATAGTGGAGCAGATACACCTGGAGAGCGATTGATGGGATTGGCGCTGCCGGTGCCCGCTGGCACTGACTGCACTAGTGACCCAGAAGCATGTCGACGAGGAGAAAAGCAGCTTAATTCTTGTACATATATTTAAGTGATAACGATGGTCAATAACATGGAGGACACACTAGGAAGTTGCTTATGTTACAAAACTGTCCTTCAATATGTCACATTTTGGAGTTTTTACAGCTGAATTATTTTAGCGAAGATGAATGGATCAGGGCAGCATCCCTTCAACCTTATTTTTTACAGCCAGATATCCGTTAATTTGATTGTGGTTAGAAACTTGGACATTTTGCTGCTAAAGTAACTTTTTCCTCTTTCCCTCCCTTCCTCCTCTTCCACCCATCAATCCTGCACTGCTCTCTTCTTTTTTTTTTTTTTCTTTTTTTTGTAATGCAAAAAAAAATAATCCCTGTGAATCAGAATCATTCCCCTGCCCTCAAAAGAACATACTCTGTGTGATAACTGTGCCTGCAACAAAGTGTTGATCTCGGGATCGTATTTTTATATTGCACATATTTGCATATTTGGATTTTAATTGGTGTTAGACACAAGGGTAATCTCAAAAAAAGCAAAGACTTCACACATGGATTTTAATTTCGGTTCTTTGAAATGGCCCTTTTCTTTATGTTGATGTAGACGCTCTGGTATTTTTGAAAAGCCTTGAGATAGGAATACACTAAAAATAGCTGCCGTGAATGAGATGCTTGGGAATACCAGGATTTCAGTGACTTTTTAAACAAATAAAATCCATTCTTTTAATGCTGCAGATCTGATAAATGCTAAGTGACAGTTCTGAGCCATTAGAGCTTGTCTGCTGAAAGCAGATCCTGTTATTCTTAGAGGTTGCAGATTGGGGCAGGGGTCACCTTTTTTCTTTTTTTTTTTATGTTGCAACCAATTTAAATCCATGGCTTGGCCTTACCAAAGCAGAAAGGGTGCAGGAAATGTAGAATTACATTTTTAAAAAAAAAAAGAATAAAAAAAAAATATTCACAAACATTTTTGTATTACTGCCCCCTGCATATGATACTTGAATTTCCTTTTTAAAAAGGATTTGAAACCACAGTGTTTTAAAATTAAGTCTGAAAAAAAAAAAGGTTGTTTTTGTTTTCTTTTTTCGCTGTGTCTTCTGTTCAGTTCCTGACTCTCTTGAACTACAATAAATGATACACACTCGCACAAAGTGTTTCCTTTGTCTTTCTTTCCTTTTAAGCGTGTCAGTGAAAGTATAAAAAATTCAAATGATTGGGTGACTTTGCTCAGGTTTGCTGGCAATAATTTAAGATCTGGAGATAACCTGGTAAATGTGAAAAGTTCCTGTGCACACAGATATCAGTAATACTTCGGACTCGTGAATGTTCCCAAGAGGGTGACTCTTGTACCTATTCATAGCTGCATGACAGTTGGTGACAGGCTCCAGGAGGAATTTCAGTTAGGTTATATATAACCCAGTGCTGACCTTGGAGATTTTAATTCTGAATTAAAGTGTGAAGATGGAGTGTTTGGGGGTTTTTGCTTGTTGGGTTTGGGACTTTTTTCAGTGTTCCTCCCTGGAAGTGTGTGTGTGTTCCAACCGTCTGTGGAGAATCTTCTTCTCATCCTTGGGGAAAACAGAGAAGCTTGTTTGTTGTCTGGGTTTAGTTCCTTAACCTTTACTTACTCCACAAATTTAAATCTCCCTCTTACTCCCTCTTCAAAGGTCACAGAACTTCTATGTGCTTTTTTCTGCGAGCTGTCACTCAGCATCCAAATCCATCGTGGTTTCTGACAAAGTTCTCAGCTATAACTTTGAAGGTGTGTTTTTGCATTTTAGTAGAGGGGTGATTATTTTCTACAGGAAGAAAACCTCTTAATTGTTCCATTGTCACCACCTTATTAAGGATTATAGCATGAAATCACTAGAAACATACCAAAATTTATAGTTTGCTTGGTGGAGGACAACCTTTCAGCAGTTTCTGTTTTTTACTGGAGGGTGACTGAACTGCTGTGGTTTCACAGGGCGTTCTTTCTCTAAGTTTATCGATGGACTGGGACCGTGTTAGAAAGATGGAAGAAATGCATTCCTCTAATCTTCTTCAGCCGTTAAAAAATGAGACACACCACCACCTTTTGTGAATAAGGATGCTGTGGAAACAATGAGCAAATGAGCAGCCTTATAAACTGTGGCAAGCAGAGGGCAAGCAGAAGTAATCCATCCTGAAATTACTTGTAGCTAAGCGTATCCTGCAGAGGGCTCGAGGTCTGCTATTCTCTAATAGTTCTTGATATTTCCCATCTGAAGTGTTACAACTAATATCAAATGGGGTTAGGACTTGAAATGTTTTACCAGAAAATCTGCATGGAACTAATTCTCTCTAATGCAAGTACAAAATGAAACCCCTTTATTTATTTATTCCACCTTACCCACTGCCAGCTTTGTTTGAACGCATTCAGGATGTTTCTTTTCCCCTTGCCTGACAGGAAGAAATAGAAATACTTATATTTGGTATAGGATGTATTAAGACAATGCCCTTCAGAATCTGATCTTACATTTATTCTGCCATCATATCAGAGTTTGACCTGAGGAATATAAATAGCAGAGTGCATTACTGAACTGTTTTGTCTAATTATGGAATCCATTTTCCCCTTGAAAATGTGTCAATGCAGATACTACAGAAGAACAAAAAGGCTATCTTTAAGTGGCTAAAACAATTCTATCTAGAGAACTAGTATCAAGTATTTCCAAGGTGTGAATTTAGACAAATGCTCTACCCGATTCAGCATTCACAGACAGAATAATGACATGTATTTTAATATGAGCAACTCAAAGTACCCTTATGTTGCTGCCTTCTGGGTACAGAAATGGATCAAACCCCAGCATTTCAGTAGACAGTAGACACTTGAGTAACTGAAAAGGAAAGCTGAAGTTAGTATTGGATTATGGCCCCTACAAAAGCATATCAGCTACGTGATAATTCTTAGTTTAATTAATTAAACACTACCTGCAGTTATTTGTGATTCCCCCCAAAATGACATGTCATTTACCTTTTTCAATTCACCTGTGAACTTAGTACAGTACAGAGATTTTATATTAGACATCCCAGAAAGTATCAATGGATCAAATTACCTTTGACACTTAAATGCAACCGCAAAATCTGAAGCGCTTTGAGCTGTGAATTGCTCATCCCAGGAATGGCTAATTTACATAAATGTCGCAAAATGTTCTGTTCTTGGAAGCTACGAGATTTTATTACTGGTCTTTTACTTGTCCTCTAGCTATGTCACAAGAGAAACTACCAGGGCAAGTTCTAATGGTATAGCAATACAGTTCAGTACAATTGATTCTATTATATCACAATTTTATGCTTGTGTAACAGCACAATTTACATCTCTGTCAACTATTCCCTGCTGGCAGCAAGGACAGCCCAATGCTGTTAATAGCAGGATGACAGTGCTGCTTTAGCCAGCAACAGATTGACTCTAACAATTCCCAGGAGCGTTGCTGCCTTCCTTTTCGTTATCACTCAGCTTAAACCTACCCTCTTTCCTGTAATTAAACAGCCCTCCCAGTTCTAGGTAGCGTTATCTCAGTGATTTGAGTAGCCACCTATATTTATTTGTACTAATAATGAATTTTTTCACAGTACTGCTTGCTTTCATTTTCCTGCTATAATGCTCAACAATGCTTTTCTTGTGCTGGGAACCTTTGCTATGGGACTACTTTATTTGAAAAGGAATGTCTAAATTTTAAATGCACACAGGCTTGCAGGGAACTGGACCTGTTTCTGCTGTTTTGCTGGGGTCACATGGCATATAAGCATATAAGAAGAACAAAAATGGTCCCTCTCCCATAAAGGAATGTACACTAATTTTTAGATGTGAATTATAAGTAGAACACTGAAATAGAATTTCACTTAAGTACGTTTTTAAAGTTAATTCCAAATTACCTGAAGAGACTTGACTTTCAAAAATGAAATTGAGAAGGCTAGTCTAATTAAATTGAGATAAAATGCCCATGTTCTATAATTAAAAAGGCATCACAACCAGCTGGAAGAGGACTGCCTTGATACTTGACCGTCTTTCAGCTCCATACTTGGATACTTACTGCAAAAGGAGATGAGGAAAATTCTGCTTTGAGTGACCTCCCAGACACTACACAGCCTCTGTCATGTGCTTGTGACCATTTCCTTTCTCAACGTGTAACTAGACTTTCTCTGAAGGCTTCTAGCAGGTTTTTCAAGGCTCTGTAAGCAAGCAGCCAAATTAACATACTTGAACTATTTATGCGAGTACTCTCCAAACTTAGACATAAGACAGTGATGCAGGAGCTACTGTTCCTAAGAGACACTACACAAACTGTGCTGAAGTACAATTAATCACGTTGTCTATTACCACAGAGGACTACAGCACATACCCACTATTCTGCCAGTTTGTAGAGGATTTCAAAACAGGTTTTGGTTTTGGGATTTTTTTTTTGTGTGTTGTTTTCTCAGAGACATTATAACCCACCTAATTCTGCATGGCCTAAGATAGAAGTTACCATAGGTACACCACACTAAAAATGCCATTAAATCATACATCCAATTATTAGGAAGTCTTCCAAAGTTGAATTAATGGCATTTCCTATGCCATAAGAAAGCCACCTTTTCTTGCTTTGCTGGTTCTGCAGGGGTATTTCCCTACAAATCACTGTTCAGCTACATCTTCTTAGGCTTTTGCATTCGTAGGCATAACTGCAGATGACGTGCACACACAATGAATTTTGCAGAGGGGAAAGGTCACTTTTCACCAAATAGAAAGTAGCAAATACCTCATTCTCCCAACATCCTGAAACAAGAGAAATGGTGAAGATTAATGTATTAACAGCCAGGGGCCTGTGAACAAACATAAACCTTGTTGTGAAACTAGTCATCTCAGGTCCCAAACGTTCTCAACAGCTTATATCCAATTCAAATATGAAGGTGTGTGTATGGAAAATAGTTAATTAAGACATTTAATGTAATGATATTTTATTTAAAGTGCTTATAAGCTTAAACATAAGCCTATCTCTAACATCGAATCACAGAGTGGTTTGGGTGGGAAAGGACCTTTAAGACCATCCAGTCCCACCCCCTGCCCTGGGCAGGGACACCTCCCACCACACCAGGTTGCTCCAAGCCCCCTCCAACCTGGCCTCGAACCCCTCCAGGGATGGGGCAGCCACAGCTTCTCTGGGCAACCTGGGCCACCCTCACAGCAAAGAATTTCTTCCTGAAATCTGATATAAATCAACGTTCTAACAGTAGAAACGAACACAAAACTAACGAAAAGGAGAAACTTGAAAGCTGAAGTTATTGCCACAAAAGTTAAGTTTTTACTGGGAGAATATGTGTGAAATTATTGAATGTGCTAATATCACACCATTAACTAAAACAATTTAATCGTTTACATAACACACTATGAGATCTACAAAATATAACTTAGGCTGCACAAAAAACGTTTTGAAGGGAGGGAAAGGGAAAAATAAT